>OW240912.1:329487678-329498835 GCA_933207985.1 Pelobates cultripes | reverse complement strand
CAGGATACACCACTGCCTTTGTGTGTATATGCTTGGATATATATCCACATGGACCTGTGCTCCAGGCTTGTGCTGCCCCATTGGTATATTTTCAATTATACTTGTTCCTCAAGGTACTTACCAGTGAACAAGGTGAGGTGAGATTCATAAAATAAAGGATGTCATTGGTAGCAATAGGATTGAGGGAAAAAGAGCACCTTGGTATCTGGGATATAACAATCAAAACAAGATAATTTTATTAGTTGCCAGACACCTGGGCCCCTAACAACAATATTCCTCAAGAACACCAGTTTCCCTCAGAATATCCCCAGACATCAGATATCACCCTAAAGTTTTTGTCTTCCAGATTGATAATCAGTCCAAAAAGTGCCCAAATCAGAGATGTCCAGCCCAAGTAATATGGAGAAAAAAGTTTCACCGGGCTGCAACTATTCTCTAATCTGGTGCAGAGTTCCAGGCTGCTGAGTGGAAAGTCACAGGGACAAAAGAGGAATCCTGATAACTCTGGTACAGAGAGTTCCCTCAAGTTCACTGTGTCATTGGATGCCTTGTTACACCCCCAATCTCCTTTCCAACTAGCGCTCTGTTTGGTGGTCCTGGGGCTGAGTGATATCCAGGCAAACCCGCGATCCGATCTACAGTTCAATGCGACTCCTGGGTAGCTCCCTGTCGGGTGCGCTGTGCCTGTGTAAAAGCCTTTCAATAGACCCTGGTGGTATTGTGGTTGTCGGTTTGGCTCTCGCAGTGTAGAGAGTGGGAAGACACAGCAGGGAATTGGTTATAACAGTGATTATAGTCCTTTTCGGGGGAGGTGGTGGGCCTTTCTTTTAATACCAGGCAGCTGATTAGAGTAAACTAATTTATAATAAATAGAATATTAAATTAATAAAAGAAAACATTATTAAGCGTCTGCCCTTTCCAGTAGATATCCGGGGCTGAAGAATCCCACATATGTGACTTCACCCTCTCCCCACAAAAAATGCCTATATCTCCATTACATGCTCTTTCAGTAACAATGCTGGAAGAGCATCAAGGGACATATAGTCCACAACATCTGGAGTGCCTTTGGTTGCCTTTCCCTCGCTTATGATATTCAGTAATGTTGAGACAATTACTAACTAGCATATTTGCAATTAACTCAGTTAACTATCCACACAGAGATACAAAATGGACCCTGCTATCTAAACACGCACATCGAATATATTAGGCTGGTTGTTTCTAAAGACCCATAATTGAAAACCATGCACTCCACACATGCCAGTAAATTTTTGGGAAAAAGCAGAGTATAAAATATATGTTTATAGGGTTGTAAATCATTGCTCTTTATTACAATACTGATGATTTTTAAAATGGTTTAATTTAATACAAAGTAAGCAGGAAATTACAATATGTGAAAAGGGAAGTAAATATTCTTGTAGAACAATTAGTTTTTAAACAGTAGAAAATTAGTCAGCATTCATGTATTTACTAGCAAAGATTATAATTAATTATAACCAGATACACGATTCAGATTTCTCAGACAAAGCAAATGCTTCTGTTTTTAATGGTGCATTTATTCTAATCTCAATTTGAACTATTGAGATTCTTCTGCTGTGATGTATTAAATATGGATGTTTTAGCAGTTGAAGGATTGGTTTGACATCAGATAAAGGCAAGGATGCCATAGCTACAATTTGTTTCCAGGACACATTGCACTGTAAACTGATGGGAAGTATTTCCCTCTAATATGAAGAAGTCAAATATTGTAGGTAGTAAATCACATGATAAATCAATTAGGAATACTGCAGTGATGTGGAATCAATTAATTAATTATCTTGCGTATCTGCCCCCGGCCAAATGAAGAAGTAATGCATGCACGCTCCTAAAGTAATTCACACCAGACACAGGTTTCGGGTTAATGAAAAACGTGAGAAATGTTTATTCTGAGGGGACGGCATGTCCCTTTTAAAGCAAAATTATATCATATGCATTGTCAGAGATAACATGGAATAATACATCAATAATTGGTTAGGTGTTAAGTGGTCCATTTTATTGCTCTTCCTACCGGGTGTGATGTCACTGGTATCTTGGAGGTCTCCCCCAGATTCCTGCGCCATCTTGTTAATGAGGGTGTTAGTCGATGTCAAGGGGAAACTCCCTAGTGGCCATTTTAGGTAAATCACATATAAAGTTGAATAATGCTGATTGTAGTTATACTGAGTAAATAGGCATTTTACCAACATGGATTGGGTTAATATTTTTGTCCACAACATGCAGTATATAAATCTACATACCACAGGCCAGTATTTTCATGTGCTGCCAATCACAGACATGCATCCATTGAGTTCAGCCTTTCTCACATTTGTTTTTGCTGTTGGCTCAAAAGAAGCATAAATAAAATTAAATTAAAAAAAAAACCAGTTTGAAGCTCTTTCTACTTTGGTAACAAACTAGGAAAACATATTTCTTGACCCCAAAATGGCAGTCAGATCTCTCCTTGAATCAAGAAGATATTACACCACAAATTAAAAATGATGAAATTTATATTTTTGCAAGTATTCATCAAATTGCCATTTAAACATCTCTACAGACTCTGATACAACTCTTCAGGCAGAGAATTCCACATCCTTATTGCTCTTACTTTAATATACCCTTTATTTTGCCTTAGACTAAATCTCCTTTTTTCAAGTCTAAATACTTGACCTTGTTTCCTATGTATGATTTCCAGATAAATCTTTGTATTGACCCCAGATATATTTATATAATGCCATCATATCCCCTCTGAGACACCGTTTTTCCAAACTGAAAAGATATAAATGTGTTAATCTTTTTTTTTTTTTATAACTTAAATGTTCCATTCCTTAATTAATTTTGCAGTCCTCCTTGGCACTGTTTCTAGTGCCACATAATCCTTTAGAACAGGTGCCCAAAATTGTGCAGCATACCCAAGGTGTGGTCTTACCAATGATTTATAAAGAGGCAAAATTATATTTTATACATGAAAATAACATACTGATTGACATTGCACATTGTTGCCAAACTTGTTTTCTATAACAATTCCTAGTTCACTACTATTTAGGGTGTAAGTTACTTGTGCATTCTTTACACCAAAGTGAATAACTTTGCATTTTATTCTACAGTAAATTTCATCTTCCATTTGAGTGCCCAGTCCACCAATCTATCTAAATCCCTCTGCAGTGAAGTAATATCCAGATCAGATTATACAACTTTACACAGTTTTGTGTTATCTGCAAACACTTAAACATACGTTTCAATGCCTATTTCAAGGAACAGAAACCTGAGGGCAGGACAGGTGCTTCCTTTAAGCCAGTTAGGCAATCGCTTAGGGCAGTTTTTAGGAGGAGGGGTCTGTACTGCTTGCCTGGACCTGCTCCCCTTCTAGTGAAACTACACATGATGCAGCCTGGGCCTTGACTTAGATTGTGTTGGCATGCCAAAGCACTGGACACCATCCGGCAAAAACACTGTCAACTTCCAACCAGTATCTACCCAAAGGACCCCCAAAACCGGACCCAGATAAACAGAGGACAAGGAGGCAACACAAGGGTGCATACTTTGCTCAAGCCCCCTGCATTGTGCATGGAAACATGTGGGCAGAAGCATAGCAGAAAGTTGGGCAGCTGGACAGGACAGGGTGAGAGATGGACCACCAGGCATCCTGTTACGAATCCATTGACAGCAAGCAATAGGAAAGCAGACAAAGCAGGGGTGCACACATTGGTCAACTGATGGGTAAGTGAGTACATGTATGGGTTAGTGAGTATGAGTGTGTGTTTGTGTGTGTGTGTATGGGTCACTGAGCGTGTGGGTTACTGAGTGTGAGTAAGTGTTTGGGGGAATCACTAAGTGTGAGTGAGTGTGTGCATAGGTCAGTGAGTGTGTGGTCACTGAGTGTAAATGTGTGTGGGGCATCAAAGTGTGAGTCAGTGTGAGTAGGGGTCAGTGAGTATTAGTGTCTTTGTATATGGGTCACTTAGTGTGTGTGTTCGTGCATATTCATAGGTCTGCACAAAAGGCAAAGTTTTAATTTAAAAAAAACATCAATGCATTTAATCAATATAGTCACCAGAAACTACAGCTGACATAGAAACATACCCCACCACTTTTCCTGCTTTTTCTATCCTTCCTAAATAATGTTTAACCATTTACGTTAACTGCCCAGTCATGTGTCTTATTCCACAATGTTTCTGTTATGCTAGTGCTTCTAGTTCTTCCATTTTGCTATTTAGGCTCCTTGCGTTAGTAAGCATACATTTAATATTATCATGAGTCTGCTGTACTTTATTTGGATTCATATTACTATTAATAATAACAATAGTCTCATGATATTGTGTGTCCAGAAAAACATGGTGCATATGACAACCCAAGATAAATTACTTTTGTTCTGTACAATCACTCATCAGATGCTGTTTATTTGCTCTTGGATTGTATGGAGCATGTAAATGCTACTATAATTTTCACTAGTTAAAATCTACAAGTTGCATTGATGCTAGATAAAACTTTGAGTGTTACACTGTTGACTTTTCCAATAAGGACCTTTAATTTCACTCAATATATAAACCAAAAATAATTATACAGCCACAACATTAAAACCAGCTGACTAATATCATGTAGGCCCCCCTTGTGCTGCCAATACAATGATAATGTGTCGAGGCATGGACTCCACAATATCTCTGAAGGAGTCCTGTGGTATATGCCACTAAGACATTAGCAGCAGTTCAGTTCCGATGCTCATGTCCCCATTTAAAGAGCTTTCAGTGGTGGACAGGGATTATCATATGCATTCTGACTGATCTGCCGCTACACCACCCTATACGCAGCAAGCTGCAATGCACTGTGTGACTTAATACCTCTCTATCTTGGCCAGAAATTTGAGCTACAGTAGCTCATGTATGTGATTAGAATTGGTGGGTTAGCCTTCGCTCCCCAAGTGCATCAATGTGCACCCATGACCCTGATGTCAGTTCACCTGTTGTTCTTTCTTACACCATTTTTGATAACTACAATCAACTGTATATTGGGGACACCCCACAAGACTTGTCATTTTGGAGATGCTCTGACCCAGTTGTCTAGCCATCGATATTTGGCCCTTATCAAAATCACTCAAATCTTTTTGTTTGCTCATTATTTCTGCTTCCAACACATGAAATTAAAACACTGGCTGTTCATTTGCTGCCTTGACAGGTGTCATAGTAATGATATAATCAATATTATTAATTTCACCAGTCAGTGGTATTAATGTTGTGGCTGATCAGTGTATAACCTGATCTAAAGATGACTCATAAACTATTTAGAAACCATGGGCAACGTCCTGTATTTCCACTCCTTCCACTGCTAAGTCATGCGGTGTGAACATCTTTCGCCAGAAAGACCTTCACTATAATAGCCATTCTGGACTCCTAGTCCACTATGAACGCAAAAAGCATATGTGTCCCATAATAGTCCCAATGTATTATTGTACATGCTATGGTTAGTGGTAGGGACCATGCTCAACTGTAGGAAGAAAGATTTTAATAATATGTTGAATCCCTCTATAGACAGTTAAGGTACAGATCTCCTGCTTTTCTTAGATATAAGTAAGAGATAATTTGTTTAACTGATTAATCTATAGAAAGAATGAGTGAGATAGCACTACACATTCTAGGAATTATATATTCTATAAAGCATTGCATTTTTGTTTACTCATATGATATTGCCCTTAGTTTCTGAGGCTACAGTAGGTAATATAATAACTCTCAACCATGTCTTGACAACTCTGAGTTTAATTTTGTAGGGTGATACCCCCATTACATTACCTTTCATATTTAGCTCGTACAATATATATCAATATCACCTAGAACATATATAGACAAATTGTTCTGACAGTAACTTAATACACACTGAAATCTTTGCTTTTCTTCTGGGATGCATCAAAGCAGCATCGGAACTACAGCTGGTGCAAGCAGTGTGGCTTCACTGGGGCCTGTATGCTGAAGGAGCTCATCTGGTGGCCAATGCAGTTAGGGACCCCAGAAAGGCATGTGTTATCAAGTGCCTAGTCATGCACTGCGGCCCTTTTACAGCGCGACCCTCTCATATCGCAGAACTGGAAAGAAGTGAGAACTTGTCAAGTACCAATCTTTCATTTGATGCATGTGTGAATTTATGCAGTCACAATTACAACTTAGCAATGTTTTTTTTTTTGTGATGGCTAGAGTTAGAGTATTCTTTTTTCAGACTTCTAAGAATTTAAAGGAACACTATAGGGTCACGAACACAAACGTGTTCCTGACCTAAAAGTGTTAAAACCACCATCTCGCCCCCTCCCCATCTACCCATCTATATTGTAAAATCTTACTTGTTTTCAAGTCTGCAGCTGCTGCCTCTGTCCCTGATCTGTCTGCTTACAGCTGACATCATCAGAAGTGATTATGTGAGCCAATCACAATGCTTTCCCATTGGAAAGATCAAGGATCAGGGTAAAGGAGGCAGATCAGGGACAGAGCCAGCACAAGTCAAAAACATCCCTGGCCAATCAACATCTCCTTATAGAGATGAATTGAATCAATGCCTCTCTTTGAGGAAAAATGAGTGTCTCCATGCAGAGGGTGGAGACGCTGAATTGTAGTATTGCACAGTGTGAAACACTATCAGAGGAAGCACCTTTAGTAGCCACCTGAGGAGTGGCCATGAAGGGAATGATTCTACTCCCTAGAACATATTCAATAAGCGGTAGTTGTTCTGGTGACTATAGTGTCCCTATAATATTATTTATTTAGTTTTACTATGTGTGCCTATATTATACAGAATCTATGAAAGCAGTGGAAATTATTTAGGGCTTTACTTATCTAACAACAGGTTATGATGCTTTCAGTGCTCTTTTTAACAAAACAAAAGAAAACAATTTTAAAGTGTGGAATGGGGTATTTTTCAATTCACAAACGTATATCTTGAAGAAAATCAGATGGGCAGCAAAGTATGGATAACCATGTTTATACAAACCAAGATTTCCAAGAACGCCTCTTAGACAAACGCCTGTCTATCATCTCATTGATTGGGACATCTGGCTCAAATTACCCCCTAAAATGGTGAATTAATCTAGAAGCTCACAATGTCTACCTTGCTCAAGGACTGTGATGTTGGGTCAATGTTTAGGAATTTATGAATTAGGATAGGACAAAGTGGGATTTGAATTGTTACTTGTCAACTATAATAATATGCTTTCTATTGTATCACATTCTATTTAAGGAAAGAATATAAAAATTTGCGCTATATGTTATTAAAAGCTCTAACTTTATTGTGGATGTCTTTTACTTAAATTTAATCTCTGCAAATTAATCTAATTACTTGTTAAGTAAACTACTTTTGGTAGCAACAAGTGGTAAAAGTTGATTATAGGTTTCTGGAGACAATTGCTTAACACTAGAAAGCAACACTTGCTTGAAGAGATTGGGTTAGAAACTCTAAAGAAATATTTCAACCTTATGACTTTAGAGGTCAGGATCACGGATTAATAAAGCAAACACTTGATGTATCACTTTGTGGAAATTTTAAAGAGCCTTGATCCTATGCCTAAATTTGGTTGGCCCTGATTAGACATTTCTCTTAATTTATAGTATTTTTATAATTTGCCATGCACTAAATAAAATGGAACATTTCATAAAGTACAAGAATATCCAAGTTTTTTTACTCATCTTATCTCTTTCGAGTGACATGCATTGTGTTTCTAAAAATAAATCTACATACATACGTCATAAAACGAATTTAAAAAACATAATATAAAACAATAACTATATACCATTATCCAAAATGTGCAAAAATAAAGTTGACAATTATGTGCAAATACTGTTTGTTTAATCCCCTTCACTACGCATCACTTTTTGTTTGAAAACATGTTAGTGTTTATTTTAAACAATGGATGTATATCTAGCACATATACATATAACAAAACATCAATTTTGTGTGCAGATTGCTTTTCATACTTAAAAATAAAATTATGTAAATGTACACAAAATTTATTTGTAATCCATTATTCAACATTTTTGAGGAAAGAAAAGCTATAGGCAGTATATACAGTGTCCTTTAATTGCAATATTTCACACAGACTGACATTGTACTAAAAACATTTTTTTCATTATATACAGTAGATGTGACTAAAATAGATAAATATAGTCAAATAACCTATTTGAAAATGACTTGGGGGCATTACTGGCAATTAGAGATGTCGCGAACTGTCCGCCGAACTGTTCGCGAACTGTCCGCTGGCGAACAATAGCGTGTTCGCGTTGGGCGAACATATCCGATTTCCGGTCCGCCCCCTAGACGTCATCATTGAGTAAACTTTGACTCGGAACCTCACAGCCAGCAGACACATTCCACCCAATCAGCAGCAGACCCTCCCTCCCAGGAAGTGTCTGCTGACTGTGAGGTTCCGGGTCAAAGCTTACTCAATGATGACGTATAGGGGGCGGACCGGAAATCGGATATGTTCGCCCAACGTGAACACGCTTTGTTCGCCGGCGGACAGTTCGCAAACAGTTCGGCGGACAGTTCGCGACATCTTTACTGGCAATACAGCTTACTGAATATGGCAAAATAATTTTAAAAGATTGTCTGCATTTAAGCATAGTTAAGTCATATATTGTTAAAATAAAGGCTTTTAAAAGTGATACAGCATTTATCTCTAGAAAGCTAATATGATACTTACAGTGAAATGGTAGACCTTGTTTACTCCACCCCCACACTTATTGAAGGAATGGTATCACCCATTGAAGCTTCTTTAACTGTTTGAAAGAAGGGTGTAAGCTGGAGATTTTCAGCACATTTGCAAGCATAAAATGAGTCACCAGTGACTTCTAGCAGAGAAATTTTTTTTTTTCTGTAGACTTTTAATCACTCCTGGTATAAGCATAAGTGTGAGTGAGACGTTATGGACTAAATTTCTTTGAGCATTACCATTAACAGTCTTGATGGAGTTTATTGACCAGACTGATAGAGGGTTGTGTGGAAAGGTAATTGATTGGTAGTAATACCGCCAAGTGCAAATTCAATTTAATCTTTGTGATCTTCACTGAGTGGCTGTGAGGTTTCACATTTCACTTTGGTTTCAACATTTCATAATTTTATTTTTTATTTCCTCTTAATATGTTGAATGATACAAGAATTTGTAAATATTTGTGGTATAGTTTATTAATAATCTATATGGAAAACCCCATATCTAAATAAAGTTATAGTTTAGCAATAACGTAATCAAATCATTAATTTTCATTTTTGAAGTTACCTTTGTAATAGTGCTTGCTATTTGTGTGCAGTTTGTAAAGCACTTACTATGTGTTCCAGCATGAGCCCTAGGCCCTCCTTGTTTCCAACAGTTTGTTTGGTCAGTCTGTCAAGACTGATCCTCTGATGGACTGGTAAAGGATTTCTGTTTCTTATTGTGTACACATGCCAAATTTTTATGTGTTTATTTAAGTTTATTTAAAAGTAAGTGTTTTCGTTCCTATTTATTTTAATTTTAAACAGTATCACTAAATACTGTATATCTCTTTTTTTTAATCTTATACCATACATACTTGTGATACAGAGAGGTATCTGGCTTGGATTTGTAGCATTCGTGTCTGGCGGTGGTATGACTTAAATCTGGACCAAATTCATTGCAAAATCTGGACATTTGTTAAACAGTGTGAACTGAGCATTTGGACTTTTATGAACAACCCCGTCTGAAGTGAACCATTTTTTAAACTTTTAACTCTGTCTTTTAAACCATATATAACAGTATATAGATGATTTTATTTAACAGGATGTCGTCCATTAGACATTATTAAGAAAATAGTGAAAAAAACGTTAATGATTTGCAGGTGTTCTGGGTGGAAACCATACCATATAACCATATTAATATGGTAGGGTCTATGTTGTTAATGAACTGCTTCCATCACCCTAGAAGTTCAAAGGTGACCTAATCCAGTTCTATGTATAGAATGGTATTTTTATTTTTCCTGCACCAGAGTACAACAGCTGTGTTTTATGGTATTTAATTATTGGAGGCCATTAACTATATAGTCTAAAGTCCAATCTACTCTGGCAGTCTAATTAACCCCTTATGTACCAACAACTGCCAATGCCAATATCACCCAAGCTAAATAAAAAGGACAATACACATGGACTAGACTAAAGATTATGTTAGCTGAACCACTATATGTGGGGGAAAAAACAACAAATTTCACAATTGCAGAATTTAGTTCATGCCATAGTATGGCTTATCAGAAACATGGCATGTATTACTGTGCTGACATGCAGCAATGGCTACAATATTCCAGGCTTAATGGCTATACAATATCAGCCATTTTTGCCATGCCAATGCTGCGTTGCCAAAATTTGATTATTATATCTGAATTGTAAAAAGAATAGTAAGTGATTATAATGATTGCTTATATAATCTTATACCTTTTTGCTAGTTTGTATTTATTGATAAAAGGGTATTTTTCCAAATATGAAATGAAAGTGGGTATTTAACATATCCCTTTTGCACTGAGGAGAACAAAGCTTTACCACACTGTAGGAGAGAAGCAATATAGGTCACTCACGCTCCATGTCTGTAGAATGAGTGAACGTCCTTTACTGTGTAAAAAAGCACAGTGCCTTATCCGCTTATGCTAAGTGCATCTGGTGCAGGCACAGTGAGACTCAGTCAGGAATTGCAGAATCACTGCAATGAAAGCCATTTGAAAAACACATCAGTAGTAAAAATATAATTGACATTTTTTTTTTATATACCAGTTTTAGAATACTTCTGCAAATTTTAAAACAACTTTGGAGAGAGAGGTGAGTGGCCAAGACAATCTCAGCTAGCACATGATGATTCCTTAAAGGGACACTATAGTCACCAGAACAACTACAGCTTATTGAATTTGTTCTGGTGAGTAGAATCATTACCTTCAGGCTTTTTGCTGTAAATAATGTCTTTTCAGAGAAAATGCAGTGTTTACATTACAGCCTAGTGATAACTTCATTGGCCTCTCCTCAGATGGCTGTTAGAGATCCATCTTGGGTCATTGCTACCTAAAATGCATCAAAACATTCAGTGTCTCCACCCTCTGCATGCAGACACTGAACTTTCCTCATAGGGATTAATTGATTCAATTCATCTCTATGAGGAGATGCTGATTGGCCAGGGCTGTG
>OW240912.1:329397408-329462764 GCA_933207985.1 Pelobates cultripes | reverse complement strand
TGGAGGATACGCTGCAAGCCTGTTGAGCGAGGTGACCTTGCTCGGGTCCCAGGTGTACGGTTCCTAAAATGGCTGCCATATACACGTCCACTGATAGGAGACGCGGAAGGTATTAAACTGATCAGAACAATACTAAACACACCACAAATAAGGTTTCTCTCCTGTATGGCTCCTCAAATGATGCTTAAGATTAGAAGCGGCTGAAAAGCATTTCTCACACTCCGAACAAAAATATATTTTTTTAACATTCTCTCCACTTTGAACGAAATGACGTTTGGGAAGAGATTAACATAATTAAACACAGGCAGTAAAAATACAGTTTTTAGCCATACCCTGTAACTTTAAAACTACACATCCCATCTTCATAATTACATATTTGGAATCAGCACACTTAAAACATAAACATAACCAAAAATCAGCCAAATCCATCCAGGGGTTAAAAAGTTAGCTGGAGGTCCCTTTATGACCGACCGCAAGCACATTTTCCTGCCAAAACAGTTCCATAGATTTGGGCTGTGAGGTCGGTCTATTTCAGGCTGAAAAAACGACTAAGTCCCATCGCCGAATGGGACTTAGTCTCTGCAGCTGAAATAAGGCTGAAAAAAACGGCTGAAAAAAAGACTAAGTCCCATCGCCGAATGGGACTTAGTCTCTGCAGCTGAAATAATTTCCCATTTACTGAACCAAGTGGGAAATAGCAAGGCAGGCACAAAGGGTTTGCACCAGGTCTGGGGACACAGGGGACACCGTCTTAAAGGGGCCGTGTCCCCAACAAGTCTGGGGACACGGCCTTAAAGGGGCAGTGTCCCAATCTTCCTGATGTCCCAAAAAAGGTGTTTAAAGGGCCAGCACCAGTCACATAAAGAGTCCATAAGCCCCAATATGCCCACCGACAGTCTTAAAGGGCCATACACACCAAATAAAAGTGCATACATTTTCACAATCTCCCAGGGGCCATAGTCATGCGGGAGGAGGCTGGCAAATAGGCTTCTCCACAACCCAGGGAAGCAGGGCAATTTGCCATTTAAAGGGCCCGTTACAAATAGCAGTTTGTAACAAGGTGTCAATCCATATCTGCCAAGTGACCCGATGTAGGGGGACCAGTCCCTATTCTGCTCTGTGTCAGTGTGTACCAGGGAACCTTAGGACAGGTGTCAATCCATATCTGCCAAGTGACCCGATGTAGGGGAACAGTCCCTATTCTGCTCTGTGTCAGTGTGTATCAGGGATCCTTAGGACAGGTGTCAATCCATATCTGCCAAGTGACCCTATGTAGGGGGACCAGTCTCTATTCTGCTCTGTGTCCGTGTGCATCAGGGGCTCTGAGGACAGGTGTCAATCCATATGTCAAGGTGTCAATATGTCATATGTCAGGTGTCAATCCATACTGATTGTGATTTAGGAATGTTAGGTGATTTCTGCCCTTTATGGATTAAAACCAGACTCTGTATCAACTGTGTAATTTTCCATGGGAGTTTTGCCATGGATCCCCCTCCGGCATGCCACAGTCCAGGTGTTAGTCCCCTTGAAACAACTTTTCCATCCCTATTGTGGCCAGAAAGAGTCCCTGTGTGTTTTAAAATTCGCCTCCCCATTGAAGTCAATGGCGTTTCGGGCGGTTCGCCGGTTCGCGAACATTTGCGGAAGTTCGCGTTCGCCGTTCGCGAACCGAAAATTTCGGGTTCGCGACATCACTATCTCTATACTCTACGGGCTGGAACATTGATTTCTAACATATGCACATTCATTATATTCCATATTAAAAAGTCTATGTAAGGAGTGTCACTGCATCTACTGCTCCTATTCTGCAATCTGCAAAATACTAAGCACACCTATTAGTGTTATTTAATGTTTTATTAATGCAAGGATTCTCTGTTTTAAAATATCTAACTGACTGCTGAAAGAAAGATACAATATTTAACATAATTGTTAGATTACCTTGGAATATACAAAAAATCTAAAAGCTTTAGAATGGCAATGAGCATAAACAATACTACTAAATGTAAACAAAGATGTTTCACAAAATTTTACCATTGTCATAGTTTTCTGGTGTACATATTGTAAGTATTGCAATATCTTATTTTTACTTTAGTACGACTAAATAAAAACACAAATTGCTTTTGTCTCAAAGAAGCAAGGAAAAGATTTCCCTTGGATCAAAATAAGCATATTTAGCACAGAGAGACCCATAAAGGAAGATACATCACTAATGTTAATGGGTATTGAGATACCACATCATGGAAAATTGTTAAATTAATTCAAAGAAAATGATGGCAAATGGTTATTTAAGATTTCCTTAAAAATATGTCATGAAGATTTAAGATGTGAAAATTTTTTTTTTGTTAGCTTTGATCTTCTGGTAAAAGAAGTGAATTTTGTTGAGCCAACATATAATATACAGAATGTGTTTGCCAGTCTTGGCTTTGCCACAAAGTTCTGCTATTTTTATTTCCTGTTCTGTCGTGATCCAGATGTGTTCACATGGCCATCTGGAACACAGAACAAGAGCTTGTGGGAACTAGGAGTGTTCCAGTGTGCCCAGTGTGTCACAGCATGTCCTGTAAGCAAATTAATAATTACAATTAGTAACATTGTTACAAGTTTGGTAAAAATTACTATATGAGTAAAGCATCACCATACTTTTATCCCTGAAACGGGTTAATCCTTTCTTGAATATAATGTATGTTAGAAAACATGTTACAGTCATTTCCCCAATATCCTCTTCTTTTTGCAAATCTTTATTTTATTTTTATTTAATCATCATCTTTAGATGTTACTACTTTAAGAAATATATAAAGGTATGGGTCACTCTCAAACTGCTGCGTTTTTAGTAACTTTTCCAATTTTACAGACTGCCATACAGAGTCTGTAGAAGCCCAGATTTCCCTGGCATCCTAAATTTGTGTGACTTGGCCTTTCTTCATTCTTAGGAATTACAAAGTCCATGTTAGTTGTAGAAAGCCATGAGCAAAGCTCAAGTTGTTGATATCTGAAGCTGCCAGCATTTTATCTACTTAAAAAAAGGTCAACTACTGTTCAAAATGAAAGAAAGAACAAACATTGCAGGGGTCGTTGAAGACTCAGACATGATATCCAGAATGGAGCATGGAGTAGGAACTTTCTTGTGTGTTAGTAAAGAGATGGGTTAGATCATATATTTACAGGGTTATACTCATTGTTACATTGTGAGAGTTGGTAATAGTCTTGCACAATCAGTTTAGAACAAATCACACTTTATCTGAATTTTGGACCACTGGTGATTTGTCTGAATTCTACAATTCCGGATAACCATATAAAAAAAAGTTAAACAGTTTTGTTTGTTTCATGATTCAGATTTACATCTGTGGCACTGGAAAAAAAAAAAAGATGATTGGTGGTTAGAGGAGTGTCACTAAATGTTTTTACTCACAGATCAAGTAAGCAGTGACAGGAGTGATAGAGGGGGGAAAAGGAGCACTAAGACAATCTATACTTCAGAGCTGGATTTGTATGAGCCCTTTGACTGTAGCTACTGATGGAGACAAGTCTGCAGTAATGCAGCGTGTTTACCCTTGTTGTGCCTGTGTGGGAGCCTGGGTCATTGATTCTACTGTGAGAATATGTTTAGCTTTATACTGTATTGAGCTGTATGCTACATCCATTGGTACTGTTCCCACTGTTGCTATATTTTCACTCTGTTGGTCACTTCTTTTCACTTGATCTGTGAAGCAAATGGCACACAAATCAGTGTACAGCAAAATATGTACATATGTACGTAAGTTTATATTACGGATATATTTTGCAGAACGCTAATAGATGTATTTGTGAGCCATTTTGGTTAGTCTAAATATTTTTTCCTAAAACAATCAAAGATCACATATGCAAAATCAAGTTGCATTTTTTTTTTTTTTGGACAAATTGAATCAGATGGACCAAATAGTTTTTGGTTCCAGTTTAATTGGTACCACCATTGCCTTTAATGTAGTACCAATGTAAAACAAAAGTATACATTTGCCATGGTGAGTTGTCCTCCCTTTAAAACATAAACTGTGAAACAGAATTACACATTTGGTTCATCCTGAACTGTAATAAGTCCGTATTTGGGCAGTTTCGATAATTATCCAAATTCCAAAACTTTGAATTGCCATATGGCCGAAACAAACAGCAAATGGCTTGTGAAATGGATGAGCATACTCGTTTTGATTCGTGATTAGGAGTCCCATTCCCAGCACCAGTAAAAAATAGGGTTGGAATGGACAAGAAGCTGTTTTGTTATTGTTTTATTATTTCTGTGCAGGCAATTAACCAGCATAAATTGCCACGATGAACAAGAGAGTTGCTTGATCATCTGGACTGTATCTACTGTCCAATCAAAAGGTGGCAATTCTCATATTTGCTAAAGCCAAATATGGTTGGAATTCTGTTGAAAATCTGGAGCAATAGCCTGGATGTATTCAGTGTTTGAATTAAAATCTGTGCTTTCCCATACAATGTACAGGATTTGAACGTTTCAATAAGCTCCGATTTTAAACAAAAGCATGTGCAATGGGGTGGTGGGGCCCACATTTGCTGTTTTTTTGGGAAGGGCCATTTATTCAGGTTATTGGAGATTCCCCCTTATTCGATTGTTTATGAACACCAATATGCAAGACAAAATATACTTCCTGTACATGACCATATATGTGTAGATGTGGTGAGGATAGAATACTTACCCAATAGCTACTGAGTTGGATGGAACACCTGTTGCTTATTTCCAGACATTTCCAGTTATATAAGAACCAGATCAGCTTTAAAAAAAATCCACATGTTATGTTTTCTTTCTTTCCATGCCTCAGGCATTCAATAGGAAGGGAAAACAAGTTAAAATAATCAACATTGGTGTTCAGATAAACAGTTTTGTATATTTTCCAGTAACTCTTGGAATTTATAACCCTGCAAAAACGCTAATGGAAACTTTCAATAATTAGAATAAATATGTATGTCTCAGCGATGTCCTGCTGCCCTTTTGTGTTTGTCCGCCACAAATAAAAGAATGAACTAATATGTTGACGAGGTTCTATGCAAGCTATAAATGAGTAGGCAGGAAAAAAAACCAGTTGGCTGAATTTGTACATGAGTAATTGGAACCATGCAGACAGGGTAATCAAAATGACTATACGTTGGAGCAGGTTCTATAACATAAGGAGCACTATATACAGGATATTGTTACTAAAAAAACAAACAAGCAATAAAGGCGCTGAAAGTGCTAATATAAAATATAAAGATAATAAAAGTGTAGCAGCACCTAAAAGTGTACAAGCTCATAAAACATGTATTGTTAGGATATTGTTACAGCTGTATAAAAAAAATTGTAACACTGAGATATTTACTCATTAAATATATTCAAAACAACCAGATTAACATCTAAAAACTCTGTGGTAGACTGGGAACAAACGAAATTTCTAGAAGCAGGGCTTTAATAATATATAACTATGAAATAGTTGGGGTATATTGATACAAAATGCAAATTCTTGAGAGCCAGGGATCCTACTGGACAATAGACTTGTGCAATAAAATAGTTTGGAGCAGTTTGTCCAAGTCAAATTCCTTTAATCCACAAATGAGTGAATCGATCCATCTGGGATTTACCTATATTGTTTTATTCAATGATTACCACTCCACAAATAAATCTTGAGCAGCTTGATTCATCCAGTTGTTGATTAAAATTAATTTAGACCAAGCATGTCAAACTCGCGGCCCATGGGCCATATGCAGCCAACAATGGACATCTTTGCGGCCCACGAGCCGCAAGTACATGCTTACTGTTAAAGCAGAGTAGGCACCTACTTTCTCCACATTGCAGGTGCCTACTCTGCTAAAATTTACCCGGCCAAGGCTCGGAGAGGTCGCTGGAGGAGCTCAGTCTTCCTGCTCCTCACTGCTCCCTTGCGCGCTGTCTGTAGTGATGCCGGGTGCCGGAATATAATGTCATATTCCGGCCCTCGGCATCACTAAACTGTACATGAGGGAGCAGTGAGCAGCAGGAAGGAGATCTCCATATAGAAGATCCCCACTGGACCCCAGGGATAAATACAATGATGTGAGTGTGTACAAGAATGTGTAAATGTGTGAGTGTGTGTCTGTAAATGATTGTGTGTGTCAATGAGTATGTGTGTGTCTGTCTGTGTGTGTCAGTGAGTGTGTATCTGTCTGTGTGTCAGTCAGTGTGTGTCTGTCTGTCAGTGAGTGTCTGTGTATGTGTGTGTGTGTGTCAGTCAGTGAGTGTGTGTGTCAGTGAGTGTGTCGGTAAGTGTTGCAATGGCCGCGGCTGGACTGTGGAGGAACTGGAGGTGCACAGAGGCACGCAAGGCCACGTCACATTCTAACATGATGTCGACGTGCTCCACCTTCACAGGGTTTCAAGAAGTAGCGGTAGGATCCGCTTTAGCACAGGGTGCGGACGGTGCCATTTGGGGTATACCAGAGGCCAGACTCCGGAGTCGCATACTGGCAGTGGCAATGTCTGCTTGCTGGCTAGAGGGGTACTGGGATTTAGCAGAGGAGGGTATATCGGGGGGACTGGGATTTAATATAGGGGGAGGGGACTGGGATTTAGTAGAGAGGGTGCTGGGGTTTAGTAGAGGGGGTGCTGTTTTTTTCTTTTATACTGTACTTTTCAAAATAAACCTGCGTTATGAAAATTTAAGTTTTTTTTTTTTTTGCAAACCACATAAACTTAAACTTTGTTTATTTGACCATGCTAGACTTTGAGTTTGAAATGCTTGATTTAGACAAACCACTCCAAACATATCTTTGCACAAGTCTGCTGGAAAATAGACAAACTGTGTGAACTCATTTCAAAGGTTATTGTGCTTTGCAATTTAAATGGCTTGTGTCTGAGGTCACATTCCCACTTAGCACTACTGAACCTTGTATTTCTGCACAAGCAATAAGTGCAAAGTAATATGGAGGTAACAGTATTTCAAGTGCAGACTCAGTATTCTAGTAAATCAGATTGCCACATATCAAAACTCAAATCTTGTTGGTTGGAGGTATGGAAGTGGACCACGGACCTAGGCGAGAGAGTACCCACATCCTTGTCCCAGTGAATTATATCATGAGTAATGCTATCAGCCAAAAGCCTATCACCTCATCTAATTCAATCCCCTGTCACACTCTTAGCATATTCTTAGTGTCTTCCTTTGAACACATATGTCTCATAGGGATATAAATTAGATTATGACTTAACTAAATTAAATGGAAAACATTATTAAATCCTTAAACTAACGCTGACCCTAACATTTTTTCTCTCTAGATACATATAAAATACATATTACACTTTTATGACCTGCATTTAAAAAATACCTTGATTCTCCTCATCATGGCACTCGACCCTACTCACCTGCTCCTGGGTGCCAGCTGCGTCCTAGAGGCGTTCCAGAAACAATGATGCAAATAAATATGTCTCTGAGGCCCTGCACCATTTATATAGACTCATAGTGCTCCAACTACAGGTGGGAGTACATTGATCATGTGACTGCCAACCTATTTAATCCCAGAGCAAATCCTAAACAGTGTATGGTTGTTCTAAACTCCCTGTTCTTGATTCAAGACACCTTGTGATTCTTCTGTTTCCTGACCTGTCTCTCTCCTGATTGATTTCCTGGTTCTTGACTCCGGATTCCCTCCTGACCATGCTTTCTTGACACCTGCCCTGACCTTTGGACATCCTGACTTCACCTTTTGACTCCTGCCTCTTGGATTCCGCTGCCTATTACCCTTTGTTACTATGTTTATTAAAGTGCCACTACTGTGATGAACTGAACCTTGTCAGGAGTTCTTGGAGGGGAGTGCTAGTCAGCCTCTTACCTCAGGTGTATGGCCCCTGGTTCAGGACTGTTAAAAGGCTCTGTTCGTACCTCTAAATCACCAGATTCGGTATATGAGATGTACCGAATGGATTGAACTTGTGCTGTTCGTTAAACGAACAAACTCCCGAACAGTGGGACCACCCATAAGTTGAGTGTGCAGCTCATTAATCCCATTGACTTATGATTAACCGTAAATTAATTGGTGATCGGCTGGGTGGTCGTCGTTCGTATTGCTGAACACGTGGCGGCGGCCATCTTTAGCCTCGAACGCATAAAGCGGTGTTTGGTCGTCGAGTGCATGGAGCGCAAATTAGGCACTCGGCGGCGCGAACACCGCTGGGACTTCCACCTCCAGTTAAGTTTGGTTATATTCGTCCTTGAAGAGCTTCAGGTGGAAACACACTACCGAACAAGGGACACAGTCTAAGTGTACATACAAACTGTTTGCGTTTGTACTTTTATTGTACTTCGTATCGACCACACAACCCAATTTCATGCAACTCTTTTGGGCAGGAGCCTCATGTGCGGTCGGTCACACTATATCTTCCAAGGAAATCCCTAACCCCTGAACCGATCTGGGTGATTTTTGTATATGTTGGTCCCCCAGATCATGGCTATCAGGAGATGTGACTGTGGAGTTTCTATGTGTTTTGGGTGATGTTGTTAAAATCTATGTTTTCTGTGCCTGGAGATAATTGAGTTTAGTGAAGTTCCTGACTCAATTATTTTTCAGGCACAGGGGAGGGATTACCCTGTTTTGTGTGGGAGCTGGACCTGAGAGCCAATGTAATTATGTGTATGTTTTACTGTAGTCTCCTCTCAGGGGAAAACCCCTGAAATATGTATACAGAAACCCCTTTTGGGAAGTTGCATATAAGGCTGCATGTGGCTCTCATTAAACCAGTTCTATTCTACCCTCAACACAGAGCCTCATCTTGTGCCTGTAGGGAACAGCTATAACAGCTATATCACTAGCTTTTGTAAGAGCTATCCTGCTATATGCTCTGGAGGAGGAGAGGTCTACCTAGTGGAAGCTGGATGCCTAACTTAGGTCCAGGGTGGGTGGAGGACAGCGAAACCCCAGCCAAGCTGCGGCAGCTAAGGGTCTACAGTGCTGAAGGTGTCCAGTGCTGTGATTATGGTACTCAAGGCATACCAGGAAGCAGCGATAGGCAGAGGCACCCACCCAGGCGGTCCATCACATGACCTATCAGGGCTCTATTCTCACTTCCAGGTGCTCCTGAGGGTTGTGATTATAAGGGAGTGCAACTGAGTTTCTTATCACTCCTCAAAGGTGAGCAAAGTGTCACTTTGATGCAGAACTTTTTTGGTGTCCTGTGGGTGTGGCTAAATTAACCTAATGGCCACACACTTTTCCATACTCACCACTTACCCACTAAAAGGCTGGATAAACATCTAATCTGGAAATGCAGACAGTGGCAGAAGATCCCAGGAAGGAGATAACCATCTAGTCTTGCTTTATCTGGGACAGCATATCTCCAGGATCTGCTGTCTTCAGGGGCAGAGGGGGACATCACAGATTTGCAAGATTTTTATATTTTAACTTTTTGCATTTATTTAATTTCTGTTTGCACGGAGCTCAATTCCATTCAGTTTTCTATATTATTCACAATGGGATGTAGCCAACATCTACTTGTCTTCAAATTATTCTGTAACAGTCATTGTAGATTATCCATTAACTGAATCACTAAATTAGATTTGTGCAATGCAAAAAAAAAAAAACGTTTTGGCCGAATCACTTTGTCTGAAAAAAAAAAAATACTTCAGGTAGCTGATTTTGGGGCCATATGGAGGTACAGCGCCTCAAAATTTGTTAACAAAAAAAAAGACTTGGAAGATGAACGAGACAAACCAAAATGGCATGAAAATATTGTATATAATATATACTATGTATATATTTTGCAGTACATCCGTTTTTTTCAAAATCACATGCTCAAATGACCATGCTCATCCATTGCGCAATTCGGGAATTTGTACAATCATCCTATCAGTCAACATTTGCATAAATTAGAGTTCATAACTAAATATATCTCCAAGTCTACTTTACATCTATTTTACAGTTTGTAATCAAATGTTGTTTGGGTTAAAAACTTCAAATGGAAAAACATCACATAAAGCCTTTATTATTCGATTAAACCGATAAAGGAATGTAAAAGTTTAAATTAGTGCTGTAAAAGGGAATTTGGGGCACAGCCGGAACATACATCTTATATGAACGGTGCTGCCAAAGAGACCTAAATGTATACATAATACAGATTAAGGAACAGCGCACGCATAAAAAAAACATGTCTAAATTCTGTAAAACCACTCAAAATCACCACTCAGTAAACAAACATTGGGGATTCAGTTCCACCATGTGGCCATATTGTGCCAAGCCCACCACTACTTCACAGTACCCCAATATCGGTGGGTCCTACACTAATTCCAATGTGGGAGACAAATTAAATACGGTTAGTGCCAAAGAAGCTGAAGTATATTTAACTCTGTTGTAAGAGCATTGGGAATATATGTAATGCAAAATTAATGTGATAAACACAATTTAAAAACTAAGCAATTAGGCAGGGCCAGGCCACTGACTGAGCAGGACGCAGGTTGAGGAAGCTCCTCGGCCTAAATACTTTTCAAAGCGAAAAAAAAAAAAAGGACAACCTACCCCCTAATTCCTCCTGACATGGGCATGCATTGATGGGGGAGTATATGGGCAACCTATGGGGGTGAAACCTCTATGGCAGAGCGCACTCTTGAAGATGAGGGCTCCTTGCGGCCTGCAAATTCCTACAGGGCGGGGGATGCGGACGGTCCCCCGTCCATGATCCACCTCGTGGACAGCTTGGGTCCCGCTTTCCCCCCCTCTGGGCTGCTGGGGATTATCCCAGCCCCACCTGGGCTACATGCTGAGGCCCCCCGACATGGTGGGAGATGCCGCAACAACAAATTGAGCGTCGAGCGGCAGAACACAAAATGGCGGATGCACCTGCGCCTGTGATACGGTACCCAGTGCCGCTTCAAACGGACCTCATGGACCACTTTAGCCACATTGAAGAGCGTCTGGAAGCAGCCTTCAACCGCTTTTGTGCAACCTTAATGGAACGGATGAAGCGGGCACCCCCTGCAAAACTACCATGGGTGAGAGAGCAGACACGCGGCGGAACAAGGCACAAGAAACCCTCCAAAGCCAAACCAACCTCAATGTCAGCAAAACATCCCACCTTGGGCCTCCCCGGGTCTTGACCCACCTGGAGATTACCCCCAAAGCACCGAACACACAAGCAGAGAGGACCAACACCCAGACACCTGCCCCAAAACGGCAAAGCCACCTACAAACCCCTGGATGAGTGGAACTGGGACTCAGGGAACCTCCAAGCTCACAGCAAAATGGTGCAGGCCCTGGAACTAGCCTGGGGTATGGCTGAAAAACCCTGAAACGCAGCATGGCTCACGCCTGTGGACAGTGCACATGTGGAAGCTGGGTGCCCAGCCAATGTATCGGCTGACTCTCCAACTATAGGAGCTGGCTGTTAATTAAGCTAAGTCTGACAGGGACTCTAACCCAGGCTGTAACAGACCCAGCATCATACAAGCGACTTATTATTTGGTTTAATACTGTTATTACTACGTTTTTATTAGCCTGTCTTACTCATTTTGGTTACACATCCCTATCAATCTGCCTAGGATTTCTATAGCCTAGTATCACTCGCTAAGCATAACACATACCCTAGTCTCTCCTACCACTGCTCCACTTTGTGGCATTAATATCACTATTGCCAACTTAGTAAAACTCGTGGGCACAGCGCCCTTACTCAGCATTACAATAAGCTCCCAGTGCATCTGAGCCTCCTGTTATGATAGATAGGCAGTTATACTCAATCTGCTCTACCATACCAGCATTACTTGTCGGCAACTCCTATTGTTTTACCTGGTTCACTCCAAAGGCCCAGTTTATTTGTTTGTCCTGCCATCTTAAGCGCAGTCTAACTAATGAGACATCAGTACCTAGCCTGTATTACTCTCGTTTTAACACTATCGACTTAAATTTTAAATTGTGCATGTATGCTGGACTACCCCATTGGTATATCTGTTACAAAATTGCTTGAGGATTGCCATCAGGGTACCTCACGCACCTATGTTATTCTCGATATGTACTACAAAAGTAAAGAATTAAAAAAAAAAAAACTAAGCAATTAAAGTGATAGTGCTTTGATGTATAATCTCGCAATGCAAATTATATATCTGCTCAATGAGATAGGTGATTTTAAGTAGTCTTATTGAATTTAGAAATGTATAATCATCTGTGCGCTGTTCCTTAATATTGTGCTGTGTCAAATTGAGCTGCATACCGCAACTCAGGATAATTCAAAAAGAATATTAAAGAAGTATTGTTATTACATCAGATATTTAAAAGCATCCTGATCAGGGTCAAATGCTGAAAGCAAACAAAAAGAGTGTATGAGATACTTAAGAAGAGGAATATTGTTCTGGTTTTATTCTCTTTTCTGCCTTTTCTTTCATCTACAGAGTTCATTTAGTTATAATTAAGTTTTTTTCAACAAAATGAATTGGTTCTAAGCATAAAGATTTGGCCAAGTATAAATGTATTCCAGAATGTTTTGTATGGTTTTCATTCAATGTGTACCCAATTTGCCATCTCTGAAGTAAACAACATTCCAAAGCAAAAAAATTTAAATGATTAAAATACCATAACAGATACTATGACTAAATACCATGACTAATATCCCCTTTGCTTTTATTGTTGTTATAATGTGGCTTTCTGTGCTTGCCAATTAGTATTGCATATATAGCCATATGTAAATGAATCTTCTTATCTGCGAAAGGTTTGGCTTTGGGTTCAAAACCCCCATCTGATACAATGGACCCTGCTGCGAGTATTTAATTAAAAAAGTAATATTTATGAAAAACTTGAATTGACTGCATTGGTATTTAAAGAATCACTAAAGTCATCTAGGCCACCTCATCTCAATGAAATTACTTGGGTGCAGTGGTCTTTTAGTTTTATATCTGCATTGTAAAACATTGCAGTTTTTTTTTTAGAAAGTTACATTGCCCACCAATAAAGGCTGTCTTTCTAACAGTACCGTAAAACTTAGTCACATGTTGTGGAAGTCCCCTTAGAAAGTCATTGTTTCAATGCTTCCTATGGTGAAGCTTGGATGCACGTGCAATGCTCAGTATGCATGTCCATCAGGTCCCCATTGGTTTGAACCATACTGGAAGAGGTTATGCTTCATCATGATGTCATGGAAGAAGTGGAGCAATAAGGCTCCCTTGGTGCTGGAAAAAGGTAAGTATATCATCTATTTATTCATTTTTATGGCTAATGGGAAGTGAACATCTGGAACATCTCCAGACAGGAACACAAAAGTGTTAGGGATACAGGTTTATATTCCAAATGCTTTAGTGTTCCTTTAACAGCACAAAAATATACCTCGTGGTTCACACACACACATACACATACACACATCAAATGCACTTCACATTTACACATAAGCAAACCTCTGTTAATACATTTGTATTACACACTGAATGCAACTCCTCCTTTACTCACACTGGCACTTCATACAAATATATTTTTGAATCTTGGCATCCACATAAGTATAAATGGGAACTGCAATTCTTCTGTATTTGAGCCAGTCAGGTGATCAATGCAGCCGAATCTCAAACCAAATGGAATGCACAATATGCAAGCATATTTGTTTTGATTTGTAATTTAGAAAAATGATTGATTGGAAAAAAGATGATTGGTGGCTAGAGGATAGCCACTAAATATTGAGTTTATTTATAACTCAAGTGAGAAGTGAACAATAGAGGGAAAAGTAGGATTTAAAAAACCATCTATATTATGATTCCATAACCAAAAATTCCATAGCTCCAAAATGCTATATAGACAAATCATAAAACAAATGATAAAAAACAATGCACAAACAGATTTGTTTGTTTCATGATTCAGAGATCCATCCATTGCGCCAATAATAAAGATGATTTATGGAAAAAAAGATGATTGATATTGAGGGGGGCAGCCAGTAAATACTGGGAAGAAAATGGAAAAAAGGAGGTGCAGTAAAAAAAGAAAAATCAGTATACTACAAATATATACAGAATATTTTACTATATATAGCAGAACATGTATTCATACTTACGTTAATTTTCCTTTCCTTGTCATAGGCCATGGCAGCACAACAATGGGTAGCTCCTCCCAGGTAGACAGAAACCTAATTAAAACAAAGGTATCAGTACCCCCTCCGATCTCTAGGTTCTTAGTCTAAGTTCCAAAGCAAAGTCCCAAGGGTGGGATCTTTGTGCTGCCATGGCCTGTGAACAGGAAAGTAAATTTACGGTAAGTATGATTGAATTTTCTGATTTCCTGGCTATATTAATGGCAGCACAACAATGGGTAATACCCAGCCTTAAACTGAGGGAGGGAAATAAACACATCAAACCCAATTAAATGCAAAATCAAAGTGTATTGAAACATCACACGTGAATTCATCATACCAAATTTTTTAGACAGAAAGAACACTTTTTTCAAATTTATCAAATTGTGCAGCTCTCACGTCCAGCTGGTAATGTTTAATAAAGGTATTGCTAGATGACCATGTAGCTGCATTACAGATCATCTCTGGAGAAGCTTTTGCTGCTGCAACCCAAGATGAAGAAAGTGATCTTGTAGAACAGGCTTTTAGACCTTTAGGAACCGGTTTCTTAGATAAGATTGAATTATGGCAGAAACAAATTGATCTGCTTAAAGCATTTTTAGATGCCTGGAGTA
Organism: Pelobates cultripes; assembly: GCA_933207985.1. NCBI lineage: Eukaryota > Metazoa > Chordata > Amphibia > Anura > Pelobatidae > Pelobates > Pelobates cultripes. Next base: position 329,448,130 of record OW240912.1, on the reverse strand, counting down.
CTTTCCTTGTTCTATAAGGTATAACAAAAAGACCTTCTGAACAAGTTCAAGCACAAGATCTTTCAATATATAGCAAGTCCAATATATACCAAGTCCAAGTCCAAGCACAAGATCTTTCAATATATACCAAGTCCAATGGTTGAAGGTCTGATGGCTGATCTTTATTCTATTGAAAGGAATACAAAGCTTGAAGAATTATTTCCTCATTCAGATGGAAAAGAGATGTGACTTTGGGTCTGAATTCTGGAACTGTACCTCAAGTCACTCTGTCGTGATGAAAAATCATAAAGGGCTGATCTCGAGAGAGCCTGTAGTTCTGAGACTCTTCTACCTGAAGCTAGGGCTACCAGGAGCACTGTTTTAATCATGAGAATATGAGGGGAAATGGTTTCTAGTGGCCCAAAAGGATCTGACTTTTGAGATTTTAAAACCAACGGTAGATCCCATGGAGGATTAACAGGTTTTATCAGAGGATGAATATTGAGTACTGCTGCTAAAAAAATTTTGTCCCAGTATTGTGAATTTCAACTCCTTTGGGTTTGGCACAAAGTAAAAAAGGCATCCCAGACTCGATAATAGGTGGAAGAGGTAGTTTCCTTTACTGCAACATAGTATTTACCACAGCAGGAGAAAATCCTTTGTTATTTAGCCTTTGCCTTTCAATATCCATGCCCTCAAGTTTAGAGACTATGGATTTGGATGAAACACCGGGCCTTGATGAAGAAGGGATAGATTCTGAGGAAGTTCTCATGGAAGTTAAAGGCATAGGCTCTGCAGAAGGGGAAACCAAGGTTGGCGAGGCCAAAAAGGAGCTATTCGGATAACAGTCAACTGTTTCCTGACAGAGTTTCCTTTGGAATGGAGCTAGTAGAGGAAATTGAGGAAAGGCGTAACCAAGATCAAAGTGCCAGTCGCTGGACAGGGCATCTCTTCCTGTTGCTTGGGAGTTGAAAGAAAAGTATTTTGGAACCTTGTTGTTCTTGTTGCTGGCCATCAGATTTACCTGAGGTAGTCCCTATCTGTTCACTATTTCTTGAAAGATCTTGTTGGAAAGAGACCACTCTCCTGGGTCTAGCTTTACTCTGCTCAGGAAGTCAGCTACTACATTGTCTGGGCCTGGTAGATGAACCGTTACCAGTCCCTGGAGATTCTTCTGAACCCAGGACATCATAGGATTCAAGATCCTCATTAGGCTTTGGCTCTGTGTGCCCCCTTGGTGATTTATATATGCCACGACTGTAGCATTGTCAACTTGTACCTTTACCCATTTCTTGAAGAGGCCCTTCCAGAATTTCCTTAGGGCTTTGAAAACTGCTAGAATTTCCAGAAGGTTTGACAGAAAACTCTTGGCAGAAGCCTTCCATTCTCCTTGGGCTACCTGTTGTAGATGCGCTTCCCAACCCCAATGGCTGGCATCTAGTGAGGATTATCCATGGAACCTCTCCCAGGGGAAAACCTCTGTAAATGTTCTTGTCGAATAGCTATCATAGAAGGGAAAGACAGATTTTGTGGGAAAGTCTGATGGGTTGGTGTAGATTGCCTGTCTTGTATTGTGCCAAGAAAACTTTTTTTTTTTTAGTGGCCTCATTCACATTGGGCCCATCTTGTTAGTCCCTTTAAAGTATTGAAGACAGCCCTCAGTTAAATCATCTTCTGAGACAGTATTAGATGACTTTTGGGAATATTTATCTTTCACCCGTGTTCTAAAAGGGTCTTTATACAAATGTGGCCGTGAGTGATGATCGATTGTTCGTCGTCTGCCAGGATCAGTATATCGTCCAGATAGTGGTAAATCGAGATGTCTCTTATCCTTAACTCTGCAATGAGGACAACCAATATTTTTTTTAAACTATGTGGGGGGGGGGGCAGTGTTTCATACGAAAGGTGGAGTACCATTGAACTCGAGGAAGTTGCCTCTTGCGATGATGCTCATGACCCATCTGTCTTGAACCGCTTTCTCCCAAACATGATGAAAATGGAGCAGATGATCTCCTACTCCTCCAGTTTGAGAGAGAAGACCATCATAATGACCTTGAGCTTTTGGTTGGGGCTGAACCTCTGGACCTGTTACCTTTCCAGTTTTGGGAACACCCGTACTCTCTGTTAGGTCGATAAGCTCTGTTATCATGAAAGGAGGAGCTCTCTCTGTATCTTCTGTTCCTGTTTTGGGTCTGTGATCTTGGGGTAGAAATGCTCTTCTCCCTTCTGCAACATGTTTGATGAAATCATCTAAGTGCTTACCAAAAAGCATTTCACCTTCAAATGGAAGGGAGCATAGACTGTGTTTGGATGAAGAATCAGCTGCCCAAAGGGCCTTACTGGCCAAGACAGATAATACTATATTTCTTGCTAAAGGTCTTACCATGTCTACTAATGCTTCTGATATAAAATCCACAGCCAGTTTAACATCTTGAAGATTGTCTATAATAGAGGATCTGCTTCTCCATTTCTCAGATCCTCTTCAATATCCTTTAGCCATATCTTGAGAGCTCGGGATACAGAAGTAAGGTCTATAGAGGGGTGGAGTCCAATGCCTGCTGCTACACGAGCTTTGGCCAAATTGAGATCCATTTTGCGATCCATGGAATCTCTGAGGAAGGCAGAATTGTCCACTGGTAAAGTGGTGCGTTTAGACAATGTCACTATGGCCTCTGTGTCCCAGGCCGCAGAATCTGATGATTCAAAAGGGTATAGACAGTTAATTCTTCTTTGAGGTGCAAGTTTTTTATCCGTCTTAGTCCATTCCTGAAGTATAAGTTCATTAATGGTTTCATGAACTGGAAATGGCAACACAAGACATTCTCCAGGCACTCAAGGTGTTGAAGCCGCAGGCAGTTTTAATGTAAAAAAAAAAGAACAGCTGTTCTTTTTTGTTCAATTAAAACTGCCTACGGCTTTAACACCTTAAGTGCCTGGAGAATTTCTTGTGTTGCCTTATCATTGTGGGATTGCTGGTCCTGCTCCAGAATTTACCTGAACTGAAATGTCACATGTACGAATCCCGAATTGACCGAAACAATTTTTTTTTTGCCATGTACAAGTCTAACAAACAATTGTGTACATTTAAACATGAGTATTTTATCAAGTGTGATCAGCACCTAAGTTTACCTGAGGCATAGATAGCTCACATGTTCTTGGAGTATGATTTTCGAGCTCACAAATTTACCAACCTTAATTAATTAATTATATATATATTTTTAAATTGTCTCATTTGGTAAATAAAAAAAACAGTGATATTGTGTCTATTTGACTGGTTTTGTTTATAGTAGTGTTTTCACACAAAACCAATTGTGCTAGTATGATTTAGTGTACAATTATACTCATTACAGTTAGCAACCACACATGCTACAATGAGAAGATTATCTATGCATCGCCTTTAGAAAGCATTGGAAAAGCTGTACAACTTAACTTTAGCATGTGGTCTTGATATATTTACAAGTTAAAACATACATTAAAATAGCTCCTCATAAAGCCTTTGCTGCAAGAAGAAAAAATATGTCTGGCAGACATTGGAATATCAGAGCCACGTCAGCAAACATATACGTACACTGCCTTGCATACGTTTTTGCCTATCTTAGATATTTAAAAAAAAAATGGAATTCAAAATTGATTTTACTAGAATTTGTTTTTCACAACATGCTTAACATTTTGAAAGAGCTATATATATATTTTTACAGTGGCAAAAAAGTCAAATAATGAACATAGTTTGATTTGTTGCTCAAGTATTCACCTTCTTTGCTATGAAAATATACTATAAGCATGGCCAATAATTAGTAAAAGAAAGTCCACAGCTTAAATCACGTGTACCTGTTGATGAACAGAACATGAAAAGGGTAGTCCTGTAGTATGTAGAATTCAGAAGAAGGTGTATAAGATTAAATAATTAGATAATGAAAAAATCTGCAGAATATGCATTATACATACTGCAAGGCAATCATTTTCATAAATATGACAAGATAATGTGTGTACCTAAAAACACAGGGAATATGGTAATCCTAGCTATAGTATATACCTGAGGGAAGGAGGGTGTGTGAGTACCCCCACCAGCCTGTACCATTATGTGAGCTGAACACAAGATCAGACACAAAATGGGTTTAATTTAGGGAGATCATGCCAAACTAATCTTATTGATTTTTTTGATTAACTAAAATAATAGATCAGGGTGGTGCAGTAGGCATTGCTTACCTAGATTTCAGTAAGGCTTTTGACACTGTTGCACATAGAAGGCTTATCAATAAACTGCAATCTTTAAGTTTGGATTCCAAAATAGTTGAATGGGTAAGGCAGTGACTGAGTGACAGGCAACAGAGGGTTGTAGTCAATGGAGTATTGTCAACAGTGGGGTACCTCAGGGATCTGAACTTGGATCCATTCTCTCTAATATTTTTATTAGTGATATTGCAGAAGGACTTGATGGTAAGGTATGTCTTTTTGCTGATGATACTAAGATATGTAACAGGGTTGATGTTCCAGGAGGGATAAGCCAAATGGCAAATGATTTAGGTTAGAAAAAAGGTCAGAGTTGTGGCAACTGACACTTAATGTGGATAAGTGCAAGATAATGCATCTTGGACGTAAAAACCCAAGGGCAGAGTACAGAATATTTGATAGTCCTAACCTCAACAATTGAGGAAAGGGATTTAGGGGTGATTATTTCTGATGACTTAAAGGTAGGCAGACAATGTAATAGAGCAGCAGGAAATGCTAGCAGAATGCTTGGTTGTATAGGGAGAGATATTAGCAGTAGAAAGAGGGAAGTGCTCATGCCATTGTACAGAACACTGGTGGGACCTCACTTGGATTATTGTACGCAGTACTGGAGACCGTATCTCCAGAAGGATATTGATACTTTAGAGAGAGTTCAGAGAAGAGCTACTAAACTGGTTCAGGGATTGCAGGATAAAACTTAGAAGGAAAGGTTAAAGGATCTTAACATATATAGCTTAGAGGAAAGACGAGAGAGGGGGGATATGATAGAAATATTTAAATATATAAAGGGAATCAACACAATATAGGAGGAGACCATATTTAAAAGAAGAGAGGCTACCACAACAAGAGGACATAGTCTTAAATTAGAGGGGCAAAGGTTTAAAAATATCAGGAAGTATTACTTTACTGAGAGGGTAGTGGATGCATGGAATACTAGCTGCAGTGGTAGAGGTTAACACAGTGAAGGAGTTTAAGCATGCGTGGGATAGGCATAAGGCTATCCTAACTATGAGATTAGGCCAGGGACTAATGAAAGTATTTAGCAAATTGGGCAGACTAGATGGGCCAAATGGTTCTTATCTGCCGTCACATTCTATGTTTTTATAGTTTTAAGTATACAAAGTTGTGTTTCTAACAATGTAGTGTCCCTCTGCTTCCTCTGCCCCCTTGACCATGGGAATCAAAGGATTAAAAATCCCTTCAACACTTACCCAATTCCATCGCAGAGGTCCCTGGCTCTATCTCCGTTTCCTTCAACCGGCGAGTGCTGTGGCCATATTATGCCTTCCCCATTGTAATGCATTGAAACAATGCTTTCCTATGGGGTTTTGCAAGATGTTGTACATCTTCATGCAAATCGTGAGGACATCAAGTGTAGTTTCACAGAGTTAAACTCCACCATAGTACACACTTTTTCACATACACATTCCCTTATACTTTTTTTCCCCCTATTCTAATCCTTCTTCTCATACCATTAATGTTACCTGCTGATTTTCCCTATTAGTCATGTCCACCCCATCAAAACATGAACTTTACTTTTAGTTTAAATTCATGTTTTTTGTTTCTCCCATTTTTGTTCTTTTTCTTTTAGGAGAAGAAAAAAATAGGAAAGTAAAAGAGAGTGACAGGTGAGTAGAAGTAGGGCGCTTAGGTTAAAACAGGCAATTAGATTTGTTTGAATGTAAACCGTAAGTTTTAAGTATAGATAGGAAAAAAATATAAAAACACTTTCAAAATGTCACCATACAAGTTATTTAATAGGACTGAAGTGGTGAACATCACTATTTATATAGTTAATCAAATTTGATTAAATAATACCTGCGGGTTAAAAAGACTGTAAAAAGACCTCTGAGCGCATTTTTTTGTGTGTGTGCAATTATATATGGCATATATTGAAAATATATTGACTGCCTTATACTTTTAAACATAAATAGTCATAAAGGGTGGATAGCGAAACGTATGTAGACCTCCATATGAACTCAAAGAAACGGAAAAAAATATGCGTTCGGAATGATTAAAAACACATGTACCACCATATGAACTCAGAAATAGAGTATTCACGCAAACCAGGTATTGAAATTAGACTATGTAGCAGTTCCAGCAGCACCCTGTAAAATCTTTATGTTCAAGTTAGTGTTTCCTATGGTTTTATGATATGTCAATCACTCTCTTTACTAATAATGGGATAGCTAGGGTTGTCTGACCGCTGTCAGAAACTTCTTAGTTTGGTTTGAGCTCACTTAAGGAAGTTAAGAATTAACATGCATTTTTTTCACGTTCCACTTTTTGGAGATTTGGATGCTGTCTAATCTGTAGACCGGTGTAGGCAACCTTTTAGCAGCACTGTGCCGAAAGAAGATTGTGATGTCCCATAGCTGTTTTTTTTTTTAACATGAGGTGTACATGGTGCCATATTCTGCCTGTGTTATTTATACAGCAGTTGCTTTGTATCGTTGTATTTGTGCGTATATAAGCGAATGTATTGTATATGTTCGTGAGTAGTTTGTGGTATTGTGTACCTATGAATGTCGGCTGTGTATGGGGGCTGCTTGTGGAATTGTGTGTGTGGATGGATATGTCACATTGTGTGTTTGGTAGTGTGTGTATGTGTGGGGCATTGCATGTGAGAGACTGCATGTGGGGTTGTGTGCATGTATATGGAGTCAGTGGTGTTGAGTTTGTGCGGATTGTGTATTGTGTTTGTGTGTGAGCTCTTCATATTATTTGTATGACGGAAGGGTTATTCTGCAGCTCTGTGTATATCTAGCAGTGTGGGTGGCTTCCCTGAGTTCCTGTGGGGACCAGGCTGGCCATATACATGTCAAGGGCAGGAGCTGCATTAGCTGCCGAGGGCTGCTCTACTACAGTGTGGATTCCCATTCACAAGTGCAGGGAGGAAGTGATCTGAGATCACTTCCTCTACATGCTGCAATGCATAAATTGAGGAATGTCGTTCAACACCTTTTCGTATTAGCAGATATCTGAAGTTTTACTGGTACTCCTGATAGGCCAGAGCCTGTTTGGCTCTAGCAGCCTTGAGTGCCATGCAAAAGCACTTTGAGTGCTGTGCATGGAACACGTGCCATAGGTTTCCTACCCCTGCTGTAGTCAGTTCTCTATATTGCGGCAGGAGATTGTATTTTTGAAGTCTGAGATTTCTAAATTATATGGTAAACAAACTCAGGCTGGAACTGTTGCAAAGCCACTGCCACAGAGACATCCTAGGAATGGCAGATGGATTACTGTAGGATCTGGTAGACCTAGAATTTGGATAAAAGACATATTAAAAGGCTCTACATAATTAATTTTCTGCATTGTCAGAGTGAAATTGTGTTATGGAGACAATCTTAGACACCAAGTGTAGTGGTGTTGTGGAAACAGGCTCAGGAACTAAGTGTAGTGGTGTTGTAGAGACAGGCTCAGGCACAGAGTGTAGTGGTGTTGTAGAGACAGGCTCAGGCACAGAGTGTAGTGGTGTTGTGGAGACAGGCTCAGGCACAGCGTGTAGTGGTGTTGTGGAGACAGGCTCAGGCATTGAGTGTAGTGGTGTTGTGGAGACAGGCTCAGGCACTGAGTGTAGTAGTGTTGTGGAGACAGGCTCAGGCAATGAGTGTAGTGGTATTATGGAGACAGGCTTGGAGACTATGGTGAGGTCTGATAGAAAGCAGTTGTTGGGGGATTCTATCATAAGTGTTGTGGAGTTGGACAATAGCGGTCTTGTAAGATGTCTTCCTGAAGCTACCGCTCACAGAGACAAGAGATGTATTTGTAATATTGTTAAGCGAGTAAAGCAGGAAGGGGAATTGGATGTACTTATCCATCCTGGGACAAACGACTTGGTTTCAGAGGTAAAGGAAGTTTTTTGTGTTTTTGCCAATGATATACAGCAGGTTGCTTCCACACTGTCATTCTCTGAAGTTCTGCATGTGCAGGCGGATGTGTATTCAGGACTTTAACTTGTGGCTTGATGAATGGTGTCGGGAGCATGGATTTGGCTTAATTTCTCATGGTAGCTCTGTTTGGAATGGAAATAAAGTGTACAAAAAGGTGGTTTGCATCTTTCTCAAAAGGGAACCAATGTTCTAATTGAGCAGTTCAGAGGTTTTGCTAGGATGTATTTAAACTAGGAGAGGGGGGCAAAAGGGTGATAAAACATCAATCCAACTGCCCCCCTAAACAAGGACAGAAGGTGCCTGTATCAACTGTGTTAAAAAATGATAAGCTTAGAGGGTCATGTCTACAAATGCTCGCAGTTTAGGGAATAAGATCCATGAACTTGTGGCAATAATGGCAACTGATAATGTAGATTTAGTCGCTGTTACTGAGACATGGTATAATGAGAAAAATGACTGGGACATAGCAATACCAGGGTACTCTTTATATAGAAAAGACAGGGAAGGCAAGAAAAGCAGAGTGGTGGCCCTGTATGAGAAAGATAGCATAAAATCTAGCCTAATAAAAGTTAGTGAGGCAAACACAGAGTCAGTTTGGGATATGTTAGAATTTGGTTATCAAACAGTAACTTGTATAGGTTTGATTTATAGGCCCCCAGGACAAATAGAAGAGTTAATCTACTAGTTGAGGATATAGCTAAAATGACAATGAAGGGGAAATGTATCATCATGGGTGACTTTAATCTTCCTGATGTGAACTGGAAGACAAAAAATAGCTGCTTGTGCCAGGAGCACACATATTCTAAACTCCCTACTAGAAATGTCTCTAAAACAAGTAGTTGAGGAGCCAACTCATAGAGAGGCCATACTAGATTTAGTGTTAACAAATGGAGATTTGTTATCAGATATTACTGTAGGTGAAAGTTTAGGATCCCGTAATCATCAGTCATTGTGGTTTAATAAAAGAACAGTTACGGAGTCACACCACAAAAAAAAAAAGTTTTAGACTTTAGAAAAACAGACTTTTCTAAAATTAGAATGTGTAAATGAGTCATTATCAGACTGGAGCAGTTTAAATGGAGTCCAAGAGAAATAGGATTATTTAAAAGTTGCACCGTTGAAGGCAACAGAAAATTGCATTAGGCTTGTCAGTAAAAGCAAAAAATTTAAGAAACCACTGTAGTGCTCCTCAGATGTGGCCAAAATAGTAAAACACAAAAAGTTAGCATTTAGTAATTATAAAAAAAAAAAAAACAGAGTGAGGAAGATAGACAGATCTATAAGATTAGGCAGAAAGAGGCTGAGCAAGTTATAAGAGCTTCCAAATCACACACAGAAGAGAAAATAGCCCAGTCAGTACAAAAAGGGGAAAAAACATTTTTTAGATGCATAAATGAGAAAAGGAATGTAAAACAAGGATTAGTTAGATTAAAAATGAAAGAAGGAATGTATGTAGAAGAGGATAAAGCTCTAGCTGACTGCCTCAATAGATATTTGTGTTCAGTATTTACAGATAAAAATGTAGGAAAGGGGCCTTAGTTAGGAAAAAGGACAAATTTGTCATTTGTTACACGTGAGTTTACAGAGGAAGAGTTTCTATTTCAACTGTCAAAAGTAAAGACAAAGAAGTCGATGGGACCTGATGGAATACACGCAAAGATTTTAAAAGAGCTTAGTGGGGTACTAGCAAAACCATTAACAGATTTATTTAACCAATCATTGTTAGCAAAAGTAGTCCCAGAAGATTCAAAGTAAGCAAATGTTGTGCCCATTCACCAGAAAGGTAGTAGGGAGGAGTCGGGCAACTATAGGCTGAACGCTGTTGGAGAAAGTTTCACTTTGCATCTGACTTCCTCCATTATAAATTTATAATTCGCTCCTACAGCCTGGCTCTCTCTGATGCAAAAGTAAATTACTTTAATACCCTCATAAGTACACTGTCCCATCAACCCAAACACCTATTTCACACTTTTGATGCTCTTCTTCGCCCTTTTAATTCCCCTCCTTCTACCACCTTGTCCACCACAAACTTTGCATCTCCTTTGCAAACTTTGCATCTTTGCTAAACCTCTTCTTTACCAGTACACCAGCCTGCCTTTGGCAAATTTACCTGAGATCTGATAACCTTGACTCTACAAGCAATGATATCAGTGACAACTCTCTTCAGCTGTGTCTGGTCAGGTGTCTGGTTCTTGGCCTATATAAGCTACTTCCTGTCTCTGTACCTTTGCCAGATTATTGTGGTTCCTGTACTCTCCAATCAAGCTTGTTCCTGTTTCACCTACCTGTTGCTGAATTTGGACTGTTTTGACTTTGCTGCTTCTCCTTCCCACTGACCTCGGCTTGCCTCACTATGATTATAATCTTTTTGTTCCAGTCTCTCATCTCTGCTTAAGACCAGATGGCCACTCAAGGCTCAGGGGCTCAACCACCTGGGAAACGAGTGTTGCAAAGGAGATGCAAAGTTTGTGGTGGACAAGGTAGTAGAAGGAGGGGAATTAAAAGGGCGAAGAAGAGCATCAAAAGTGTGAAATAGGTGTTTGGGTTGATGGCCTGGGAAACGAGTGGCTACCTCTGGCAGAGAACATTGCTGATCTGGCTACTGGACTCCAAAACTTTGTAATATCAGTATCATTACAAAAGGACTTCTGTGTCCTGTTGCATTGTAAACCCAGGGACCGAATAAATGACTCCCAGGAATCCAGGATTGGGCTTTTGGTGATTAACAGCTGATGGGCCCAAATCTTAGGGTGCCCCAACAAGAAGGTAATTGCTGTCCTCACTTTAATAAAGTCCGTGGCATAGGTAAATGGTCTCAGGGAGAACAGGACCTCGCAATCCACTTTGAAGCTATCATACTTAGGCCGGGTCCCAGAAAATTTCATGGGGAAATTTCTGCTGTCCCTTCCATTTACCTCCCTGTAACTCCTTATTGAATCACCATTGTGGCTTTTTTGCCGCGATCGTGCCTATTTTGGCGGGGTCTGGGGCTAGCAGATAGGGTACTGTGGGTGGGAGGAGTGTGGGGCTCTGTTTATATACCGGCGGGCCACACTGGCTAAATTTGCGTGCGAACGGCGGCCATCTTGAATCTTGAGGTCCCGCGAGAGATTCACGTCGACATTCTTTACAATCAGATCGTGATTCCCACGATCTGGCCTACTGTTTCTTTCACTCTATCAACCTGTTATACGGCCATTAGTTGGTTTACTCTGCTAATATGTGTACTGACGTACTGACTGTGTACTATTGATGCCAGACCTGAATTCTGTATTGGCAATGTTCTGATTCACTGTCCAATTAACAGTGTCCAATTAAATTCGTAGAATCCTAGTGTTGACCCCCCTCTCCACTGGGATGCCCCCCCATTCAAACAAGGGCATATATCAATGTTACTATCACTGCACTAACAGGGGTGATCACACTTAGTGATCCCCAAGCGAGACTTGCACAGACCCTTCAGTGGCAAGCATACTACAGGGGTGACCCCCCTTACAGCTGGAGTGACCCCCCCCACACGCCCTACCAAAGCTCTATACACATTGCCATACGCAGACCACAGGTCATACCATTAATATGCAATACGGCACCTCCATGCTACGACTGGGGTGACCAATTCACCTCCTTACCGGATATAGGAGGGAGAACTCACAGTGATACCGTCTCCACAGTCTTGGGCCATAACAAGGGTGACCCCCTTGGTCAATATAAAGGCTCTCCATGCCTCACTTTACATGGGCTCCAACCCAATTACAATTGACCGCTCATCCCGGTCTTCCAGAGGGTGACCCCCTCCTCAGTGACCTCCTAATACCATTACCTCAACCAAGTGGTTCTGATTGATGGACAACACTGGGTGACCCCAGGTTGAACATGGAGGCCCACTGTGTAACAGCACCTGTACTTCTGTAACCGAACCTGTTCTGCTTTCCACAGATGGGAAGATTAAACTGCCCAAAATGAGCGACTCACCTCAACCACCCTCTCCAGACTTCCAGTTAAAGGACCACTATAGTGCCAGGAAAACATACTCGTTTTCCTGGCACTATAGTGCCGAGGTACTACAGTTGGCTCATGGATCCCGAGTGCGAGGCAGTAGATGCATTCCCACCATTCTCGATGTTGGCGAGGGTCCTCCATCGTCTTCGTGTATCCAGGACCTGCTGGCACTAGCTCAGGATCACCCACTAATCTTCCCATCAATTTCCCTCCTTCTAACGAACTCAGAAGGGGAATCTCACCTACTGATTCTACAAGAACATCTGGAATTAGTGGCCTGGAGTCTTTCAGGGGAGCCTGGTTCGTTGCGGGCCTATTGTAAGCAACTAGAGACCTACTATAGAACTTGTGGGCACCAGGTACCAGACAGAGCTACATATTCGCATGGGATACCTGAAATTGCTGGTGTATGGAGAGGAACTACAATCCCTTTACAGCACCTATTACCGCAGTGCTGAATTTTTTATCAACCCTTTTTTCTGCAGGTCGGTCGTATCATTCCATTAATGTGATACATTCGGCTATTTTGGCTGCCTATGTTCCAATTAGCGGCACTCCGATAGGACAGGACCCTTTGATATGCCGCTTATTGCAGGATATCAAATTATCCAGACACCCAGCTCCGAAGTATAAAAGTTGTGGGATGTAGATTTAGTTCTTCGCTTCCTTCGAAATGGCCAGATAACTTGGACCTCTCGCTCTGACAACTATCAGCCAAACTCACGTTGCTCTTATGTCTGGTGTTCTTTCGTCATATTTTGGACGTTTGAGTCATATTTTGGACACTTTTCTTCATTAAGTGGAGGTTACTACTCCCATTCGGTCTTCAAGATCAGGTCAACTTCTGGTCTCTTATACCAAACCGTATAAACCAGTCACTACGACCACATTGGCTAGATGGGTACATTGGCTTTTATCCCTAGCGGGCGTGGAGTCAAGTTTTGGGGCTCACTCGGTTCGGGGGGGCGGCCGCTTATCGGGACTTCACAGCGGGGGCCTCCCTATCAGATATTTTATGTACGGTGGATTGGACCAGGGAAGACACCTTCAGAGTCTTTTATTTCCACCAGACTCCGCACGAATCATTTTCTTTTTTGCCACAGCGTTAAAAATGCAAAATGGGAAGCCTACTGATATAAAATTGTAGATTATACTAATGTAGTGTACCTATAATCTTAATTTTAATGACAGGAGGCGAGTATTTTCCCTTCCTTTGTTTCCCTGCCTATACTATACATGCATTGCTACATGCATTGCTTCCAATTCTCACGTTACTACGATTTATGTTACCAGGACGCTTCTAAGTATAGTACTGATGGTTTAATAATCGGATGTCTTAGAAGTCAATACCTTTATATTGTGGCTATGTAGTCTAGGAATTTAGTATCCGTTAGATTAGATTATAACTTGTCAAAATGACTAAATTGAATTAAGTTTAATATGTGGACAACTGTTGTTTTCCACTTGTTTCTGTTCTTTTCAGTGTAATCGTCATTCATGGATCCGGAATTGGACAAACAGGACCACTGCACGGTCCGGCTCAAGTTTCGATTATCCAAGTTATTCAAGATTTTCATTATGTTTTCTGATGTTTTCATAGACTATTTTTGCATTAAAGAAAGAGGAAGTGATATGCCTGTCAGGGTTTTATATAGATGTGATGCTTGTTTCTGATTGGTTTAAAAGTTTCTTGATTGACTTGTGCTGCTGGAGGCATAAGTAAAGAAAGTTATGCAAAATACTTGCCTCCTGTCATTATTAAAATTAGGATTATAGGTACACTATGTTAGCATTATCTACAATTGTCTTAGAATTGCTGGTGTTCATCTAAGATGGCTCAAAAGCCTCCCAACTTTGCTGATATCGACACACAGAACTGCCTCCAACAAGCATAGCACAAGCTCATCGTTAGATGTGCTTGTGCTATTTTCAGAACACTAAGACGATGAAGAGAGCAAGCAGTGCTCCCTGCAGGGTTTGCACTCAATGGTCTTGCCTGAATGAAAGCAGCTTGTGAGCATTCATGCCAGGCTGACCTGCCAGTAATTTGGGAGGACTCTCTCCCTTTCTGTGTGGGTCTGCCATTTTAGGGTGGGGGCAGTGGCATGAACACACCACTGGCCTGCCCCCTTATCCACCTCCCACCAGGATCTCAGGATGCTGGAGTTAAGGAACAGTATAGCATTAGGAATCTAAATCTGTATCCCTAATGCTTTATGGTCCCTGTCCCTATTCTTTTTCATGTTCACCCGGTGCATTAAACATTTTACCTTTACCTTATCTCTCCGCCTCCTGTGATGTCCTGCAATAGCCAACCGCGTTAAATGCTCTCTAATGCTTTCCTTGATTCAAAGCTTTCCTATGGGAAGTTTGAAAGAGCGGACGGCACATTAGGTCCCCATTGGGACGTGGCTATATTGCTTACTCCTCCCCTTCACAAATATAACACTTCTAACCACACCTAATTTTTATGGAAACAACTCCACCTCTTTAAGCAACCTGAGTTCATCAAGTAAAATGTCACCCACTTCCTATAGTGCCAGCTTTGCCCACAAAAAGCTTATCAGTGCCATTCTTGTGCCAAGCTTCCCAGCACAATCTCTGTCCTCATACAGCTTCCCACTGCTATCTTTGGCACAAAATGGCTAATAGTGCCCTCTTTGTGCCCAAATAGCTTATCAGTGCCACCTTTGTGCCCAAATAGCTTATCAGTGCCGTCTTTGTGTTCAAATATGGTATCAGTGCTATCTTTGTGTCACAATAGTTTATTAATGGCATCTTTGTCCCAAAATGGCTAATCAGTACTTTTTATCTTTTAAAACAGCTTATCAGTGCCATGCTGTCCTCAAATAGCTTGTCAGTGCCATCCTGTTCCTAATGCAAGAACGTGTCATGATCTTTGCCTCACAACTCTGCTGCACAGTGCCGAATGTGAGGGGCGGAGCTTAACACAAGTGTAAGATTCTAACGCGAGGGGGCAGGGCCTACTACTGCATTCCTCACTGATGTGCCTTTAACTACAGAGCGATTTAGCTATTTGCACCCTGTACATCCTCCCAGGATTGGCTCGGGTTATGGTGCTTGAAGTTTTTCTTTAAAGAGGAACACTGAGTCATTAAATAAAAATAAAACCAAACAAAAAAGTGGTTCAAATGCAACATTTGCCTGCAACCTAAAAATATGAAGTTTTCCTGATGTGTGGTACATTGTTTTAGGATTTCTTAAGATGATTAACACTTTAGTACACTAACAGTTGTTCCTCCAGAAAAAATTGTATATTTGTTGACAGCAATGTGAATAGTACACTCTTGCCAAAATGTCTAGTATTCTGCTCGTGTTGGTGCATTGGCATCTAAAAGCAGCATTGCACACATCTTCATCTGAAGCACGAGGGGTTAAAGATGTGCTTCATTTAAATCATAATGTCATCCCTTTTGTGTTGGAGCTGTACAAAATACAGCATTTTGTTATTATTATTTATTTTAGTATTTGATAGCCTACTGTAGGTGCCCAAATTATCTGTATATCAAAAATAAAATAAATAAATTCTGACATTTCCTATTCTGCTAAACATAAAGAATGCCAGGGAAATGGAATATAAGTCTTTGAAAAAACTGCTTGTTCTAGTTGGAGAAATTGTAAAATAAAACTAAAATGAAGCATTGTATGAGGGATTTTTTCCCCCCTAAACGATTCCTTCGAAACTCTCTCACGTAACTCCACGCCATCTGGCTTTTATCAAAAATCATGGTCATCAGCTTTCCTCTATACAATGTCAGTCTCTCACTCCCACAATGCCATTAAAATTTAATGCTTTTACCAAACAGCAACAAGGTTATTCGCTAAAATCTGATTTTGCAAAAATCGTTTGAATCTATCCAGGGGCATTGTAAGTGAAAAATCTCAATACGTCTGGATTTTACAGACTAGCATTCATAAGAACTTGAATGTCCATCAGATGTAAGCCTGTCAAGATGCAATCAAATGTCTGAAATTCAAATTTGGATGCTGAAAGTCCACAAACAAAATGTTAAAATCCAGACACAAATTTTAAAAATACTTATGAATTGCTTAAAGGCAATGATAGCAGCCAACAGCAAATAATTAAAACTCTGTGGCATAAGGGTCACGCCAGGCACCATAACCACTACATCTTATTGAAGAAATATATCATAAATAATATTATTAGGCAAAAAAAAAACATTAGATAAAACAGAAATTCAGGGGGAGGTGCCGACGTCTGTGGATGCGAGTTGGATAGCTTTGCGTTGAGCCATCCTAAAACAGTTCTTGCACTTCTAACTGGGCTCCAAACCACTACTCCAGGGGAAAATTCAGAAAGATAGCTGCATCTGACTATCGCAGCTACATCCACCACACAGGAAGGGAGGAAGAACCCCTCATGGAGATCCCAGGCTGGGACTTCAACAAGAAAGTGGTCATCACCTTAATTGCTCATTGTGGACTTCAGCAGAGAACCCTACCTCACTGATTCTGTGCTCCCAAGCCAAATTAACTGCTCATTGGGGACTCCCCTATCCTCATGGATTTTGCACTCCTAAGGAATTGTTAATCTATAGCTCCCACAACTGTAATTGTTACTATCTGTAATGGCGAAATGTGTTCAATCTGGAAAAGCTCAAACGTATCTCATAAAAACACCCAAAGCCTGTCTCAAAAACTCCAGAGGCCCATCTAGCAGAAACGTCCTCACCACCACCCAGTCTAGCTACATCAGAAACTCTCTTCATACTCTCTGCTACATCAGAAACTCTCTACAGTTCTCAATGTTATATTGTTTATTTTTACTGTTTCTTATGATCAGTACTGCAGATTACCTACATTTCTTGGTAGGCTTTCGGCCTCTTATTATCCTTTGCTCTCCCCATTGGTTGGTATGTGGGGAATGGGCAACAATGTACATCAATGCTTAATCTATTGACCCATCCTTATGATCCAGGTTCATGGCTTACCCCTGTATACCAACACTAGTGTCAGTCTCACCTCATAGGCTTAAGCTATTATCCTGGAATATAAATGGTCTCATCTCCCCCAAATGTAAGTTGAGCCTGTCCCAAATTCACAAATACAACCACCTAAGTAGTGTTTCTTCAAGAAACACATTGATAAAAATCCTCCACCGTGATGGTGAAATGATTAGAACTATGTCTTTCAAACCCTTACCATTCCAACTAAAGGGTAGTTGTCAGTCTACTTAATAAATCCAACTATCCATAACCAAAATATGGACTCAGAGGGAAGATTTTTTATTTTATTTATTTATTTTTTTATAAATTTTGTAATTACTTACAAATACAGACACATGAAAGATTAAAACAATGCTTATTACATATACTTGACTGTCCAAGTAAAAAGTACAATAAGTCTCGTACAAACATGTAGTAACACTCATATCATGAATAACAACAATATGCATCAACTCTACTTGTCCCGATATAGCATAGATACTAAATGATATTCAATGAATAACTCTCTGACACATGTTGATTAACACATTGAATCCAAACCAATAATCTGTGAGAAGTTCGGTAGAACATCTTTAACCCTCTGTATATTTATAATTGGTAAGTGACTGCCCTCTATTACTTAGTTGGTTTCCTTTGTGTGATACCCCTATTGGTGTTATGTGAGTTGTGCATTAAAGCATGTTGGTATGATGGGGATTGCCGCTAGTGTTGCGTACCTTAAGAGTGGTTTGGAACAGGGTTGGGTATCTAGCTTGAGGGTACTCTAACGAGTTTGTTCTTTGTCCAGAAGTCCTGTGTCCTATAGGTATTAACTGGGGTGGGGGGGAGGTGGAGGCTGTGTGTGTGTATTTTTCGGAGCTGCAATCAATGTAGATTGACTTCAGCCTGGATAAAGACATTTCATGGGTGAATTTCTTGTATAGTTTTGTAATGGAATAGGGGATCTCTAACATTTGTTTCATGTGTTCCACTCTTTGTATCCATTCCCTTACCGAGAGGGAGTTTGCATGTTTCCATAGGGCCGGGATAAGTAGGGTTGTCATGAACAGCTGGGTGATCAATTCGGACTTGTGTGGTTTAATGTTCGGGATGGGTAATAGGAATAGTATGTATTCAGGGAGAATGGAATCGTTGAGTAAGTGATTGTTTGGATGAGTGTATGTATACGGTTCCAAAATGTATGGATTTTGGGACATTGCCACCATATATGTGATGTGTGCACATTGGCATGGTGACATCTCAAGCACTCATGTGTGTGTAGTTTGTGGATTTTTGCTGGAGTGTAGTGCCAATGAGTAAGGCATTTATAGTTACTTTCCTGGATAACCAGATTAGTGGACGACATGTGAGCTCTCATGAATGTTGTTTTCCACTGATTTGCTGTGAGGGTCATCTGCAGTTCCTCAGTCCACTTCATCGTGAAGTGTGGGAGGGCCTCCAGGAGGATGGCATACATGCATGAAAGGGTGTTGTTGGCAAAGCTGTTCGAATTTCGTGGGGTCCCTATTGCCTTTTGGTAGAAGGTTATTGCCGTGGATGAAGTGAGACCATTGTGCATAGTGAAGATGTTGATTGCCTGTGAGGGCTTGTGTCGGTAGGATTTGGGATAGCTTTTTCATTCCACTCTCATGTAATACTATTTGAAGCATGAGAACGGGTGTGTCGTGATATAGCTGGTACTGTTTACCAGACATCCCCTCATGGAAGAGAGAGTTATGTGTAAGTGGGTACAAGGGTGACGAGTAGACCCAATTTGTGCCAGGGGATTGTATGGATGGGTATTTCAAGGAAGGTTACTTCAATCCTGACCCAATGTGTGTTCGAGCCTGTATCAGTCCACTCGTATATCCTGGCTAAGTGTATAGCCTTGTGGTAGTGATCAACACTGCGGAGACCTAACCTCCCCCTCAAAGGTTTTTTAAGACGAGAGTAAGCCAATCAAGGATGGTGATGCGACCAGAGAAATTATTTGAATATTTTCTGAACTGTCTTAAAAAATTTTTTGGGGAGTATTATGGGAATCGTTTGCAGCAAGTACAATATGTGGGGTAGCACATTTATTTTAAGAATGTTGAGTCTGTAGAACCAACCAAACTGTGGTTTGTGCCATGTTTTTAAATCTTTGGAAATGCCTGCAAGTAATGGTGAGAAGTAAAGCTCATACAACCGATCAATCTTACGAGGTAATGTATCCCTAAGTATTTAATGTCCACATTATCCCATGAAAACTGGAAGTGTTGTTTCAGTAATGTATCTACGTCTGGGGTTGTGTTTAGAGGCATTAGGTCACATTTGGATAGGTTAGCCTTAAAGTTGGATATCCTGTTGTATATCTGCATTTCCGACATAATATGTAGAAGGGTGAGGAAGGGGTCCGATATTGTAAATAAAAGGTCATCTGCTAATGCGGTCATCTTGTATTCCTCCCCTTTTATTTGGTCTGCAGGAATGGTTTGAGTACTAGCAGGGGCAGACAGAGAACCCTCAGGGCCCCCGGGCAAAATAAATCAAGGGCCCCCTTACAGGCCCCACCCATGCTCTGCAGCAAGCCCCACCCTTGTCCCACCTCCAGCCACACCCTACACAATCTTTAGACACAAGGAACAAAAGTGCAATAATCCCCTCGAGGCCCCAGTAGAGACTACAATTGAGGGCTAATGGAGGGGGGTCTTTATAGCAGAGGCTATCTCAGTGTCCTTTAGAGAGTGTGTTAGAAAGAATCCCCTCCAGGCCCCATTAGAGACTACAATGGAGTCTAATAGGCTTGGGAGGGGGTCTTTCTAGCAGAGGCCATCTCAGCGTCCATTAGAGAGCCTCTGTTAGAAACAGTCGCCTCCAGGCCCCAGTAGAGACTACAATTGAGGGCTAATGGGCCATGGAGGGGGGGGGCCTTTCTAGCAGAGGCTATCTCAGTGTCCTTTAGAGAGTGCGTTAGAAAGAATCTCCTCCAGGCCCCATTAGAGACTACAATGGAGTCTAATAGGCTTGGAAGGGGGTCTTTCTAACAGAGGCCATCTCAGCGTCCATTAGATAGCCTCTGCTGGAAACAGTCACCTCCAGGCCCCATTAGAGACTACAATGGAGTCTAATAGGCTTGGAAGGGGGTCTTTCTAGCAGAGGCCATCTCAGCGTCCATTAGAGAGCCTCTGTTAGAAACAGTCGCCTCCAGGCCCCAGTAGAGACTACATTTGAGGGCTAATGGGCCATGGAGGGGAGGTCTTTCTAGCAGAGGCTACCTCAGTGTCCTTTAGAGAGTGTGTTAGAAAGAATCTCCTCCAGGCCCCATTAGAGACTACAATGGAGTCTAATGGGGCCTGGAGGGGTGTCTCTTCAACACTCTGGTTCCTATTCACAATATAGCAACACAACGTAGCTCGCTAATACCTAGGCCAAGTTGGCTCCTCTTACCTTAATTACTGTTGCTGGCTGGCAGTCTGTGGGCTTGCTGGAAGGCTGTGGGCTTGCTGGCTGCAGCTGGCAGGCTGTGGCTTCCTGGCAGGCTGCGAGCTTGCTGGCTACTGCAGGCAGGCTGTGGGCTTACTGGCTACTGCCAGCAGGCTGTGGGCTTGCTGGCTGCGGATGGCAGGCTGTGGCTTGCTGGCTGTAAGCCTGTGGTTTGCTGTAGGTCTGTGGGCTGGCTACTGGCCTGTGGCTGGCTGCTGGCCTGTGGGCTGGCTAACTGGTGGCCTGTGGGCTGGTTGGCTGCTGGCCTGTGGGCTGGCTGGTGGCCTGGTTGGCCTGTGGGCTGGCTGGTGGCCTGGTTGGACTGTGGGCTGGCTGGCTACTGGGGCACTTGTAGATTATTTAAAGAAATAATCCATGCACAAAAACCACTGCTGCTCTGTGTAGTAGTTATGGTGCGAGGAGGGCCAGGACCCCCTCCCAGAGTAAATAGTCAAACCGTTTAAGAACAGTTTGAAAACTTACCTGGGGTCTGCTGGGATATGGGGCTGTAGTAGGGTATAGGAGCAGTGGTGCAATGTGTGAGGGGTGCAGCATGTGTGAAATGTTCTGTGTGTGTGGGGGGGTGTAGTGTGTGAATGTGTAGGGTGTCTGGGGCACAAAAAAGGGAGGCTGTGTGTGTGGCAATGTTAGTATGGGGGGCTGTGTATGGGTGGGCAGTGTATGTGTGTGTGTGTGGCAATGTGTGTAAATGTGTATAGTGTGTGTGGGGGGCAGTGTGTGAATGTGTATGGTGTGTGTGTGTGTGGGGGCAGTGTGTGTATGGGGCTAGAGTTCACTCTCACTACTGCGACCACCAGGAATCCCTGGTGGTCGCAGTGTTGAGAGTGAACTCTAGCCCGTAGCTCCAGGGCTAGAGTTCAAGGGCCACTATAGGCATCCAGACCACTTCAGCTTAATTAAGTGGTCTGGGTGCCTGGTCCAGCTAGGGTTAACCGTTTTTGATAAACATAGCAGTTTCAGAGAAACTGCTATGTTTACACTGAGGGTTAATCCAGCCTCTAGAGCCTCTAGTGGCTGTCTCATTGACAGCTGCTAGAGGCGCTTGCGTGCTTCTCACTGTGAAAATCACAGTGAGAAGATGCCAGCGTCCATAGGAAAGCATTGTAAATGCTTTCCTATGAACTGGCTGAATGCACACGCGGCTCCTGCCGCGCATGCGCATTCAGCTGATGACGTCGCTAGGAAGGAGGAGAGGAGGAGGAAAGCTCCCTGCCCGGCGCTGGAGAAAGGTAAGTGTTTAACCCCTTCCTCTCTCCAGAGCCTGGCGGGAGGGGGACCCTGAGGGTGGGGGCACCCTCAGGGCACTATAGTGTCAGGAAAACGAGTATGTGGTCCTTTCACTCTCGCGAGAGCCGGAGCGTTGCATGGTAACCACAGCAACGCTCTGTGCTTGCGCGAGAAGGACCCAGAGGAGCTGCAGGCTGAGCTCCCGGGTCCTCTCTTCTTCCCTCACCTGCCGGCTGCCCGCACGGTGCCTGCAGACTGGGGAGAGAGATCAGCCGGGGGGGAACCACCAGTGATATATACAGCCCCTCTGTGTGCCTTTTTGTCTCCCCCCAGTCCCTCTGTATGTTTCTTTCTCCCCCTCACTGCTCCTCTGTGTCCATGTCTCCCCTCTCCTTCCCAGTCTCTCTTCCCCCTCTTTCTCCCCCTCCCCTTGTGTGTCTCTCTCCTTTTTCCCTGTGTCTCTTCCACTGTCTCTTTCTCCCCCCTTTCCCTGTGTCTCTCTCTACCCCACATCTCTCTTCCCCTCTGTCTCTTTCTCCCCCCTTCCACCATCTCTCTATTCCCCCTCTTTCTCCCCCTGTGTCTCACTCTTCCCCCTCTGTCTCTTTCCTTCCCCTCCCACTGTGTCTCTCTCTATTCTCCCACTGTCTGTTTCTTCCCTCTTCCCCTGCCTCTGTCTATTCCCCCTCTCTGTTTTATTTCCCCCCCCTCCCATTTAACAAGAGAAGACAGAGGGGGCCTGCCGCATTTCACGCTGGAGCAGCCGGGTCCTTTGCAAGTCCCACAATTCCCATCACAGCATACTGTGCATCCTGTGCTGGGAATTGTGGGAACCGCAAGGGAGCATGAGAGAGAGACATGCTCCTCCCTCCTTCCGTCCTCAGCATTAGTGACAGGAGTGCCGCCGGACCGGCGAGGCTGACACCCGGCCAGGTGGCTCCAGCGTGGAACGCGGCCGGCCCCCTCAAAGTGTGCCACCGGACCAGCCACCCAGTGGCACCTACTTGCGCAGTGCCCAGATGCCGCGGCCCCGGTGAGCCAATCCGGCTCTGCCGCCGGGCCTCCAAATGGAGGCCCTGGCGGCGGGACCCCCCCCGGCCGGGCCCTCGGACCATGTCCGAAGTGCCCGACCGGTCAGTCCGCCCCTGAGTACTTGTATGAATATGAGGGGGACAGGGGGCACTGGAGAGTTTTACTGGACTGGATAGTTGTCCAATAATTTGTAGTCGGGAGGTTGGTGATGAGTATATAGCTTTTAACTAGTTAGTCCAATTTGAACCGAAACCCATATAATGTATTGTTGACAGCATCAGGGGCCAGTACACCCTGTCAAGCGGCTTTTCGGTATCAATCGCGAGTAAGGCAGTCTTTGGTTACTCTCATCCAATGCATCAGGTTTATGAGTTTAGTGGTGTTATTTTTGTCCTCTCTCCCTGGTACGAAGTCCGATTGGTCAGGGTGGATTAGCCCTGGAATCAATTACTTCAATCTGGTTGCCAGGATTTTAATGAAAATTTTGAGATCAATATTTATCAGTGAAATGAGCCTGTAGCTACCACAGTTCGTGGGGTCCTTGCCTGGTTTTGGGAGCAGGGCAATGATGGCTTCCAGTGCAGACTTTGGTAAGGAAGGTGACGTTAACAGGGAATTGAATGCATTCATGAATGGCTGTGCTAAGACACCCGACATGACCCTGTAATATTTGCCTGTGAAACCATCTGGGCCTGGGCTTTTACCCAAGGGCAGGTGTTTAATCATCTGGCATACCTTGCCCACCTATTGGGCTATCAACGGAATCTCAGACATTCCATGGGTTGGTGGATTTAATCCTCTTTGAGAGGAATTCATGGATGTCCTGGGATGAGGGCAGTCTATCTCTCAGATTATACAATTGTGCATAGAAGTCCTGAAATGCTGTGTTGGAGGAACAGCATATCAATACGCAAGTTTGTACCTGTAGGCGGGGAGTAAAAAGAGTAGTGCCTCCCTGTTGGATGCATGGTCCTCCAACTATCAAATAATTGTGCATC
This sequence comes from Pelobates cultripes, assembly GCA_933207985.1. Classification (NCBI taxonomy): domain Eukaryota; kingdom Metazoa; phylum Chordata; class Amphibia; order Anura; family Pelobatidae; genus Pelobates; species Pelobates cultripes. The sequence goes on along the minus strand of OW240912.1, from coordinate 329,424,319 downwards.
ATGTAACATAGAGTGCATCCATTTATGGACTGATACTAGGTATTCATTTGATGTGGAGAAGAAGTCAAGGTGGCCATCTAGAGTAATGTTTAGGTCTCCGACAACAATAAGAATACCTTCTGTTGGTGTCCAATTTGCATAGTATTCTCCCAAATGCCTAACATTGTTTTTGTTTGGCAGATAAAGGTTCACTAATGTGACCAATATGTTGCAGAGTTTCCTTTTAAGGAAAACATATCTACCTGCCTCGTCTATTAGTTGGTCACAGAGCGTAAACGGCACATGTCTTCCCAGTATATATCGCTACGCCCCTGGAATTCGATTCCGAATAATTGATAAAGTAACCTATAGGGAATTTCTGGTTTCTCAATCTTGGTGCTGAATTTTTGTGGAAATGTGTCTCCTGAATGATGACTATCTCTGCTTTAAATCTGTGTAAATCATTGAGGGCTAAGTTCCTCTTTTAATGAATATTAAGACCACTTGCATAAAAGGATATTATTTGTACTATGGCCATAGTGTGTATAGAAATAGATATTTTTATTAAAAATGTTTTTGTTTTGTTTTTTCCTTTAATTTCCCCTTTCTCCTCCTAGGGTCTGTGGATTGATCGTGTATCTGCAGCGGTCACTCTTCTTAACCCCTTAAGACCACAGGGCGTTCTATGCCGTCCCTATTTTGATGGCTCTAAATGCCGCAGGGCGGCATAGAACGCCTTGCGATCTTATGTACTTACCCAGTCGCCGGCAAACCCACACTGGCGACTGCGGTATGGCGACTCACCTGGGAGCCCAGGGAGTCCCCCTCTGTCCTCTTCGCCCCCCTGAGCCATGTGATCGCGAGGTCCTTGCGAGGACCTCGCGATCACATGGACGGCATAGCCGTCCAAGGCATTGCCAGCAGAGGGTGTGCCTGTAATGACAGGTACTCCCCCTGCTGCCTGAAAATGAAATCAAAACCATTAAAACAGTGTAAAAATAAATAATATATACTTAGATCATTTATATATTTATTATATATATGATCTAATATATATATATATATATATATATACTAATATCAAAATACACATACAATGATATTGATTAAATATATATATATAATTTTCATTATATATATATATATTTATATATAATAAAAAATAAATAAATATGTAAATACGTTAAAAAATAAAATTTAAAAAATAATAAAAAATAAATAAGTAAATATATATACATGTGTAATTTCGTTCTAACTGTATTTTAAAATGTGTATATATATATATATATATATATATATATATATATATTGATATCAAAATAAATGTAAAATGAAATAATATTTATATATATATATATATATATATATATAAATAGGTTATGGTGGGGAAAAATTGTGATTGAAAAACCCTTCCACCTGAAGTATGTGGATAGTTAATACAATGCTAAACAAAAATCTGCACACCAGTCAAGCCATAAGACTTGCTTTTCCCACAGAAATCCCAAATCAGCAGTGATGTTACAACCGCAAAGGATTCTGGGTGGGTATATGCAAATTAGTTTAACAAAGAATCACATTTTTGCCTCATTCCATTTTAAACATGGATTCCTTTTAATTTGTGTTTGAAGTATACAACTGCTTGGAACACAATTTAGGATAAGATGCAAAACCAGTGAACCACTCATGGACAGCTGTTTCGTTGTTAATGCAACTCTTCAGCATGAGGGTGGTTACTGGTTTGCTAATTGAGGCTTGGTAGTGCTTGGGAAGCAAAATCTAAATAGGTTATGGTGGGGAAAAATTGTGATTGAAAACCCCTTCCACCTGAAGTATGTGGATAGTTAATACAATGCTAAACAAAAATCTGCACACCAGTCAAGCCATAAGACTTGCTTTTCCCACAGAAATTCCAAATCAGCAGTGATGTTACAACCGCAAAGGATTCTGGGTGGACATATGCAAATTAGTTTAACAAAGAATCACATTTTTGCCTCATTCCATTTTAAACATGGATTCCTTTTAATTTGTGTTTGCAGTATACAACTGCTTGGAACACAATTTAGGATAAGATGCAAAACCAGTGAACCACTCATGGACAGCTGTGCCCACCCAGAATCCTTTGCGGTTGTAACATCACTGCTGATTTGGGATTTCTGTGGGAAAAGCAAGTACTGTTTTACTCGGAAGACTTTGCTGAACACAAATATTAGTGTTTCAAAACAGTAAAATGTATTACAACGACGATATCGTCAGTGACAGTGCCATTTTTTGCATTTTTCACACACAAATGGCACTTACACTGACGATATAATTGTTGTGATAAGTTTTACTGTTTTGAAACACTAATATTTGTCTCCAGCGAAGTCTCCCGAGTATAACAGTACCCCTCATGTACAGGTTTTATGGTGTTTTCAAAAGATAAAGAGTCAAATATAAGGCTTGCATTTCAGTTTTTTCACATTAAAATTGGCCAGATTAGTTATGTTGCCTTTGAGATCGTACGGTAGCCCAGGAATTAAAATTACCCCCATTTGCAATAGTAGACAACCCAGGGGTATGTTTAGTCTTTTTTAGTAGCCACTTAGTCACAAACACTGGCCAAAATTGGTGTTCAAATTAGTTTTTTGCATTTTCAAATATTAACACTAACTTTGGCCAGTGTTTGTGACCAAGTGGCTACTAAAAAGGACTGGACATACCCCATTTGCAATACCTTGGGTTTTCTACTTTTGCAAATGGTATGCCATCATGGGGGTAGTTCTTATTCCTGGGCTACCATATGGTCTCAAAGGCAACGTAACCAAGCAAATTTCAATGTGAAAAAAATGAAAAATGTAACACGCTATATTTGACCCTGTAACTTCCCAAAACACCATAAAACATAGGGGGTGCTGTTTTACATGTGAGACATCGCTGAATACAAATATGTGTATTGTATTGCAGTAAAAGCAAACAGTACTTTGACATTCACAGTTAAAATGTCACGAAGAACTAAGAAAAGTTTTAAAAAATCTTATTTTCTCCCATTGTTTTTATATTTTATTCATATTAAATTATGTGCCATACCTAAATATTTCATGTTAAATGAAAGCCCCGTTTCCCCTGAATAAAATGATATATAATAAGTGTGGGTGCATTTAATATGAAAGAGGTGAATTACGGTTGGACAGACATATAGCGCAAATGCCAGGTTTTGTTTACGTTTTGTTTTGATCACAACTTGTACATTTGGCTGCGGTCTTAAGGGGTTAAACCGACATATATGTCTTTGGTATCAACATATATCATATACTTGAACAGTAAGTAAGTAACAAAGAACTTCAAATTTAACACACGTTAATAAATTAAAACCAATAAATCTAGATGGTGAGAATTTAGTAGTAAGTAATGGTTTAGATCAGTTAGGCTCTCTCAGCCTACTGACTGAGTGTCCTGTTCTCTCCTAACAGCTCCATAAAACTATTGGGGATGAAGGAGAACTGGACACTCAGAAAGGTAGCAGAGTTTCCCTGAAAGACTCTCCTTGAAGCAAAGTTGTCAGGTCTAACAGTTCAGAAATCAGAATTTTGACCAATGCACGACAGCAGTGATGGTTTTACAATTAATGCTACAATTCTGAAGTGTAGAAGGAATTTTTAACCCACCTGGCTGAGCGTAATTTTCCATATGACTCCATCAGGCTGACCTTCATTTCCTTTGCAAAATGTTCCTGCTACGCTCTCTGGACTAGGAGAGGTCTACCCACTGGAAGATGGATCCTGGTCTTGGGTCCATGGTGGGAGGAGGACAGCAAGACCCCAGCCAAGCTGCGGCAGTTTATGAGGTTACGGTGGTTATGGTGTTCCAGTACAGTGCTTAAGGTGCTTGCAAGTACTACGAAGCAGCGATTGACGGAGGTACCCGGTCGGGGTGCCAAGCGGTCTGTCACAGTATCAATGTCCACTGTCCTTGAAAATGGGCAGCTCAACAGATAGCCATACATTGTACATAAAATTTTTAATTAAAGTTAAAAGTAAAATTAAAATACAAATGTAATAAGATGAAATATAAGTGTAGAAAGTAAAAATAGGGAGCGGAGGCATAGAGGGTAGCACCAGCATGAAGCACACAACCTGCAAAGTGTTTATAGGTATGCATATAGTCTTGGGCATGTAATCCAGCTGAAGCAATGCCAACTTGTATATTGTGGGCATGTGTTGTTTCATGCCCGCGTACCCCTTTGCTGGGCGCCCAGCCACTGACAGTAGCTAATAATATGGAAAATGCTTGAGCGTCCTCACCAAACAGGGTGTTTTTAGCTACCCAGTCCAATTGGTTATGGCTGTGCTGGTTTAAGTGGCTGTCATACCTATACCTCCATATGTGGGCACAGCCTTGTGAGGAGGGGGTTGGGGAGAAAGGGGCAGGAGTAGGTATCTGTGTGTACAAACCAGGCAGAAGCACACCCTTAACGATCGGGTACAGTGTGATTATAGTGTTGTTAGGTACACATTTTAAACACCTTTTGGGAGTGGGGAAGGCGGTAGGATATTAATGTCTACTGCTTGCAGTAGTAGGCAGCCCAACAGATAACCATACCTTGTACATAAAAGCTAAAAATCAAAATACAAATAGTAGAGAAATAAGATTAAATATAAGTTTAAAAGTAAAAATAAAGAACGGAGGCATAAAGGATTGCATCAGTATGTAGCATACTACCTGCACTGTGCTTGCAGGTATACATAGAGTCTCGGGCCGATAATCCAGCTTAGGCTGTGCCAACTTGTAGATTGTGAGTATGTGGTCTGTCCCATGCTCGTGCAGCCCCATGATGGGCACCCAAGTTAACGGTAAGTGATATTCCAGGTAATAAAGTAATGGAATGGGGGTCCAGTACGGTCACATTCCATCAGTCTGGAGGATAACATTGCATGAAGATTATTTTTATAGTTCAGAAAGCATAAGAGCAACGACTCCCAACTTTAAATTAACGTCCCGATGTCTAGCCCCGATATGAGGAGGCAAGATTTGGATCCATTCTTCTCTTTTGTTTCACCTTTGCCTTTGAGGAAGCCTTGAGGTGTCGGGTGGTGGTTCTGGTAGGTATCAATCCATTACTTGTGTATCTGGCAAGTCCAATGCCCGTAAAAATTGTGTCACGTCCGAACCTAAAACTCTATACTTCAGCCGCAAACTATCGACTTGGATTGGATAGGAGGTTCTGGACAATAGAAATACAACTTTGCCCTGAAGTACCACTTTCTTTATTACTACATACTCTTTATACCTCTCTCATAGAGGAAGCACGAGAAACTCCTCTACTCGCAACCACTATAAAGACATAAAAAATATTGAGAAATACACTGAATAAAATTATGAACACAACACTTTTGTTTTTGCCCCCATTTTTCATGAGCTCAACTCAAAGATCTAATACTTTTATTATTTACACAAAAGGCCTATTTCTCTCAAATATTGTTCACAAATATATCTAAATCTGTGTAAGTGAGCACTTCTATTTTGCCGAGATAATCCATCCACCTCACAGGTGTGGCATATCAAGATGCTGACTAGACAGCATGATTATTGCACTAGTGTTCCTTAGGCTGGCCACAATAAAAGGCCACAATAAAATGTGCAGTTTTATCACACAACATAATGCCACAGATGTCACAAGTTTTGAGGGAGTGTGCAATTGGCATGCTGACTGCAGGAATGTCCACCAAAACTGTTGCCCGGGTATTGAATGTCAATTTCTCTACCATAAGCTGTCTCCATAAGCATTTCAGAGAATTTGGCAGTACATCTAACCGGCCTCACAACCGCAGACCACGTGTAACCACACCAGCCCAGGACCTCCACATCCAGCATCTTCACCTCAAAGATCGTATGAGACCAGTCACCGGAGAGCAGCTGCAACAATTGATTTGCATAACCAAAGAATTTCTGCACAAACTGTCAATAACCGTCTCAGGGAAGCTCATCTGCATGCTCGTCGTCCTCAACGGGGTCTTGACCTGACTGCAGTTCATCATTGTAACTTTCTTGAGCTGTCAAATGCTCACATTCGATGGCGTCTGGCACTTTGGAGAGGTGTTCTCTTCACGGCTGAATCACGGTTTTCATGGTACAGGGCAGATGGCAGACCCCGTGTATGGGTGAGTGGTTTGCTGATGTCAATGTTGTGGATTGAGTGGCCCATGGTGGCGGTAGGGGTTATGGTATGGGCAGGCGTATGTTATGGGCAACGAACACAGTTGCATTTTATTGATGGCATTTTGAATGCATGACGAGATCTTGACGCCCATTGTTGTGCCATTCATCCACGACCATGATAATGCATGGCCCCATGGTGCAAGGATCTGTACACAATCCCTGGAAGCTGAAAACATCCCAGTTCTTCCATGGCCAGCATACTCACCAGACATGTGACCCGTTGAGCATGTTTGGGATGCTCTGGATCAGCGTATATGACAACGTGCTCCAGGTCCTGCCAATATCCAGCAAGTTTGCACAGCCGTTGAAGAGGAGTGGGCCAACATTCCACAGGCCACACTCAACAACCTGATCAACTCTATGCGAATGATATGTGTTGCACTGTGTGAGGCAAATGGTGGTCACACCAGATACTGACTGGTTTTCGGACCCTTCCCGAACCCTTCAATACAGTAAAACTGCACATTTTACAGTGGCCTTTTATTGTGGCTAGCCTAAGGCACACCTGTGCAACAATCATGCAGTTTAATCAGCATTTTGATATGCCACACCTGTGAGGTGGATGGATTATCTCGGCAGAGGAGAAGTGCTCACTAACACAGATTTAGACAGATTTGTGAACAATAGTTGAGAGAAATAGGCCTTTTGTGTACAAAGAAAAAGTCTTAGATCTTTAAGTTCAGCTCATGAAAAATGTGGGCAAAAACAAGTGTTGTGTTTATAATTTTGTTCAGTGTATTTTAGAGCTTAAGTGGCAATACAGCAGATTCATCCCTTATTTACATAACCCACACTTTCAAGATTGGGGAGCTCAAAACCCCTACCACTCTTAGCAGGCCGCAAACTATGCGAATATACATGATTTATGAGATTAAATCAATCCTTTTGTTCCAACAAATTAAACAGAAATTTACTGAACTCAATGTTCCTTTCTGCGCATATCTTCACAAGTTTAATTAACAATATTCTTCCCCATTTTAATGCTTGAGATTGTGACAATTCCATAGACTATACACTTACCCAACCTGCTACTCCTTCCTACTCCATTAGTTCATTCTACTCAATAAACCAAACCCACCTGGACAACTCTACCAACTGATATTGCAATTGGGCTCTCAGTGGGTTACTAATTTTCCCACAATGACTCACAACATGACTATAACATCAACAGTTAAACTACTTAAAATACTTCTATCAGCTTCTTATCAAGAAGTAACTTCCACACCTTGCCTACTATAAAACATTTTTCCTTCAAAATGAGAAACTCAGCTAATTGTTTGAAGTGTAGGGCCGACAGAGCAGACCTTTACCACTATATCCGAAGTTATGTGAGAATTCAGGCATTCTGGAAACAAGTTTGAGATTATATAACTCGATTACTGGGTAGACCATTTCATATTTATCCACCCATAGCAACATTGGGGATATCAGCAGACATATCAAGTCATATTTTAAAATTACCCATAATTTTTAATTTTTAAAATTACTTGGCTCCAGCACGTAAATGCTCGATTGACCCCTATTCCCCTCCGTTATCATTGCTACATACTAAAATGTATTTTCTATTTAATATAGATTGATTAAAGCCTCATTAAACAAAAGCACTTTGACTAAACATGTTTTCCTAAATTGGCATCTTTATATTGTTTTTTTTTTTTATAGATCTATAAAGTCCAAAATTAAACTAACTGAATTTACGGAATGATACCTTATTAGAGTAATAGCGAGGCAAACCCCTATAGTATAGGGGTTTTACTTTTGTTGTGATATTCCTCTAAATTAAAAATGTTGTGTACATTTATAAGGCATAATTATTAATTTGGCAAACTTAATATGTATTGTTTATGATCCATATATTTGCTGAATTTGAATTATTCATGATAATAACGTTTGAAATAAAACAACCATCACATTTTAGAATATGCTTTTTCTACAAAGAGTTCACATTGTGCAGTAAACATTCACACACTGTATATATTGAGTGAAGAAGGTTGCAATTTCTAAAGCGAAGCAGTGGCACAAAAGTACACTGCAAACCAACTAATGCGTCTCTTACTAGAAATAGAATAAAAAATAAAATGTTTTTTTTTGTGTGTGTGTGTGTGTGTGTAATTCATTGGATGATGATGGGTCTGACTGTTCCTGTCCCACCTGCCTCTGAGGATAACGAAAGATAATGTTTTAAGGCGCTACAATAAGTAAATAGCAAAAATAGCAAAAGTGGAAGTGCTGATCTAAATAACATCAGTGTCTCACATATCCAGAAAATACAGACAAATCAACATAAAAAGTGTCAGAAATAGTTGTATTAAATATAAAAGAAAAAGGGAAAATACTTCCACTTTAAATCTTCTTGTGTAAGCATACATAATATATAAGTTTTAAAATCTCAAACTACATAAATATATCTACAAAAATAACAAAGCAAAAAAATACTTAGTGTCGCCCAGTAATACACCTTCTTCTGAATTTTACATACTACAGGGCAACCCTTTTCGTGTACTGCCCATCAATATGTACATGTGATATGCACCCCTGAAAACATGGTGGATCTGATAAACACAGTTAAACACACACGGCCTAGTTGTTTATCTCCCTCAATAGCTACAGTCAAAGTGTCTGGAAGAGTCCTGCTGGGAATATAAATTGTTTTACTGCAGTAAAAAGCAGTCTCTGCTCCAGTCTATCCTCACTTTTTCTTGAATCAGGAACGGCCTTTTGAATCACTTATCCAAATAAGCATGTTTGTCCATTGCCTAAGTTGGTTATTCTGAAATTCTGGCATGTGTCAGTTCAGAAATCAGAATTTTGACCAATGCACGACAGCAGTGATGGTTTTACAATTAATGCTACAATTCTGAAGTGTAGAAGTAATTTTTAACCCACCTGGCTGAGCGTAATTTTCCATATGACTCCATCAGGCTGACCTTCATTTCCTTTGCAAATTTTAGACTTGTGCATAAGGGTTATTCCTTTAAATGACTCTGAGTGTATTGTGGTCTATTTTACCACCTCTCAGACAGCCTGTATATCACTTATAGTTGCTAGTGAGAGCTTTAGCAAATATTATGTGAAATGATATATGGAGGTTTAAAATGTGCATAGAGAATATTACAAAGAAAAAGATTATGTACATAATTGAAGGGATAGTGTTATTAATCTTAAACAAAAATGTTCTCTGAGTGTTATCGTATGATACTGAGGAAGATGACTAATTAGGATTGGATTATAAAATTACAGTGACATTACCATATGTTACACAGCTTTGTTAACTTGTTTTCTGTATAATTTATATATAAATTCTCTTTAATTACAGTAGGTAATGCAAATATGTAGACTAAAAAAACTGCTTAAACATGGGGGGGGAGGGGAGTGTAAGGGGGGATTTAATTTCCCCAGCTGAAGTGACTCTCCTATTGTCTACTTTATTTTATTTTATGAGGCATTTAATTTCAGCAGGAAAACTAGCAAACAATCCTCTATTATGGTCATTCTAGAAGACACAATATATGAAATATTTCATAGTGGGCTTAATACATGACATTGATAACAGTGGGTTTGTTTTTCTCATTTTAGTTAATTAGATATATGAATGATTGTGTATTGTGCAAACTAACACAACTTTATTCAGCAAAAATAGGTGTTTGTGATGCAGAATGAGATGGTGCTTGGTGGATATATTACTGTAACCCTGCCCATTGCTCACACACTGGACTCACACTTAGGATATTGCCATTTTGTTGTTAATCTATCTCCCACTTAAAGTTCAAGTGTCCCTGATGCTAACTAGCTAACTAGCTATAGCAACAAGCAAAATCTAGTCTCATATTAGGCAAGAGGAACTTGTTGTTTTTTTCTTTTTCTGAATACACTTCTCAAAAAAGGATTGTATTTCTGCATATTGATAACCTAGTCTCACACTAGAATCAATGTCAAAATAGTAAGCTCCTATCTCCCACTCAGAGTTGTTTCAAATATCCCTGACAGTAGATAGCTAAATAGATAGAGCAGCTAAGATATACCTAGTCTCAGAATAAAATCAATGACCCAGTCTATCTCCAACTCCCACTCTCACACAGGCACATCGAGGGTAAACCACACAATATTACTGCTGGTGCAAACCTGGTGCTATGAAAACAATATATGTACAATGTCCTAATTGTTTGGAAATGTAGAAGGGCACTTTTAGATAATTTTCTAAGTTTATGGCAAAAAAATCCAGGAGGCAAGTATAAACTATTTGTATTTATCTTTTTTTTATTATTATTAAAGAGGGGCTAGAGTGCAAGTAAACCTATTTTAAATCCACAGATGGGAATGGTTTTATTGAATACTCAAAATGCCATCACCCCAACTGGCTAAAAAATATTCCAAAGGGTCAACAAATGAGAATCCTTAGAAATTGAACCAATCGAGTACAGATTTCAAATTATTATTATTATTTTATTATTTATATAGCGCCATCAAATTCCATGTCTAATGGTAATTTTGTTATAGTGTTTTTAACCCCTTGAGGACTGAGCCAAATGTACACGTTTTGATCAAAATAAAACGTAAACAAAACCTGGAATTTGACTGACCGTAATTCACCTCTAGCGTTAATATTTGTTTGTATGTGAAAAATGCAAAAAATGAATTTGAATGCCAATTTTGGCCAGTGTTTGTGACCAAGTGGCTACTAAAAAAGAATGGACACACACCATTTGCAATACCTTGGGTTGTCTACTTTTGCAAATGGAATGCCATTATGAGGGTAATTCTCATTCCTGGGCTACCATACGATCTCAAAGGCAACGTAACCAATCTGGCAAATTTCAATGTAAAAAACTGAAAAACAAGCCTTATATTTGACTCTGTAACTTTTGAAAACACCATAAAACATGTACATGAGGGGTACTGTTATATACTCGGGAGACTTCACTGAACACAAATATTAGTGTTTCAAAACACTAAAACGTATCACAAGAATTATATCATCAGTGTAAGTGCCGTTTGTGTGTGAAAAATGCAAAAAAACTTCACTTTCACTGATGATATTGTTGTAATACATTTTACTGTTTTGAAACACTAATATTTGTGTTCAGTGAAGTCTCCCAAGTACAACAGTACCCTCCATGTACAGGTTTTATGGTGTCTTGGAAAGTTACAGGGTTAAATATAGTGCTAGCAAAATAAATTCTCTGGACTTTCTGCCTGGGTTACCAGACAGGTCCCGCAAATTGTAATTAATAAAATGACTTAATTATGTAAAAATATTACATAAAAATATATGTAGAATTAATATATATATATCAATTTTTTATTTTTTATTTTTAACGTATTTATAGATTTATTTATTTTATATTTTATATATATATATATATTTAATTAATATCATTCTAAGTGTATTTTGATATTAATATATAAATATATATTAATATTAAAATACACTTAGACAGTATATGTGTATGTATGAACTTTATTTCAGGCAGAAGGGGGACTACCTGTCATTCCAGGCACTCCCCCTGTTGGCGCTGCTATGGGCGGCTATTCCATCCATGTGATTGTGAGGTCCTCGCAAGGACATTGCAATCACATGGCCCAGTGGGGCCAGATCAGCAGCAGGGGGACTCCTTGAGATGTCAGGTAAGTCCTCCCATCGCGATTACACGCCCTTGCTAAGAAAGAAACTGCATGGATCTTTAAAGATGTCAGCACCTATGGGTCTCAATATTGACATGGATATTTTTGCATTTATAGATTTATATTTAGTATGTGAACTAAAGGGACACTATAGTCATCAGAACAGCTACTGCTTATTGTATTTGTTCTGGGAATATAATCATTCCCTTTAGACTTTTTGCAGTAAACATAGTTTTTTTCAGAGAAAAGATAGTGTTTACATTAAAGCGTAGGGATACCTCCACTGACCACTCCTCAGATGGCTGCTAGAGGTGCTTCTTTGGAAAGTGCTGCACACCCTCTGCATGGAGACACTAAACTTTCCTCATAGAGATGCATTGATTCAATGCATCGCTATGCGGAGGCGTTGATTGGCCAGGGCTGTGTTTGGCTTGTGCTGGCTCTGCCCCTGATATGCCTCTTTGACAGTCACAGCCAATTCAATGTGATTGGCTTTGATCAACACTTCTGATAACGTCAGCCAACCAGGCAGATCAGAGCCAGTGGCAGACCTACGGCAAGGTGGAGCATGGGGGCTAGATGGTGTTATTAATACTATAGGGTCAGGAATACATGTTGGTGTTCCTGACCCTCTAGTGTTCCTTTAAGTTTAGGTTTTTAGATTCTTTAGATTTTTAACATTTGTGAGATGTTTATTATGTGGATCAATTTTTGGACTTTTAATGTTATATTTTTATAACTTTATTTTATCCACAGCTCGATACTAATAATATTGATTTGTGTGTTTCAGATCTGAAGTCCTTGTTTTATTATGGAATATATATCAATTCACATCTATCATTATCCTGCTTCTTCCAATTTTTGCATACTATTGGAGAATTTATTTTTTTAATGTTTTTTTCTTTATGTATTTGTTTCTGTTCACTTATTCATGTATTTTTGTATTTTTTACGACTTATTGTAGAATCAGTCTTCATAGACTGAGAATTGCATACACATAGAAGTTGTGGACTTCTCTGGTTTTCACAGTCGAGTCTGGGGATATTATGTATTGATGCTGAGAAGCTAGTTTGTGATCCATGATGGTCTGCATATCGGTGTTAATTTTGTTGACTAACAATTTTAGTAAAATTTTAATCAACTAAAGTTTTTGAGATTTAGGAGACTAAAACTAAAAAAATTCAGATGACTAAAATACGACTAAAGCTAAAATGTTTTTTTAGTCAAAAGACTATGACTGAAACTAAATTTAAATTTGACGCCAAAATTAACACTGCACAAAAGGGCAAAAGAGACCAGGGCTTGAGAAAGAGACATATAGAGGTGCTAGGAAGATACAAAGATACAAAGATATACAGAGTGGCTGGGGAAGAGGCAAAAGAGACAGATAGAAGTTATAACTAAACCCATTTATAGTTGTGTCTACTAAAATTTATTGGAGGTTAGTCGACTAAAACTAAAAAACTAAAAAATGATTAAAACTAAAATGGCTTTTTGTCGCCATAATTAACACTGCTGCATATGCATGTTTGGAAATCTCAGACGTCTAAGAGACGCGATGCGATGCATATAAGAACAGTATAGGTTTTTTTTTTTATTCCACATTGGAGATTGAATGCAAGTCTGGAAATCCCTGATGTCATGATGTGTGGCGTCATTGGGAGTTGGGACCGAAATGCGAAGGAGCCAGCCCACGTAGGCACGAAGAGACTGTGTATTTTTTTAATCTTTATTTTTTATTAATTTTTAATATAAAAACATATAAAATCTTGTAAATAACATATATTACATCAATATTGTTATAAGGAGACAATAGTAACAAGACATACACAGGCATCTACTTATATCATGTATCATAATCTTTCAATCTTTATGTACGTTATCCATAATACAGGCAGTCTATCCGGTCTCTTAATGTAAATATGGAGACCACTTATTTTACCATAGTTTTACTCTTTCATTCTGCCTGATAGACAAACAAAGACTGATTATATGTAATGGATTTAATTGAATATAAAATATGTGTATTGCTTTTACACTGGGGTTCTTAACAGGGCGGGGAAGAGAGTCGCTAAAGCTTTCTTTAAAGGATCACTATAGGGTCAGAAATACAAACATGTACTCCTGACCCTATAGTGTTAAAACCACCATCTAGCCTCCCTGGGCCCCTCATGCCTCCATAAATATAGCAAAATCTTACTGTATTCAAGCCTGAAGCTGTAACTCTGCATGCTGTTTGACTCAGAAAAACAAGCAGTCTGCTGACATCATCAGAAGTGGTAGCCTGATCCAATCACAGTGCTTCAACATAGGATCGGCTGAGACTGACAAAGAGGCAGATCAGGGGCAGAGCCAGCATGATTCAAACACAGCCCTGGTCAATCAGCATATCCTCATAGAGATGAATTGAATCAATGCATCTCTATGAAGAAAGTTCAGTGTCTGCATGCAGAGGGAGGAGACACTGAATGTTTGGATGCATTTTAGGCAGCCATGACCCAGGAAGGATCTCTAACAGCCATCTGAGGAGGGGCCAGTGAAGTTATCACTAGGCTGTAATGTTTCTCTGAAAAGACAGTGCTTACGGCAAAAAGCCTGAAGGAAATGATTCTACTCACCAGAACAAATTCATTAAGCTGTAGTTGTTCTGGTGACTATAGTGTCCCTTTAAGTAGTTATTAACAATTGAATGATCTAGATACAATTTCTAGTACTATCACAGATTCACTCTAACTTTCTTTTATTTTTATGCCCAGTCGGTTAATTTAATAATCAATTTCTCATGTTATAATATTTAAACCATCTAGACCAAATTTTATTATATTTCATGATATTTCCATTATTAAAATTAAAGTAAACCGCTTTTTCCATTACTCCTTGGTGATTAATTTGGGTTATAATTTCAGTTAGAGAAGGAATATCTATGCTCTTCCGGTATCTGGAAATACAGATCTTTATTGCCATAAATAAATGTATCAACAGATACTTTTCAGAATTTCTTAAACCTATAATATTTATATGAAAAGGAAACTTTCCAGGAGTCAGTTCCAATGAAAGCCTTAATCGGATTCAAATTTGAACAACCCCCCCAAATATGTTTCAATGTCCTTATTACATCTCCAAGATTGGTTTGAATAATGAGCTTTAAATTTACATAATCTAGTGGGACCTAGATACCATCTATTAAGGATTGTATCATAATTTTCTAATATGTTTGTACAATGTACTGATTTCCTAAGATGGTCAATAGAATCTGTCCATAATTGATAAGAAAAAGAATAACCTAGATCTTCTTCCCACTTTATAATAGTTTTATTTTAACTTCAGGAGTAAATTTGTTGATGATCTGTCTGATTTCAGTAGATTTTTTAGGACTTGACCCATAAAGAACTGTATCTAATGGAGACTGGTCTACTATTTGCATTTTTTAAAAACAAAAAACAAAAGTGTAATTCTTAAATATGTAAATTTTTCATTGTTGGGAAAATCTAATTTTTGTTGCAGTTCTAAAAAGGTGTTAGGAGATATATTAGATCCTAGTTTACCAATGTTTACCAGACCTTTTTCCAACCACTTGGTTAGGTTGAGATCTTTTATGGGCAGTTTAATAATTTCAAGTGGGGCTTTACAAGAAATTTGGTTTTGAGCATAAAATAACTTTTTTTATACAGTCAATTGATTTAAATATTTGAAAGATTATCGAGTTATTAATTTCTAGATTTTTTAACGATTTATTATCATGCCAAAATAGAAGAAAGGGATCTATCTTACTACAGTTTTCCTCTCAATATTATACCATGTTTTGTCTCTAGATTTTATGTTTTCCCACTCTAAAAAGTGGGAGAACATAACTGAATTGTGAATCAGTTGCATGTTAGGGAAGGACAATCCTCACTCTCGTAGGTGTGTTGACATTATTCTCCAATTAATTCTTGATTTTTTATCTGACCATACAAAGGAGTAGAATAACTTATCGAAGAGATTCAATATTTTATCTGTGTCACATCCTGTCCTGTTCTGCGGAGTTGTCTGGCTTCTGTTTTCCAGTACTCTTTTTACAATTCTTGTTTAGTTTTTCTTGTTTTTTCTGGTTTTCTATTCCATGTCTGGTTTTCTTTATGCTGGGCTCTCTGGGTTCATTCCTGTATTCCGTTCCTGGAATTCCCAGTCTCTCGGATTCCTTTAAATGTTTGTTTGTTTTGTTGCCACACTCGTTTCTTTCCGATTAATCCTTTTTGTTTCAGTTGGTTCCTGCCAGCAGTTGCTCCAAGTCCTCTGCCCATTTCTTGCAGGTAAGGGCTGTGTGTGTTTTATTATTGTTTATTTAGTCATGCATATCTAGGCAGATAGGAACCCACCTTAATTGGAGTACTTTGCCGCAGTTGGTGGGCTGCATACATCTTGGCCATTTATGTATGTCTAAATCTCCAATGTTTTACATATATAGTACTTAGTTTTGTCTCCTCTTGTTTTGCCTTGCATCTCTGGTCTTGTTTTATTTTGTCCCAGTTCATCTACAGTCCTGTCCTGCCCTGTTCATGTTTCCCTCATGTCTTGTGTACATGTTCTGGGTTCTGCTTTCTGTCCTGTCCTGTTCCGGTTCTGGGTTCTTCTAGTTTTGTCTTGTTTGGTGTCTGTTCTAGCCTTGCCTTGTTTCTATACTGGATACATGTCTGCTGCAGAGCCTCCCTGTCCAGTTCCTGGGAGGTCTACATATTATCAAGCTCCTAGCTCTTGGGATCCTCAGTAGCTGCATTAGGGCCCTGGTACATGGCCACACAAACACTGGTGCTCAACACCATGGGGCGTGTGGTTACCCTGCACCAGGCCCTGATAATCCACTTCCCTTCTAAGACTCCCCTCATCATCAGGCACTCAGGGGTCCTGGTCTTTGGACAGCAACCCATGACAGATGGCCGTAGGCACTTGGAGTTCGTGGAGTGGACTTTGCAGCTTTCCTGATCTGCTTTTGTTCCTGTCCTGCCTGGTCGGCATGCAAGAGATCCTGTATCTGGACCAGTCTGCTAGAGATGGCTTCCTTATTTTTGTCTTGGAGGAAGTTGATCTACTAAGCGGTACGGTGGTCGCTTCAGGTGTTCTCTTGTGATGCTTGGTGCCTGGTTCCTTGTTCTGGTTCCTGTTTCGTGGCAGTGCTCCTATTCTGGAGTGGATCTCAGTCCTGGATGGTGGTTCATTTGCAGGAGACCTTTCCAAAGGAATTAAAGTAGTTTGGAATGGCATCATGAGCCGCAAACTACTATCCTGATGTGTCGGGGAATCCTTGCCTCCGGTAAGTCTTGAGGACTTGGTTGCTGGATCCTCGCTCCTTTCCTGGTCTCTGCCTGAGAGCTGCTTGTCACGCCCGGAGGTCGCTCCTTAAGAAGGGAGTTATGTCACATCCTGTCCTGTTCTGCGGAGTTGTCTGGCTTTGGCTTCTGGTTTTCAGTACTCTTTTTACAATTCTTGTTTAGTTTTTCTTGGTTTTTCTGGTTTTCTATTTCATGTCTGGTTTTCTTTATGCTGGGTTTTCTGGGTTCATTCCTGTATTCCGTTCCTGGAATTCCCAGTCTCTTGGATTCCTTTAAATGTTTGTTTTTTGTTGCCACACCTGTTTCTTTCCCATTAATCCTTTTTGTTTCAATTGGTTCCTGCAGGCAATTGCTCCAGGTCCTCTGCCCATTTCTTGCAGGTAAGTGCTGTGTGTGTTTTATTATTGTTTATTTAGTCATGCTTATCTAGGCAGATAGGAACCCACCTTAATTGGAGTACTTTGCCGCAGTTGGTGGGCTGCATTCATCTTGGCCATTTATGTATGTCTAAATCTCCAATGTCTTACATATATAGTACTTAGTACTAACTGCGGGTACATGGAGTATTTCCCAGAGGTACAGTAAATATGGAGTGGGTGTTAGCCACTGTGTAGTAAGTAAAAGTGGGTATTAACTTACAGTAGTGATGGTGCGCAACAACAAAAAAATCATATTCACTATGGACCTCTTATAGAGAGTGAAAGTAACCCTGTGTACATAAAATAAGGTGTTTACAGAGTAATATTATAAATAATTTAAAACCAAACAGTGGTTGTGGTAAAACAAAACACAATCTGTAGGTATACTTGCAAACATCGAAATCACTCTGACACCTATTAAGGAGACAAAAACAGAAAGAGAGCTCCTAGTGCAGTGTAGTAATTAACTTATAAATATATAAAATAAAGCAAACAGAGGTGCCCTTTAGGTGTTACACTCACAAGATTGGAGTGGTAAAAGCACTGGGAAAAAACTTACTGCCGACTAGAGAAGTCGGCCTGAGAAGTATGGATAATATAAACCGGTATAGAGAAAAAAAGCCATACTAAAGTAGGGAAGACAATCCCAAAAATGAAGGCACAACAATATATATATATATATATATATATATATATATATAAATATATATATATATATTACAAAATATAGCAAGATTTGACTTAGCAATATAATTGGAGTAGACTCACCTGGGAGGCAAACAGCAAAGAAAGAGGAAGTGGGAGGAGCTTCATTACTCTTTGTTACAGACACCTTTACTGTGATTGGTTGAATTTTTACTTTACACTGTTAACTATTTCTTTGCTGCTGGGAGGTTTTTAGTAAAGAAAGTAGAGCATATATGAACCCTTCTGTCTTGCCATAAAATTTCAAATTTAAAGTCAAAGCAGACAAACTGAAAGCATGAGTGGCTTGGATAATTTTTCCAATTCAGCTATTTTCAGCTTGAATTTACTTTGAAATCTCACTTTAGTGAATATCCATGGATAATTTAGTATTTTTGGGGCCTACATGAAAATCCAGTAGAGGAAACTGATACAACTTTCTGATTTTCAGTCAGTATCACAATCAGAATTTAAAGTACATAAACCATTTTTCTGCTGGTGACCCCTAAAGCCAGAAAATGTTGCTATCTTAAGAAGGGCCCTAAACCTTGTTTTCATCATTAATCTCATGATGGCAAGCTAGGAAGGGTTACATCTTAAACTAAATGACAAAACACCGGGAGGTTTTGAAAACATTTTGAACGTGGCAATAAACAAGTGAATTGTTGATGCTAATAGGTGACAGGCAGAGAAGGGCTGCTACATCACAGCTGAATACTAAATATATTATGTTACTATATTGTTTTTTTTTTTCTTTTACTATTGTAGTCCCCTTATTGCAGTATTAGTATAAAACATTTCAAAGTTATTAATAAAATTTAGATAGGAAGTGGAGTATGGTGTGACAATGTGCTGATCTGGCCTCAAGCTGGGCTACTTGTTTGTAGTTGTCCCCAGGCAACCATTCTTCACAGATAACAGGTGTGTCCATGATTACATTACAGTATGGGATTGTTTAGGATAGTTTTAAAGAGACTTTTCAGGTATTGTGTATGTATATGTATTTGTTATATTATTGATATTACTACAATGTTTTTAGTTATAGTACTTGTTCTTAAAGTGGTCTAATTGATTAATAAGGAATTCTTAACGTTGCTTATACATATCACCAAGTCAGGGAGATGTTTCTGGTGCTCATTCTTCTTGTGAGTGAACATGGTATTGGTGTTTTGGTTATTTGTTAGAAACGTATCTTCTAGTACTTTTCCAGTCAGTTTAGTTATTGAAGTAGCTATGTTTCTTTTGGTCCACTTAAAGTATTGATCCTTGGCAAGATTGTGGTGGATTAAAAAACACCTACCCGCTTTTCGCATGAGGCAGTACAGTGATGCAAAAGGTATCATTGACACATCCCCATAGGCTCACCCACTCCCTGTCCCGATATCATACCTCCTATTGTTAGGAGGCGAAACAGTGAACTTCAAATCTGTTGAGCAGTTGAACATCAGACTCCCTGTACTATAACTGTGTGGCTCCTTTCCTTATTAGCCCTTTTTAACCCCTCCCCCCACCCCCCCAAGTACTTGGATTCACATAAAATACCAGAGTTAGACTTCTAGACGGCAGCCACTCTTAGCAGCTACTGGCATTTTAATTCAGCTCATGACAATTATGACTGACATTTAATTCTGACAATGATATGATGGTAAAGGAAACTGTATAGATAAATACAATGCAATTCTGTCTCCTCAACAACTGCACCCACATTTCGTTATCAGGAGAAGGTGTGAGTTAATGATGACTTGTATATATAGCAGATACTGTCCTAAAATATTATAACAGTCACCAATCTCTGACAGATCATTCTATGTCCTGGTACTGCCATAGCATTAAAGACTCTAATGCTAACCCCAACACTAAAGCAATGCTGTAGCTGAGTTGTGTGTAGCAGGAGTTAGGAGTAGGTGTTGTCAGAGGGAGGACACAATGGCAAACAAAGATGGCAGCCATGCAGTTCAGAGGTCATTGGCAGATCACTGTATGTCCTGGTACTGCCATAAAGACTCTAACGCTAATCCTAGCCTAGCCTGAATCTTCGGCCAACATCTAGTCATAACCATAACTCAACCCTAATTTAAAAAAATCAAGTAATTTCAATAAATACAGCTTCCCAACAAACTCAAATATTTTCTTGTAAAATTAGATTTTTAAAATTAATTAATGTAAGTAAAATTTTATTTGACACTAATTCTCGTTTAAAAGGGAAATAACCCAGTGTAATTGAACATCTTTATTCAACCATATATAGGACATGCATTACATTCACAGAGCCACTGTTGCTTTCTCTTTAACACGTCTCAACTTTAATAATGTAATACAATCCCCTGAAACAGGAAGACTCTGTGAGTCATGGGATTCCATTTCATGGAAACAAATGACATCTTGCGCCGGTAAAATAGTTTTAGACTTACAGTATATAATTTATCTTTTCCAGATGCGGATTTAATTCTCATTCGATGCATGGAAGGTGTTACACACAGATGACACTATAAGCCCATTGTATATATGTAATGCATTTCTAGTATACAGTAATGCAATGAAGCTTTTGAAGGAACTGTTCTTTATCTGATTGGATTGCTAACCTATGCTCTCAATTACGGAACTGGTGAAATTAATCTGATGAAGCAATTACCTAATATATACAATTTATGTTATAAATGTCATCCCATCTAACTAATCTAGAACCCATTTTAAAATTGTCAGTTGAATAAGCTAGCACTAATAGAAACTTACTAAGGATGACACTCACCACCCATGATGGAAGCAGCTGTTATGGTGAATAGGCAATTATTATCCACAGATGCTGTGCTTAGAATAAAAAATAAAAAACCTGTGCACTATCTGAACACATATGTACTGTACAGCAGAACGCATCATATGAAGTTCAAATAAGCTCTCTGGCTGCATATTTAAAAAAAAAAAAAAAAAGTTTACTCCTTTGTATTTATATAGATTTTCAATGATATGCTGTAAATCATGTCCAGTACTTAACTTTCTTCATATTTTACATTGTTCTTTCTGGTGGTATGTTTGATGTGGAATCAATCAATCAATTGATTATCTTGCGTATCTGCCCCCGGCCAAATTTAAAAGATGCGTGCACGCTCCTGAAGTAATTCACACCAGACACAGGTTTCAGGTTAATGAAAAACTTGAGGAATGTTTATTCTGGGGGGACACCATGCCCCTTATAAAGCAAAATTACATCATATGCATTGTCAGAGATAACATGGAATAATACATCAATAATTGGTTAGGTGTTAAGTGGTTCATTTATTGCTCTTCCTACCGGGTGTGATGTCACTGATATCTTGGAGGTCTCCCTCAGATTCCAGCGCCATCCTGTTAATGAGGGTGTTAGTCGATGTCAAGGGGAAACTCCCTAGCGGCCATTTTAGGTAAATCACGTATAAGGTTGAATAATGCTGATTGTGGTTATGCTGAGTGAATAGGCATTTTATTAATATGAATTGAGTTAATATTTTTGTCCACAACATGTTTAACCAAATATTATCTTTAAAAAAAATTTGATTAAGGTGAAACTAAGTATTGAAGTATGTTCAGGATTAGTGACACTGAATTTAGTGACATGGAATCCAACAACTACAACTGTCCAAGCATTACTTTTCAGTCCAGGTCTGGATATGTGGACAGACTGTCAGGAAGGACCTGAACCAGGACTGATCCTAGGGTCACAGACTTCTGGGTGCAGAATTTTTTTGCTTCCCCCAGCTGGCTGCAGTCATCTTACTATTTCTCCTCCCCTTTGCAAATAAACAATCTAGACATACATGTTTCTATAACAACAACTCCACCTCTCCATCTATAAGCCTCACCCTTTTTGTAATCAGAAACATGCTCACTGACAGTCACACACTCTTACTGACAGACAGACACCCACACACTGACAGACACTCTAAATAACAGACAAACACACACATTCACTGATTTGACACACACTCACTCACAGTCACACACTCTCACTGAGAGACATACACTCTCTCAGAGAGACACACACAAACTCACTGATTTGACACACACTGACAGACACACTGACACACTCACAATGACAGACACATATCACTGATTTGAAACACTCACTGACAGACAAAAATGCTGACAGATATACACATACACACTGACAGACACACTTAACAACATACACACACATTGACATACACTCTAAATGATGAACACACTCTCAGTGACAAAGACACACACTCTCAGTGGTTTAAAACACTTACTGACAGACACTCACTGGCAGACATACACACACTGACAGACAGGGCCAGCCTTAGATTGTTAGTTGCCTTGTGCAAAAAATCCTCCCTGTCCACACCATTTCCCTTGCCCTGTTAAGGGGGAAAACGTATTGCAACATCTAGGCCAAAACAATATGTCTTGGACAATATATCTGATCTGAAACTAAATTACTTTAATATTTGTTCCAGTTCAGCTGTTTTGGAATAGGTCAGTCCTTACCATGCCAATAGATTAGAATAATTGTGTGGTACTTCACACCGCCTCAACCTCTTGTGCATTTGTCCTGATTCTCCTTGAATGTCTATCCTAATTCCCTCTTTCCTTTTACCATCTTGTCTCTTAACCAACTGTTACTTCTTGTATATCTCTTAACCCCTTTTAAAACCTTTTTTGACACATACACATATGGACATAACCATAATCACAAACTGAACACATTATTATTGAATAAATCACACAAAAAAAACATTTCTTTTAAATGATATAAAAAGCAAAAAGTAAAAAAAACAAGAAAAACATGGTGCTCCAAACTAAGGAGGTGACCACATCTCCAGATATATGTGATACACAAAACAAGGAAGTCTAGCCCTCTGTGTTCTAAATCACAACACACATGATCACACAATTACACGCACACAACCCCATGCATACCTAGACAGTCACACACAATACAAAGCACACATTCACACAGACATATGGACAGCATATCGGTCACAAAAATACAGGCACCTACTTACAAAATATAAGTAACAACCGTCACTCACAGTCACATACACCCAGTCCTTGCTGTCTTGAGCATTCGGAGGAGAAGAGGAAGCCAGGGTCCCTGGTGTCTAGTGTCGGGGAGGCAAGCATAATATATTTCCATATTTTAGTTTGTTACATATATACAGTGATGTATGTACCCAAGATGCACATTAATACTATCTCATACATACATAGAAATGCACACATTCACATACATATACTGACACGCGCTATCACATACATAGGCACATACCAACATATAAAGTCACATACATACAGATTATTTATCAAAGTGAGAAGTGTCAAGAATTCAAAGTGGATTTCATATTTAAGGCTTTGTTTTAGTGAATGTCAGACATGAACTAACACACACCATCACAGTCATCACAGACACACATCATCATGTACACAGACACATCAAAACACAGTCACAGACATACACACATTAACACATTTACAAAAAAGATGCACATACATTAAAAGATGCACAAATTCCCATACATAGACACACAACACACAGACATGGACAGAAAATCACAAACACAGTCATATACATACATATGTACACGATAGCAGGTACAGAGTCACCCACACAGACTGCTTATACATATATCAGGTTGATGGGTGAGTTAATTAAATTAAGGTCAAGGTGTTATTATGTAACATGGTAGGTAGGTACACCACCTACACTCAGCAGCTTCTTTGCCAGCCACATATTGGGAGAGTTTCTTGGACTGGGAGCTTGTCAAGCCTGCATTTTAAAGCAACCACTCACTCTCCTGAGTCCTACCTTATTCCAAGGTGCCATGCACTTTCCTGCAGCATGCCCTCATTCCAGTGCTTGGTCACAAACACCCCCTCTGTACCTGGTGGTCTGGTGGTATTCCTCTATCAATTCTTTGTAAATAGGAGGAAGCACACATCATTTTGGTGATCAGATCAAAATATCCACTCCTTCAAGGTTCTGGCGGACAATGTTGAGACAGTGCACAGGCTAGAAATCCCTGAGGTTGCACTCTGACTTAACATTGAGCACTGAAACCGCTAGGGAGAGGAAATGATCTGACTGCAACTCCTGCTGGTATTCAACATTGGACCATCAGGGATTCATTAAATTTAGTATGGTGGTGTCCCTAACTTGCAAGCTGTGTTGGCCACAGGGTGTACCTGTTGTCATGGTGCCCTGTATGACCGCATAGCTTGCACACCCCAACGGTTGGCTCTACTGACAGACACACACATAAACACTTACTGACTTACTGACAGACACACTGGCTTCCACTTTCAATGACAGACACACATTCTCACTGATTTGAAACACACTCACTGACAGACACACTTAATGACAGACACACACACACACTGACAGACACACTTACTAACTGACAGACACACTTATTGACTGACACACACACTGACAGACACACACACACACACACACTGACAGACACACTTACTGACAGACACTCACATATTTACATATTCATACTCACACACTCTCAAATTAATTTTATTTTGTGTTGATTTTTTTTTGGGTTTAGACCTATCAGGCCTCCCTACCTTCAGGAGTTCTCAGGATCTTTTGTCTTGGGTCCAGTGATTTTCCTGCTCCCTTGCACTGTTTATTAAAGCCTGGACTGCAATGATGTTATAGTGAAAAAAGTGCTCTCTATCTAATAAAGCAGCTATTCACCAACAAGGCATTCCTTTTACCTTCTGAACAATAGAATAAAACACGCTAGTAAATAAGGTGGACAGCGGTAAAAATTATTATAATAAAATCCTACATACAAAAGTAGCAGCAGATTTCGCAATTATGTTTCTTACTCTTAAAAAAGGGGCAATAGAAGTACAATGATAGTGCAGTATGTTATGAATAATATGGTGATAAAGATATATTCCAAAGGGGCTCTCACGTTTTCCAGAGCTTAAAAAGCTCTATTTTAGGAGCCTGGACGGAACAATCCCCGTCTAAGGATTTCTTTTTGCTGGTATCAGATTCCCAAGGTAGTGCGGTTCATCATCAAAAAAATAAGGATGTATACCAATGGTACAGTACGTATGTAAAAGTAGAATAAGTAAATAATATTAGACCTACTTACATTTTCTAGAGGAATGACCTGCTCTAGTATATGGAGCTTTAGGTGGAACAATCCCCACCTAGGGATATATGCAGGGCCGGACTGGCCCACCGGGATACCGGGAAATTTCCCGGTGGGCCGTGGCACCTGGGGCTGGGCTGCGCACATGGGTGCCACCGGGTGGCTGGTCAGGTGGCACTCAGAGGGGGCTGGCCGCGTTCCAGGCTGGAGCTGCCGGGCCGGGTGGCACTCCAGTCACTGCTGTGGCTGAGGGCTGAAGGAGGAGGAGCCTCGAGGGAGCATGGTAGACAGGCTCCTCCTCCTTCAGACACCAGTGCCGCTGGACCAGCGAAGCTGCCACCCGGCCCGGCGGCTCCAGCCTGGAACGCGGCCGGCCCCCTGCCTTCTCTAAGGTAAATGGGGGGATGGGGAGGGGAGAGACAGAGAAAGGGGGGGCAGAGATGGTGATGGGGGGATGGGGAGGGGAGAGACAGAGAAAGAGATGGTGAGATGGTGAGGGGAATAGAGAGATGATGGAGGGGGGAGGGAGAGAGATGGGGAGAGGGGAGAGACACAGGGGAAGGGGGGAGGGAGAGAGATGGGGAGAGACACAGGGAAAGGGGGGGAGAGATGGGTTGGAGGGAGAGAGAGATGGGGAAAGGGGAGAGACACAGGGAAAGAGGGGGGAGATGGGTTGGAGGGAGAGACACAGGGAAAGGGGGGAGGGAGAGAGATGGGGAGGAGGGAGAGACACAGGGAAAGGGGGTGAAAGAGACAGAGGGGGAAGAGAGACACAAAGAGGGAGAAATGAGAGAGACACACAAGGGGAGGGGAAGAAAGAGGCAGAGGGGGAAGAGGGAGACTGGGAAGGAGAGGGGAGATGCTGAAAGGGAGGGGGGAGAGATGGGGAGAGACAGAGAAAGGAGGGGTGATATGGTGAGGGGGAATAGAGAGATGGTGAGGGGAGGGAGAGATGGGGAGAGGGAGAGACACAGGGAAAGGGAGGGAGGAGAGATGGGGAGAGGAGCACAGGGAAGGGGGGGAGATGGGTTGGAGGGAGAGAGAGATGGGGAAAATGGGGGGAGATGGGTTGGAGGGAGAGACACAGGGAAAGGAGGGAGAGAGATGGGGAGGAAGGAGAGACACAGGGAAAGGGGGTGAAAGAGGCAGAGGGGGAAGAGAGACACAAAGAGGGAGAAATGAGAGAGACACACAAGTGGAGGGGAAGAAAGAGGCAGAGGGGGAAGAGAGAGACTGGGAAGGAGAGAGGAGACATTGACACAGAGGAGCAGAGGAGGAGAAAGAGAGGACCCGGGGCAATGCTCCGGCTCTCACGAGGTGAACTCTAGCCCTGGAGCTACGGGCTAGAGTTCACTTTCACCACTTCCTGGTGGTCGCAGTAGTAGGGTTGAACTCTAGCCCCATACACACACTGCCAACACACACACCATACACATTCACACACTGCCCCCACACACACACATTCACACACTGCCCCCCACACACTGAACCTTTCACACAAATTGCACCCCTCACACATTGCACCACTGCTCCTATACCCTACTACAGCCCCATATCCCAGCAGACTCCAGGTAAGTTGTCAAACTGTTCT
>OW240912.1:329386492-329397308 GCA_933207985.1 Pelobates cultripes | reverse complement strand
GATGGTGAGGGGAATAGAGAGATGATGGAGGAGGGAGGGAGAGGGGAGAGACACAGGGAAAAGGGGAGGGGAGAGATGGGGAGAGGGGAGAGACAGAGAAAGGGGGGCAGAGATGGTGAGGGGAATAGAGAGATGGTGGAGGGGGAGGGATAGGGGAGAGACACAGGGGAAGGGTGAGAGATGGGGGGAGATGGTGAGGGGAATAGAGAGATGGTGGAGGGGAGGGAGAGAGAGATTGGGGAGAGGGAGAGACACAGGAAGGAGAGATGGGAGAGGGGAGAGACACAGAGAAAGGAGGAGAGATGGTGAGGGAATAGAGAGATGGTGGAGAGGGAGGGAGAGAGATGGGGAGAGGGGAGAGACAGGAAAGTTGGGAGGGAGAGAGATGGAGAGAAGAGAGACACAGGAAAGGAGAGATGGCTGGAGGGAGAGAGAGAGATGGGGAAAGGGGAGAGACACAGGGAAAGGGGGGGAGATGGGTTGGAGGGAGAGACACAGGGAAAGGAGGGGAGATGGGGAGGAGGGAGAGACACAGGGGAAAGGGGGTAAAAGAGGCAGAGGGGGAAGAGAGACACAAAGAGGGAGAAATGAGAGAGACACACAAGGGGAGGGGAAGAAAGAGGCAGAGGGGGAAGAGAGAGACTGGGAAGGAGAGGGGAGACATTGACACAGAGAAGCAGAGGGGGAGAAAGAGAGGACCCGGGGCAACGCTCCGGCTCTCACGAGGTGAACTCTAGCCCTGGAGCTACGGGCTAGAGTTCACTCTCACCACTTCCTGGTGGTCGCAGTAGTAGGATTGAACTCTAGCCCCATACACACACTGCCCACACACACACCATACACATTCACACACTGCCCCCCCACACACATTCACACACTGCCCCCCCACACACTGAACCTTTAACACACATTGCACCCCTCACACATATCACCACTGCTCCTATACCCTACTACAGCCCCATATCCCAGCAGACTCCAGGTAAGTTGTCAAACTGTTCTTAAACGGTTTGACTACTTACTCTGGGAGGGGGTGCCGACACTCCTGGCACCATAACCACTACACAGAGGCACTGGATCCGTCACTGGTATATGACATGTATATTAATGTGTATATTAGTTGTGTGTATATATATATATATCTATATATATATATCTATATATCTATTATATTTACACATATTAATGTAAATTTATATATGCATAATACACAGAGAAATTTCGTTAATATGTACCATATGTAATGAGCAGATATTAGCCCAGTCTTGTTGCTAGGTGCATACTCCAGCACAATAACATATTTAAAGTGAAGAGCACACCCACAGGACTTCAAAATAAAAAATTTTTACAGTTGTGCCCTACATACATTCACCATTTCAGTCCCATTAACAAGCTTTCCTTTAAATGTCAAAGTGGTTGGACTGAAACATTGATTACATGCAAAGGCAGGTCTGCTTAAAATAAATCTGCACTTTTTTTTATTTTGAAGCCTATGAGTGCGCTTTTTACGTTGAAGTTCTTTTTAATTTTAAGTTATCTGTTCTAACTCTGTATCTGCACACTTTGCTGGCGCGACGCATTATGGGGCTGGTAAATATTTTTTTTCCAGGGTTGCTTTTAATTCCCAGTCTGGCCCTGGATATATGTAGATCCGGAACATCAGAGTGATGGGGAAAGTATAAGGAGCTCAGGAGTGACTGGTTATTAAAACAGAATCTTTATTAATAAACAGAATGAATAAAACTATTTAAAAGTGAACTATATAGTAAAAAGAACTATAAATAAAACCAGTCCTTGTAGGCAATCCTTAATCTCCATTTAACATATTTCGCTTGCAGCTTTCTCAAAATTGAATCAAAAAGTGAAAAGCTCCATATACTAGAGCAGGTCATTGCTCTAGCAAATGTAAGTAGGTCTAATATTATATAATTATCCTACTTTTACATACGCTCTGGAAAACGTGAGTGCCCCTTTGGAATATATCTTTATCACCATATTATTCATAATATACTGCACTATCATTGTACTTTTATTTCCATTTTTTTAAGAGTAAGAAACATAATTGCGAAATTTGCTGCTACCTTTATATGTATGATTTTATTATAATAATTTTTAGCACTGTCCACCTTATTTACTAGCTTGGAATGATGTTATATCCATGCTCCAGGCATCACCGTAGAGAGCTTGCGAGGTAGCAAAAAAGAGCAGGAAAAGCATAATTCACTGGCATATGCACACATTCAGTGTCAGACACACACACTAGCTGACAGACATACACATTCACTAACAGATATACAGATTCACTGACAGAAACAAACTCTCATTAACAGATACACACACACTGACACAGAAATGCACACTCACTGAAAAACACATATACACTCTCAAAGAAAAAAATGTTACCTGCGCTATCTCCTTAATCCCAATGTCAATTTAGACAAACGGAGGTCATTTAGTTACTCCAATGGCCATTGGAGGGAATGCCCGTCTGCCAACGTCAAGGCAGACCCCCCTAAGCGGGTCCTAACACTGACCCTTCAGCCTGCTTCCTTGAGCTTCTGGCAAAGATATCTCTAATGAGACAAAGAGGGGTATTTTTTATATACACCCCTATATACTTATTAACCCTTAATAGGGAACACATGGGATGGGCGGCAGCATTGTAACAAAGTGGGGGACACAAAAAGTGAATACAAATACAAAAAGATAAAAAGATAAGTCCTGTGTGTGTAATTTTTGGATTTTATTATCAAACTAGGCAAAGTGGAAATGGATCCTTGACAAGTGACCAACATCCGTACATGGCCCATACCACAAAACAAGAAGAAAATCCAACAATTTGTGGGATTTGCTAATTTTAAACGGAAGTTCATCCATAACTTTTCCAAAGTACCAAAGTAACCCAGCCTTTCACTCATTTTACCAAGAAAGAAACAAAGTGTAAGTGGACGATCTAAACATCCTATTCACCCCTGTACCTATCCTTCATTTACCTGATCCAGAAAAACCTTACTTCCTCGAAGTTGATGCATCCGACTTGGCTACGGAAGCAGTACTATCACAGAGAGACAGCTCAACCGAACGGTCACACCCCATAGCTTTTTATACTCATAAGTTGATCGAGGCAGAATTAAATTCCGATGTAGGTGATGAAGAACTACTGGCTATTAAAACAGCACTCGAAGGGGGCGGGGCCTGACAGCCAAGATGGCCGGTCGCACTTAGTGAGAGCTCCAGCACCAGCAGGCACAATTAAGCCAGGACCGATCGAGAAACGGGAGGATGTCTGTCTTGACTCGGTATGCCACGAGAGTGCCTGGGCTGGCCATGCGGCCTAACCTGGAGCGGGGCCTAGCATCTAGGGGAGGCGGCCGATCCCCCAGCGTGGGACATGCTCACCCACAGGAATTCAGCATAGCCCTGCTATGGGGGATATCCCGGTCCTCGCTGGGGACGATTACCCCCACAATACAGCCTGCAACACAACAGACTCGTAGTACCCCTGGGACTGCCGTCAGAGCTGAGTCCAAGCAACCCGAGGAGAGGGCGAAAAAAACAGCTAATAACCACTCTGAACAAGCGGATTACTCAGCTAGGCTAGAAGCGATCTTTGAAGCTTTCTGGCACAAGCTTGAACGGCGCACACAACAAAATGCTGAGAAACAACAAGGAATCTGCTCCTCAAAGCACCCACGAGGAGGTCATAAAATGGCCGCTGCGAACAAGCCCCAGGACCAACGATGCCTCCCAACTTTGCGCAGCAAACAGCGGTCTCAAGCAACTGCCCGGAGCAACGAACCTCCTTCAGGGCAGGGAGCCCGACAGGACCACAGTCAGTCCCATTGTCCACACACCAGGAGGGCCTCCAAGAAAACGGAGTTCCAGAAGGCACACGGCCCAACCAAGCATGGAGGAGCAGCACAGGGACACTGGGCAGTGATTCCCGCACTAAACGGGACGAGGGGACCTGATCGGTCATTGTACCACCGCAACAACCTGCCAAGACACCTGCTGGGGTATAATCAACAACTGACACCTGCACTGCACAGAGGATGCCACGCGGAGACACCCCCAGCATGGCCCGCAAGACGGATCGGCTGACTGGCACTGAGAGCAGCCACTCGCAATGCGTGCAGAGTCCAGAAACAATCAGGACAATTCAAACTAAGATGCAGAAAGCAACCTCCAGTGAGACATGTACCAATGGTTGATTAATATGTACCCAGAATAGATATGTGTCAATGACTAATTATTAGGTGCCCATAATTAATTTGACCCTATGATGGATATGTGCCAGCAATTAACATGATATCCATACCTGTTTTACCACGATACTAGCGTTTGGCAGTGTGATTCCCCTCTCCACTATGCAATAGCTATCCTCTCCGCAAAAGCTAGCAACTCCTATATGCCAGACTCACTCTATATTCTCTTAGGAATATTAGCTGATGGGAAAGTTTAGGCACCTCTCCCCACTAATAAGCTACCTACAACCCAAGGCTCAGACATGTAAACCCAAGCAAAAGCGATGCAGAAATAATCACTGCTATGAGACCTAGGGGTCACTTCACCTTCACCTTACCCTCCATGTATTTGACTAATCTTGTTATTATTGGTGGCAATCAGTATCAGTGCCTACGATATGTAATCGCTATAACGAAACTGGTTTTAGTATCACTCATACGCACTGTATAGTTTCCATCATTGTTCTTTCATGTTATTTTAAAAAAAAAGTGCTGTACTGCTGACATTTCACGACAATCTGATCTCAACCTCATTGTACTGAATTTTTTTTTTTCACTTGAAAATGTCACTGTTAGCTTGTTAACTAAACCATGCACTACAGCACTCGAAGAATGGAGGCATCTACAGGAAAGGGCTAAATTCCCCATAACTATATATACTAATCATAAAAACTTGATATACAAACCCAAAATGCTAAACGCCTCAATCCCCGTTTTTGATTTCATATCACCTAACATCCTGGATCAAAACATTTTCAGGCAAATTCTCTCTAGAATTTATACAACAGAAAGTCATAAATCCAAACAGAATTAAACCATCCTACAGGATCATCACTTTGTTGGTCTCATGTCTCATACCTTGCAAGAGATCCAGAATACGGCACGTCCCAATAAATTCCCCACTTCATCTGAAGGATATCCTTTATCACATGGAAAACCTACATACTGGAGAAAACACGTCTGAAAGTACTGTACCACTTTCACAGCTCTCTGTTGGCTGGCCATAGGGGACAAAGAAAAATGCTTCAAAGCATCCAGCGACAATTCTTGTGGCCCTCTCTTCAACAGGACTTGAAAGACTATGTTGGATCATGCACAACGTGTGCTCGTGCTAAAGGTTGCACATCTAAAATAGCTGGCTTACTACAACCCTTACCAGTATCATCCAGACCCTGGAGTCATCTTGCAATTCATTTCATTGTATAATACTGTTATGGTTGTAGTTGCCTGACAAAAATGGCACACTTTAGTCCTGCTAAAGAATTCCCTACTGCTAAACAAACTGGTTCGCTTTTCCTTGATAACATCTTCTGACTACATGGGGTCCCTGAACCTATTCTCTCGGATAGGGGAACACAATTTACTTCCCATTTCTGGAGAGCGTTTAGTCAATCTCTCAAGATTTCAGTAGACCTTTCGACTGCCTTTCACCCCCAATCCAACGGACAAACTGAAAGGACAAATCAAACCCTAGAAACATATCTCCACTGCTATTGCACCCATTTACAATCTGACTGGAAAGATTTGCTCATTACAGCCGAGTTTGCTTACAACTCCAAGCAGCATGATTCCATCCACAGTTCCCCATTCATGTTAAACTATGGTTTCCATCCAAATACCCTTCCCAGGAGTTCTTTAATCACTCCAGTACAAATGTTGTTACTCACTTACAACAATTGACACAAAAGAAAGCCAACAAGCATACAAAAAATGCACAGTATCAACTTGTTTGACTATCCACGAAACATCTCAAATTATCTTGTTCAACTAAAAAGTTCAGTCCCAAATACATATTTCCAAACTTATTTCACCTATTGTAGTTTGATTGGAACTACCACATCAGTATCATATTCATCTTTCTTTCCACGTTTCACTAATTAAACCTGTCAAAGAAAACCTTTTGGTATACATCATCCATTGGAAGGGCTATGGTCCTGGGGAGAGATCCTGGGAAAATGCAAAAAATGTACACGCCCCTCATCTTGTTAGAATATTTCATTACTCACATCCAGATCGTCGAGAACCTTTATGCCTCCAAAAGGCAGCATCATAAAGGGAGGGTACTGTCACGGCCGCACTTACTTGTAGGTCCCTCGCCGTGTCTCCACCCGCGGCTTCAGCAGTCTCCTCTCGGTGCACGCCGAGGGCTCCAGAGTGTCCGGCTGCGGGGGCAGTCAGCCGGCATCCCTGCAGCGCATAGACATGGTACCGCAGCTCTCCACACCATGCCGTGACCCGCGGGAAGCCCCAGCCAAACCCACGTGTAATTCCACTTTCACTAGGCAGGTGCGCGCCTGAGGGCCGCCTCTTAAAGAAAGGGACTAATTACTTTTTAACCAATAGTATGTGAGAGGTGGATATATCTCTATATAATCTCAGTCTACCTCTACATCAGTGCTCAGTTATACTGTGCTTACTACAGTGTTAACGTCAGTGTGCCTATCCTGCCTTGTTTGATTTATATGGCATCTGACCCTCTGCCTGTTTAATCTGTGCCACCTCACCTGACACTTGACTTTCCTCGACTACGACTTTGGGTATTCCTTTGATACTTCGCCTTGGCTGATTCCTGCCTCTTGGACTCCTCCTGTCAAATGCTTAACAGATGTAACATCCCCATTGTTGCAGCCATCAAGTGATGGGGTGGAAATTTGATGAATCGTATGTTGGTGTTGCATACAGATAATATGGGTGTTGTTCATGAGGTTAATCATTCCACATTCTTAACTCCTCTCTTTGCACTCCTGCAGCATGTAGTATTGTGTTGTCCGGAGTTTAATATATAGGTTAATGATTTTCATGTTCTCGGTTTTCTCAGAACATAATTGCTTACTCCCTGTCTTTGATTCAGTTAAAGAGTTATTGAACAGCTGACCCAAGGCAGGAGTTCCTTGTCCAGAACACTTATGGAGCCTTGCTTTCGAACTTTAAAGTGGTTTGTCCAAGAATGTGTTGCTCCTAGGTTTAGGTGATATATAGTTCAATATGGCACCAGTGGAGTCATTTTGTAGTCTTTGAAGGAGGCTTAAACTCAAATTTTGGTAGGATGTTGTCTAGTGGAGTTTTTCAGCCTTATCCCTTGGTCTTTTGGTTGGAAAGATGTTTCCAATTACATTTTGGTTCAGCGGTTCCAAAAGGGCTGAAGAAACAGCAGGCATCCTGATAGGCAGATGGGCCTGTGACATGTAGCTACTGTATAGAGTGCTGTTGGTTCTACCTGCAGTATGCTCTACTGGTTATTGAACTTTTTTGTTTTAGCTTTTCATTTTTGTCATGTTTCCCTGGTGTGTGGATGGTGGGTGAATTTGTGGCACACACTCTCCTCTGCTCATTTTTGGATCTTGGTATGCATAGTAAATATTCGTCTATTATGAAATTCTTTCTTTTTTTTTTTATTTCTTTTTTTTTTATTCTGAGCTTTGGTTTGACTTTGTTAGCATGTGGCTGCCATACAGGCTCATTTACTGTGTTTTCCTTTTGAAATTTTTTTTATTGTTTTTAAATTATAATAATAGAAATAACATACTTTTCTGTCAACATTATAACAAGCAGTAATGTATAAACAATATGATATGTGAGCGTTGACATAATGAAAACATATCTTCACTATAGGTACTTTATCAATAGTCTTAGTAATCGCATTATTATTATTATTGTTATTATTATTATTGCCATTTATATAGCGCCAACAGGTTCCGTAGTGCTTTATAATATTATGAGAGGGGGGTGTAACTATAAATAGGACAATTACAAGAAAACTTACAGGAACAATAGGTTGAAGAGGACCCTGCTCAAACGAGCTTACAGTCTATAGCACATAGACTGTATAAAACATATTAGGGCAGGAATATCAATCAAATAAGGTGGGAGTGAAGCAGAGCTGCAGGAGTAAAGTGCTGCCCTATAGGAGAGAGCAAGAGACAGGTGTGTAAGGTAGAGGTTACTCTGGGAGGCCATAAGCTTTCCTAAAGAGATGGGTTTTAAGGCACTTTTTAAAGGATTGAAGACTAAGGGAGTTTCTGATAAGGGTAGGCAGGCTATTCCATAGGAAGGGAGCCACCCACGAGAAGTCCTGCAAGCACGAATTGGCCGTACGGGTGCGAGCAGCGGTCAGGAGGTGGTCACGGGCAGAGCGGAGGGAACGAGTAGGGGCATATCTATGGATCTGTGAAGAGATATAAGAGGGGCTAGAATTGTTCAGTGCTTTATATGTATGGGTTAGCACTTTGAATTGACTTCTATAGGATACAGGAAGCCAATGTAAGGACTGACAGAGGGGTGAGGTATGAGAGGACCTACTAGAGAGGAAAATCAGTCTGGCGGCAGCATTCATTAAAGACTGTAGCGGGGCGATACGGCTTTTGGGATCAGGAGAGGGTTACAATAATCCATGCAGGAAATTACTAGAGCATGGACAAGCTCCTTGGTAGCATCCTTTGTAAGAAAGGGGCCGATGCAGGCTATGTTTTTAAGTTGGAATCTACAGGATTTGTCAACAAACTGGATGTTAGGGCTCAAAGGTGAGGCCAGAGTCATGTATGATGCCAAGACAGCATGCTTGCAAGGATGGACTTATGTGGATACCACTGACTTGAAGGGAGAGTACTAGAGGAGGATCAGTATTAGGAGGAGGAAAGACAAGGAGTTCAGTTTTGGAGAGATTGAGTTTCAGAAAGCGGGAGGACATCCTGTCAGAGATGAAAGAAAGGAAAGCAGTGACACGTTGCAGGATGGCAGGGGAGAGGTCAGGGGAGGAGAGATATATTTGAGTTTCATCAGTGTACAGGTGGTAGTGGAATCCAAAAGAGGCAATAAGTTTGCCAAGAGAGACAGTATAAAGCGATAATAGAAGGGGACCAAGTACAGAGCCTTGGGGAACTCCAACCGAGACAGGACGAGGGGAGGAGGTGTCCTTGGAAAAGGAGACGCTGAATGAGCGTTGGGAGAGATAAGAGGAAAACCATGAGAGGACAGAGTCACAAAGACCGAGCGATTGAAGAGTTTGAAGGAGGAGAGCATGATCAACAGTGTCAAAGGCAGCAGAGAGGTCAAGAAGAATTAGTATGGAGTAGTGGCCTTTGGTTTTAGCTGTGATTAGGTCATTAGTAACTTTGATAAGAGTAGTCTCAGTAGAGTGGAGAGGGCGGAAACCAGACTGAAGAGGGTCAAGGAGAGAGTTGGAATTGAGGAAGCGAGACACACTGAAAAAACAGAGAAACAAAAATGGAAAAACTGGGGGGGGGGAATGAATACATTTCACATCCATAGTATGATATAAAACAATTAAATACAAATAAATGTGTATAAAGAAATAGCTTTTTCCTATTCAGACCAGTCATGTCTAAGAAGTACATCGGTAGCAGATGGTACCAGGAGAGCCAGTTCACATCTTTTATTTTCAAACAGAAACAGTAAAACATCTTTAACAGAGGGAATAGTAACAGATTTCCAATATATTGGAAAGATTGATGTAGCCGAGATAAGGACGTAGCCTAACATATATTTTTATTATATTTTTTTGTGTGCTGATAAATCTTCAGGGAAGTGCTTAAGGAAACATAATCTAGGTGTTAAATCAACAGGGAACTCAGTAATAGATATGATTAATTATAATATTTTTTGTCAGTAATTAGTGATGTCGCGAACATAAAATTTTCAGTTCGCGAACAGCGAACGCGAACTTCCGCAAATGTTCGCGAACCTGGCGAACCGCCAATACTTCAATAGGCAGGCGGATTTTAAAACCCACAGGGACTCTTTCTGTCCACAATAGCGATGGAAAAGTTATTTCAAGGGGACTAACACCTGGATTATGGCATGCCGGAGGGGGATCCATGGCAAAACTCCCATGGAAAATTACATAGTTGACGCAGAGTCTGGTTTTAATCCATAAAGGGCATAAATCACCTAACATTCCTTTATTGTTTATACCGTGCTTTAAAACATCAGGTATGATGTTGTATCGATCAGGTAGTGTAAGAATTATGCCCGCTTCACAGTGACAGACCAAACACCCCGTTTAACGCACCGCAAACAGAGGCGGCTCTCTAATTAGGCGGTTTAGGCTGCCGCCTAAGGCCTCGCGCTGGCTGGGGCCTCGCGGCTGCCTAAACCACCTTAAGGCAGACTGTGTCAGGTCCTCGGTCAGTGACCGAGGACCTGACACCAGGAGGGGACCCGGCGGCTTGCCCGGTATGCCGCTGGGTGCAAGGCCCCTCCTGGCTGCCCGGCCACCATCGCAGACACAGATCTGCAGCTCCGCAGTGAGCAGAGCTGCAGACCACGTGTCTCGCGAGAATTGGCCAATCAGAGTGTTGCCGCGGGTTACCACGACAACGCTCTGATGGTCTCGCGATATTACACGGTCTGCAGCTCTGCGGAGCTGCAGACCGGAAGAAGTGGCCACTGGACCACCAGGGAAGAGAAGGTAGGCTCCCTCACCACCCTCAGCCTCCCCCCACCAGCCTCACCACCCTCAGCCTCCCCCCCACCAGCCTCACCACCCTCAGCCTCCCCCACCAGCCTCCCCACCCCCCACCAGCCTCACCACCCTCAGCCTCCCCCCCACCAGCCTC
>OW240912.1:329309346-329386392 GCA_933207985.1 Pelobates cultripes | reverse complement strand
GAGTGGGGGTGATGGTGAGGGGGGTTGATGCTGAGGGTGGTGGGGGTGGTGAGGGGGTGATGCTGAGGGTGGTGGGGGGTGAGGGTGGGGGGTAAGGGTGGGGGGTGGTGATGCTGAGGGTGGTGGGGGGGAGTCTGAGGGTGGTGGGGGCTGGTGATGTTGAGGGTGGGGGCAGGACCAAGGGTGGGGGGTAGCGAGGCTGAGGGTGTGGGGGTAGTGAGGCTGAGGGTGGAGGGGGTGAGGCTGTGGGTGGTAGTGAGACTGAGGGTGGTGTGGGTGGTAGTGAGACTGAGGGTGGTTGGGGGTGGTGATGCTGAGGGGGTGGGGGGTGATGCTGAGGGTGTGTGGGGATGAGGGTGGTGGGGGTGGTACGCAAGGTGAGGGTGGTGGGGGATGAGGCTGAGGGTGGTGATGGGAGGCTGAGGGTGGTGGGGGCTGGTGATGCGGAGGGTGGTGGGGTGGAGGCTGAGGGTGGTGATGCTGAGGGTGGTGTGGGGGTAGTGAGGCTGAGGGTGGTGATGCTGAGGGTGGTGTGGGGGCTAGTGAGGTTGAGGGTGTGGGGGCTAGTGAGGCTGAGGGTGTGGGGGTAGTGAGGGTGTGGGGGTAGTGAGGCTGAGGGTGGTGTGGGGGGTTGTGAGGCTGGGGGTGGTGTGGGGGGTAGTGAGGCTGAGGGTGTGGGGTGTAGTGAGGTCAGAGAGATCAGATGAGTCCTTCAGGACTGTAGTGGACACTGAATACACTAGCCTAGCTATCAATTTCCCTATCAAATAAGCAGCAGCTACACTGTCCCTCCTCTCACTAAGAATGCAGCTTCACAATGAATGTAAAATGGATGCTGTCCAGGAGGTGAGAGGGTCTGGAAGGGAGGGTCTGCTGCTGATTGGCTGGAATGTGTCTGCTGACTGTGAGATACAGGGTCAAAGTTTACTCAATGATGATGAATTGGGGGTGGACCGAACAGCTCATATGTTCGCCATCCGTGGCGAACGCGAACAAGCGATGTTTGCCAGGAACTATTCGCCAGTGAACCGTTCGGGACATCACTATCAGTAATCAGATAATTTGGAACATGACCAAAAAGCATGATATAAAGTATCTGTCTGTCCACAGCCTCTCCAACATAATTTAGATGTGGAGAGGTTTAGTCTGAACATTTTAAATGGGGAGAGGTAACACCGATAAATTAATTTTAAATGAGTTTCCAAGTGTGAAATGCAGCGAGTAACACCTTTCAGTGCTAGTAATGATGTGTGACATTTTTCTACTGTGAATATCTCACCCAGATTACTCTCCCACTGTCACGATTCGGGGAACCCAACACGCTGGCACACACACACAGAAAAGGTGCCGTACCGGACCTTAGAGTGGCCGGGCTAAGCACGCTTAGAATAGTCAGGAGACAAGCCAAGTAAAGGGAGCCAGAAAACGGGAGAACGAGAAACAAGCCGAGGTCAAAGGAGTATAGAAGACAGGATAATCGGAATAATGAGCCAAATAATCAGTAACCAGAGAGCAAGACGAGAACACTACGCTACAGGTATCACAAGACCACAACAGGGCACTGAGGGACAGGAAAGGTAAGTATAAATACCCTTGGTTTAATTCTGATTGGATAACTTCCAATCAGAATTAACAATCACACGTGGGGGATATCTATACCTCCCACTGTGATTGTGGTACTGTTTCTTTAACGCCGGGTCACTCACGTGACCCCGGCGTTTACTTAAGTTCAGTGACCTCCCAGCGTGCAGCGTTATACATGCTGCCGCTGGGGGGCGTGGAGGACGCGGGCGGCGAGCGGCACAGAGGAGACGCCGCTCGCCGACAGGTAAGCAGAGGGGAGACCGCGGGCGGCGATGGACTGAGGGTGAGTGCTGCAAGTGGCGTGCAGCCTCCCCTCCTAGCCGCCCGCGGATCCCTGACATAACCCCCCCCCCTCGAGGCCCGCCCAACGGGCGGGAAGCCGAAGGCTTCGAAGGGAACCGCGCATGAAAGGAGCGGATCAAAGAGGGCGCATTCAAGTCAGAGGCAGAAACCCAGGACCGCTCCTCAGGGCCATAACCCTTCCAATCAACCAGATACTGCAACCGACCCCGAGAAAAACGAGAATCAAGCAGAGCAGCTACTTCGTACACGTCATTAGAGACAGCGCGGAGGGAATCTGGATGCCTGAGAGGACCAGAGAATCGATTACAGAGCAGGGGCTTCAAAAGGGAGGTGTGGAAAGTGTTAGGTATACGCATGGAAGGAGGCAAGGCCAGGGAGTAGGACACAGGATTGACCCTACGCAATACCTTATAAGGGCCAAGGAACCTGGGCGCGAATTTCATTGAGGGGACCCTGAGGCGGAGATTCTTAGAGGACAACCAAACCCTATCACCCGGGACATAAGAGGGAGCAGCACCCCTACGACGATCAGCAAATCTCTTCTGAGTAGCAGTCGCACGAGAAAGAGTAGCATGGACCTGATCCCACATCTTCCGTAAGGAGGTGAGGTGCTCGTCCAAAGCGGGTATTCCCTTGTCGGAGAACACGCCGGGAAGGACAGAGGGTTGGAACCCATAAGCAACCATAAAAGGACTTAAGCCAGTGGACGAATGAGTCACAGTGTTCCTGGCGAATTCAGCCCAAGGAAGGAGGTGAGACCAGTTGTCCTGGTGTGCATTCGTGAAGCAACGTAAATATAACTCCACAGATTGATTCGCCCGTTCGGCCGCTCCATTAGATTGTGGATGATAGGAGGAAGTAAACGACAAGGAAATCCCCATCTCAGCACAAAAGCCCCTCCAAAACCGAGAGACAAATTGAGGACCCCTGTCAGATACGATATCCTGTGGTATACCATGCAAGCGGAAAACCTCTTTGGCAAATACCTGAGCCAACTGAACCGCAGAAGGTAGTTTCTTAAGTGGAATAAAGTGTGCCATTTTAGAGAATCTATCAGTCACAGTCAAAATTACTGTCATTCCATCGGATGAAGGAAGATCCACAATAAAGTCCATGGATAAGTGGGTCCATGGTTTCTTGGGTACGGATAAAGGCATTAGGAGTCCCGGGGGTTTGACATTAGGGGACTTACACTGTGCACAAACACGACAAGCCTGCACATAATCCACCACGTCTTGCTTAAGTGAAGGCCACCAAAACTGTTGAAGGAGACCCTTGTATGTTTTGGTAACCCCTGGGTGGCCAGCCGTTTTGGCGGTGTGAAATAAAGCTAACAATTTCTTTCTATCTTTCTCTTTCACGTATAATCTACCAACAGGTGTCTCAGAGGGTGCTTGGGTTTGGTATGCCTTGATACCATCAAGGAAAAGAGACGAAATAACTAAACGGGTAGCAGCTATTATCTTAGACGTGGGTACAATGGGTTCAGGAGTGGGGGCGATAGACTCCAAAGGTTCGTATTGTCAGGAGATAGCATCAGCCTTGACATTACGGTACCCAGGCCTATATGTGATAATGAACTGAAAGCGTGAAAGAAATAAGGACCATCTGGCTTGACAAGAGGACAACCTTTTAGCATCAGCTATATAGGAGAGATTCTTATGATCAGTTGTAACCAGGATTTTGTGTCTAGCTCTTTCTAATAAGTACCTCCACTCTTTAAATGCCATGACAATAGCTAATAGTTCCCTATTCCCAACGTCTTAATTCTTTTCCGAATCAGACAGTTTTTTTAGAAAAGTAACAACAGGGATGGAGGGGTTCGTTATAGGATAATCTTTGTGATAATACAGCTCCTATACCTGATTCTGAAGCGTCTACTTCCATTATAAAGGGAAGGGAAGGATCAGGATGGTGTAGCACAGGGGCAGTGGCAAATGCCTTTTTGAGGGTTTTGAAGGCTTTGATGGCTTCAGGAGTCCAAACCCTGGGGTGCAAACCCTTTTTAGTTAGTTTCGTGATAGGAGAAATGACCGATGAAAAGTTTTTAATAAACCTGCGATAATAATTGGCAAAGCCTATAAATCGCTGTATTGCCTTAAGACCTTGAGGGAGAGGCCAAGACAATATGGCTTCTAATTTAGAAGGATCCATACTGAACCCCTGTTCAGAAATGACGTACCCTAGGAATTGTACTGATTTATGGTCAAATAAACATTTCTCCAATTTACAATAAAGACCGTTCTGTAGCAATCTCTAAAGTACCTTCCTCGCATGGGCATGATGTGACTCCAAATCAGGAGAGAATATCAGTATATCATCGAGATAAACCACAGCACAGACATGCAGTAGATCTCTAAGGACATCATTTATGAAGTCCTGAAAGACAGCAGGAGCATTACACAGTCCAAAAGGCATGACTAGATACTCGTAATGCCCACTGCGTGTATTGAACGCTGTCTTCCATTCATCATTTTCTTTTATCCGAACCAAGTTGTAAGCCCCCCTGAGGTCTAGTTTAGTAAAATATCTAGAACCTTTAACACGGTCAAACAACTCAGTAATGAGAGGGATAGGATAAGCATTTTTAATTGTTATATTATTCAGGCCCCTATAGTCTATACATGGTCTCAAATCGCCCTCCTTCTTGGCAACAAAAATGAAACCAGCACCAGCTGGAGAGAAGGACCTTCTGATAAAACCTTTACATAAGGATTCTTGTATGTACTCCTCCATGACCTGGTTTTCTTTCTCAGAAAGCGGGTAGACCTTACCCCTAGGAGGCATTGTTCCAGGTAACAAATTTATGGCACAATCATAATCCCGGTGTGGGGGTAGTTTATCAGCTTCCCTCTTTTCAAAGACCAATGCGAGGTCTGCATACACAGGAGGGACAGAAACAGAAAGTGGTTTAGCTGTAGGCACATTAAGTAAACAAACGGGATGTAAACGGGCCATACAGTCTTGTTGACAAGATACCCCCCAGGAGAGTATATCTAGAGAATCCCAATCGAGTACCGGGTTATGCTTAACTAACCAGGGAAAACCCAGAATGATGGAAGCTGTAGGGGAGTCAATTATTTGGAAGGCTATCCTTTCTTTGTGTAAGGCACCCACGACCATAACCATTTCTTGGGTTTCATGGGTCACCAGAGGTTTATCAAGTGGTCTACCATCTATGGCCTCAATGGCCAAGGGTGTGGCCTTTTGGATCAGATTCAAGGCTGCGGTTTTAGCAAAGTTCTCATCCATAAAGCTGTCTGCAGCACCTGAATCGATCAAGGCTTTATTTGTTATCATGGTTTTATTGACCAAAAGAGAAACCGTTATAAATGGTCTAGAGATGGACATATGAGGGGAAAATACCATAACACCCGAGGCCGACCCCTCTCTAGGCCTTAGGTGCTGGAGTTTCCCTGCAAACTAGGACAGTTTCTTCGGAGATGCCCCCTCTTACCACAATAAAGGCACAAACCTTCCCTTCTGCGGTACGTTCTTTCAGCTTCAGATAAGCCTACAGCACCTAATTGCATGGGTTCGGGAGGTGGTTGATTAGGGGGAGGTAATGCTAACAATGCAGTACTGGGTAAAGCAGGTAACCCCTGTGTATTCATCCTTCTTTGACTACGCCTCTCTCTAATACGGTTGTCAATTAGAATGACATAATCTATTAGATCATCCAGAAGAACAGGCATTTCCCTGGATGCTATTTCATCTAATATGTAAGCAGCCAAACCCTCCTGAAAAGCTGTTACGAGGGTGTCGTTATTCCAGACCACTTCAGCTGCCAGAGTGCGGAATTCAATGGTATAATCCGCTACAGATCTATTACCCTGTCGAACCCTAAGCAGAGCTTTGCCAGCAGAAGCAACCCGGCCAGGTTGGTCAAACGTACGTTTAAAAGCTGTTAAGAAGTCTGAAAAGGACATTGGGGACGTATTCTCCCACATGGAATTAGCCCATGCTAGAGCTTTCCCGGACAAATGGTTAATCAAAAAAGCAATTTTGGTTCTGTCAGTGGGGTAGGAACGAGGATTCATCACCAAATGAATATCAATTTGGTTGAGGAAACCACGGCACAATGCTGGATCACCGCTATAGCGCTGAGGTGGCGTCATGTGAACCACGTGAGCAGGAGCGGGTACTGGATCAGGAATGGGTTCTGGCACAGCGGCAACAGCTTCTTGGACGGCAGGTTGCAAGTGGGCAGTACGAGCCAGTATGGTTTGTAAAGCCTGGGCAAACTGATCCATACGGTGGTCTAAGCCATCCATTCTAGCCTCCTGATTCACTAACAGCTGTGGAATGTCAGCAGGTTCCATGGTGGCCCTGTTGTAATGTCACGATTCGGGGAACCCAACACGCTGGCACACACACACACACACAGAAAAGGTGCCGTACCGGACCTTAGAGTGGCCGGGCTAAGCACGCTTAGAATAGTCAGGAGACAAGCCAAGTAAAGGGAGCCAGAAAACGGGAGAACGAGAAACAAGCCGAGGTCAAAGGAGTGGAGAAGACAGGATAATCGGTATAACGAGCCAAATAATCAGTAACCAGAGAGCAAGACGAGAACACTACGCTACAGGTATCACAAGACCACAACAGGGCACTGAGGGACAGGAAAGGTAAGTATAAATACCCTTGGTTTAATTCTGATTGGATAACTTCCAATCAGAATTAACAATCACACGTGGGGGATATCTATACCTCCCACTGTGATTGTGGTACTGTTTCTTTAACACCGGGTCACTCACGTGACCCCGGCGTTTACTTAATTCATTGACCTCCCAGCGTGCAGCGTTATACATGCTGCCGCTGGGGGGCGTGGAGGACGCGGGTGGCGAGCGGCACAGAGGAGACGCCGCTCGCCGACAGGTAAGCAGAGGGGAGACCGCGGGCGGCGATGGACTGAGGGTG
Organism: Pelobates cultripes; assembly: GCA_933207985.1. Taxonomy (NCBI): domain Eukaryota; kingdom Metazoa; phylum Chordata; class Amphibia; order Anura; family Pelobatidae; genus Pelobates; species Pelobates cultripes. The sequence goes on along the minus strand of OW240912.1, from coordinate 329,379,588 downwards.
AGTGCTGCAAGTGGCATGCAGCCTCCCCTCCTAGCCGCCCGCGGATCCCTGACACCCACTTTGTCATGTATGGTAGTTTCAAACCCACCTCACCTGCAAAAAAGGCATAGCACATGGAAATGGTTTGTTTCTGGCCAGGATCTGAGATTTAAACCTTTTTTTAAATTTGACAGTTCCAATTTTCTAGAACTCAGACCCTGGTTGGAAATCCCAAAATGTCCACCGAATTTGCATGTGCAGGGGCATCAAAAACACTGAATTGGAATGTATTTTGTAGCTGATCAAATGGTAAAAAAATTAGAGGACAAAAATAAATCGTTGATACAATGAATCGAATGAGAGGACCAATAGTCTACATCCAATTCAGGTATAAGTAGTTTTAACACTGATAGATGGGTGGCTCTAGACCAGACAGCAGAAGGACTGGTATTGCAATATCTGTGTGTCTGTGATCTGTCTGCGTGTTCTCCTGGTAATGGTGACAGTTCCAAAATGAACAAAAAGTCAAATGGTTCCCCTGGCTCATAGGTAGCGATTGTACACCTGGTTCATGCAAACAATCCTCCCGAATAGCGCTCTCCTGACTTGTCGTGAAATGAAGCTGGTGTTCGTACAAAATTACCGGTGTTCGCTGGATTGAGTGTCCGACTTAGAGTTCCAGACACTTGCCAACCAAGTACCACTGCCTGCTTTCAGGAGACAAGATGGCCACCGTTTTCCAGCGCACATGTTATTCGGTTATATGTACGGCTGCCACACAGAGAGAGCACTTTCCTTTGTGGTTTTCTTTGAAGTTAAATGAACCAGGGGGATGTTCGGTGTTCGGTAGATCAATATACTGAATGCAGGAAAAATAACTGGGACAAGGAAATACAGGGTTTTTTCACATGGGTCTTGAGTACCTCATAGAAGATGACGAGCAAAGGGATAGTCTGTCCAGAAGTTACACTAAAGTCTGAGTATTTAAATAATATTTATTCAGCTATACTCCACTAAACTAAAGAAAAACTCCAAGTAATAAAACCACTACACACAAAACCTAGCCTTGCACTCATACATCCACTACTTTTGGGCAGCAATAGCTGCAGTATATATAAACCCAAATATGTAGAACAAAAGCAACAAAAAAAAGAAAAGTACTAACACCACTACAGCCCATCATATAACCACTGCAGCTGGCTGTATTGGCTATGGTGTTTGAAGTGTTCCTTTAAGCAATATTTTTGTATTTACTTTTTTGGGGACAAAGAAGAAGAAGAAAAGTTACACGCCTATTGTTTAAGATGTCAGAGTGATGTACTGAGTCCAGCTGACATGTCCCTGTCTCAGTACATTATCAATCTCTCTCCATCCTTGTGTGTAATGTCTGACGACTGTACTGCATTTATAGCCTCTGCTAGTTCCTCTTTTCCTAGAGCTGCAGCAGCTAGATAATACTCTTTTACAGGAAGGGCTTCAATTAATACATTTGTTCATTATTAATCATTTCCGTATAAATATAAAAATATCTATTGTATAATGTTTTAAGAAAATGAATAGCTATCATTACATATTGTTCTTCTGTTTGAGAACATGACGTGAGAAAGTGTTAAAGAAGGGGCTGGATTAGGATAACAAAAAAAGACGAACAATTTTAAACAGCAGGATTTTCAAGCTTTAGATTTGAGAATTTGGATTAGGACAAGCAGGGTTATGGGTTTTAGAATCAGGAATAATGTATTGAGAACAAAATGGATCAGGGTAGATTGTGGGGCAAGGGTATATTTCCAAACTAACTACTTTTGTCTAAAACTGTTAATTGTGGTGTGTTATTTACTAAAATGAGCATTCAAATGAAAGACCAAAATAGCTAGACAGGAAAAATTCTCCAAGTCAGCTATCATTTCAGTTCTGGTACTCTGTCATTAAAGCCTCAATTTAATAAGCTTTCCATATGATTCAGTAGTGTTAGATTCCCAGAGATGTTAATGGCTACTTCTGTAACTTAATCATTTGAAACGTTTCTCTAACATTTGGAAAGCTTATTAAATGAGGCCTTAATTTGAAATTAACTTTAGTACATAACCCCAAGGACTCACTTTAATAAACGACCTAATTATTCAAAACAGTCAGAAAAACCTTCCAAATGTAACTACAGAAGCCACCATTAAAGAGACACTATAGTGACGGAAACTACTTTAGCTTAATGAAGCAGTTTTTGTGTATAGATTATGCCTCTGAAGTTTCACTGTTCAATTCACTGCCATTTAAGAGTTAACTCACTTTTGTTTCTGTTTATGCAGCCCAAGTCAAACCTCCCCTGGCTGTGACTGACACAGCCTGGATGAAAACAAAATAGTTTCATTTTCATTCAGATTTAACTTATTTTAACATGTGTTTATCTCCTGATCTGTAAATTGAAGAAGCTCCTGCAGAGTCTAGCAAGCTATTAACAGAGCTGGAGATAAGAAATTATAAATTAAACAGAGTTTGCAATAAATGAATTGTAACGTTAGATGACTCTTTACAGGAAGTGTTTAGGAAGGCTGTGCAAGTCACATGCAGGGAGGTGTGCCTAGGGCTGCATAAACAAAGTTATTTAACTCCTAAATGGCTGAGAATTGAGCAGTGAGACTGCAGGGGCATTCTATACACCAAAATTGCTTTATTCACCTAAAGTTGTTTTGGTGACTATAGTGTCCCTTTTAAAGTCTATGGAAATTTTTTAAGATAAATCCTATGGCAAGTTTTTCTGACAGTATTGAATCATTTGAGAAGTTAATTAAATCAAGGCCTAAGACTGATATGGAGTTAAATTATGAAACAATCTTCCAGTTTTGCAGTTATTCATTTCAGCGGGCAAAGATGGCTTGCATATTTAGAAACAAGGTTGACAATTATCATCATGTAAATGTTACTAACTAGTAAAGTATTTGTTTGGTCTACTTTGCTTTCACTCAGGCAGTGACTGTTTAGAATAATTTTTTACATTGCTTTTAGTTTGCTTTATGTACATGCACTTGTAGGAAGAGAAAGTTCATTTTACACACCCACAAGACTTCTATAGAAACTTTTGATAGGAATTGATTTCCTGTAATCTCAGCAGCTAACTCACGCAAAGTACATCTGAATCACTAAATGTGTTCAACAGAACAAATATTTCAGAGAGTTTTCTGCCCACTAAACCTGTCTACCTACATTCTGTCATTTACATATTTGCCTATTTTTGTGTCACGTAGAATCTCACTAAAGGGAATTTGCAATTTTTCCTTTCTGCAGTTATTCAGTGTCAAGATGTATGTCTGTCAGGGGAACAACTACATGGTAAGCAAATGTCTATATATACAGAATTTATTTACCACTGATAACATTTGAGTAATGCGTACCTACAATCATTTAAAGTGAAACTGTTAACAGAAGATGTATCCAAAAATATGTAAATATAGTCAATTAAATTGCTGTTTTTTAAAACGTCAGAAGTGTTTTATATATAAACTGCTAAAGGTGCCATGGTGACGTATTGGCCCCTATCTTTCAGTATACAATCTATTGACTCTGGCTAAATAGATGATTTCTTAATATAGCTAATACATTAGGCAGATATATGCTACTTTGAGACATGCTGTCTCCATCTTCTGTACCTGGGTGTCCATCTTGTCTTGTTATAATTGTATTTTTTTTTTGATGATGGTGTGAGCATTTTTAACTATTCATATATTTAACTGGTCACTATTTAGCAGACAACTATGTATTTTTTTAATTTACATGGAGAAGATTTTGATAAACTCTCACAGTCTCCATCTATACAGCATTCGTAAAAATGTTGACGCTTCCAGGAAACTAGGTTTAGATCAGAACTATATAAATTTTGTGAAATACTTGAAAATGGAACAGTATAGAACAGTTTCAGAACAAAAAAATACTTTTAAATGATTTAATGCAAAGAGATTCAGTTTTATCTAATTGCAAATAGGTTATGCCCAACCTAGAGAGTGGATAGTCAAGGTCACCAAAAGTAAACCTCAATTTAATACCTTTTCTAAAACATTTGTTTTTCTTACAGTATTGAATCATTTGGAAAGGGTATTAAATGGAATCATGTGTTGGAAGCAGGGAAAATGGTCAATCAAAAAGATCTGAGTGGATTTTACATGGCCAGATAGTTATGACTAAATGACTGAATGCAGTTTTCCTTGGATGCAGTGGTTAATAACTACCAAAACAGAGTTTTACTCAACTATTTCGTTGGAAGCAACTCAGAGAGCCTGATACTAGAGGCATTTAAACCCTGCAATATAGCCATTGCCATTTTGCATGGCATGGCACGCAGACCATTTCATTGAAATTAAGTCGTCTGCTAGACTATAGTGGCCTTGTAATATGACTATCTAAGTTTTAATTTACTGTGACATACAGGATATATGAGCTTAAAGAGAGCTCTACATATCACCCTTTAAATTTAATTTCAATCCCAGGAGCTGGAACTTGGTGTAAGCATAGTCAAATCCCTACTCAAACAATGGAGGCCCAGGTATCAGATACCTGTGGCTCCACTTTGTCAGCTGGAGACATATTTAGTGACTCCAGACTGACAGATGAGCAGTATGCAGCGCTTAAAGTGAACACTGTATGCAACCCTTCAAATGTATTTAAATCCCAGCAGCTTTAACTTGGTGTTAGTTAGGCTCCCTTTAAATCACCGTGGCACACAATTACACTGAGTTTTAGAATTAAGGATAGTGTAGAATTAAGTTTAGGGGAATGGTTATAGTAGGAAGTAAATGGGAAGTATTTACATTAAAAAGCCTGCAAGGGCATGCTATACACACCTGGACAGCTACATGTGGCAGACCTGGCATCAGTCCCTGGGGTTGCCCAAACCCATATTGAGTTCTTGCGAACAGATTTGTAGCCCCCCGCCCTTTTCGGGAACCGAACAGAACTTGTGTGGTCCCTGTCATGAATGCATCCTACTTCAAGAGTCTGCGTGACATAGGTGTGGTGGTGAAAGGGTTAAAGTTCACCATTTGTCTGCACTAGATAGGAAATAATGATAAAATCTCATTTAACACCACCCACACTTAACCATAATAATATAAATATTACTAGTTTAATGCTTCACCACCAAAACAATTTATAAATGGGGTGCCTTGGTCCCCCAGGTAACTTAATAATAAAAACCCACCAAATACAACTTAGCACAATATCTAAGCAATTGCAAAACACTAATTAGTCGCTTCAGGTAACGTGATTCTTTACCATACAAAGGCAGAACTTAATAAAGGAATATGTATTATGAGCAAAAAATAGTCACAGTGCATACAAAAATATAGAAGACAATCAAATTTGTTACACCAACAACATATAAAAACAAAAGAGATAAAATAACAGAAGTAACAGAAGTAAGGAATAACATAGCTTATTTTAATTAAGCTTATAACTTATTCCTTAGGTTTTCAAAGTAAAGCTTCTGTCCAGGGGGTCTCTGGCAAGAAAGATGGTGACTCACTCAAAATTAGATTTTGGCCTCAAGCAAGTACAATACACACTTCAATATCATTAGATATGTACCGTGTGGATTATCAAGCCTCGCCCCAAGGGTGGAGAAAAGGTGTACCCGTAGAGACAATAAGTGACCACCCCATTGTGTTCCAGACCAACAACAACCAAATTTAAACTTTTCTTTCTCCTCTTTTGTACTTGCCACAGCTATAATAATTGCATCTATGAATGTGTTACAATTTTTCCATTTCATAGATATGGCAGAAATCACAATCTCTTGCCCTATGGTTAAGTTACACAAATCATGTTTAGGCTTTATTAGAAGACTGTGCTTGTCCAATTCAAAAATATAATAAAAATAAGGCTTAATTATTAAGCTGTGGGTAAGTATTAATGTTTCTTTTCAATATGATACTGGAACACAAGGCTACTGGCCATTAACATATGAAAGGACCCCCTATCTAAAAGGGAATCTAGACATATGACAAATTAGAGAGTTAGTTTATATATAAACCAGACTTCCAGGCCACGTATGTGTGACTTCTCACACCTTACAGAGGAGCTCTGTTGGGGTCTCAGCTTCAAAGAGGAATTTAGGCTGTAAAACTTCTGCCCTCCCATACAATCAAATTAACCCCTTTTGGAATTGACAATACCACCTCAACCAAGCAGCCAGTTCATCTATGCATTACTCAAATTACAATAAATGACAATACCCTTGCCATGACAGTCCCCCCCGTTATTGACTTAGAACACCGACAACCCCTGGCTGTTAACTGCAATTAAGGAGTACACCGTTTGTATAACCGAACACATGTGGTTCAGTGCACGGTGGCCCTTTTTGTCTCCCAAACACAGGCAGCGATACTTGGTCGTCGAGTGCATGGAACTGATTTCAGCTACACATTTTCACGAAACCCGGCTAAGATGGAACTGCTGCCTATATACTTTCCTGACCAACTACACAAACCATGTTTGCACGTGGTTCAGTGCACGGTGGCCATTTTGTCTCCCAAACATAGGCAACGATACTTGGTCGTCGAGTGCATGGAACTGATTTCAGCTACACATTTTCACGAAACCCGACTAAGATGGAACTGCTGTCTATATACTTTCCTGACCAACTACACAAACCATGTTTGTGAGATGTGATCTACAGACTGGGCATTTGCTACCTAAAAGCCAGGGGGAGCGTTCGTTGGTGTTCATGCAGGAACTCCCAAACCAAGACCACTGTTCTGGATTGTCTTGAATTATTTCTGGATTGTCTTGAATTATTTTGGGGCATCACCTCGTGGCCGGCCTGTGAAATCTTCTCCCGAATAGTGATTTGATTCCACCAAACCAATCTGAGCGGATATGTTGTTCGCTCAGATACAGGCTATTCGGGGATATAAGAATTGTGGGGTTCCTGTAATGTTTTATTACCTTTTATTTATTCCTGGATGTTTTATAATATAATTGAGTTATCTAAATTCCCAGCTCAATTATCGCTCAGACCCAGAACATCTTGGGAAAAATCCCTGTAAACTTGATCTGGAGACCCCATATTATGGGGCTGTGCATAAAACGCCATGTGTGGGCTAATAAAAATTCAGTTGACTCCCAGAACTGTGTGTCATCCAGCTACTGGGGGAATGGACTATATTCACTAACCAGCGCTTCCCTTATAGTTTCAGAGGATTACAGCAGAGATATTCAGTCTCAGCATTGCAGCTCCGCTACACTACATTTGGCTGTAGTTGATCTGGTGACTATAGTTTCCCTTTAATTAGTCCTCAGGCAAACTCTGAAGTTATTGGGGGAGAGAAAATTACATTTGCCATTGACAATGTGCTGCTGATGCTACTTTCAAGATGGCTTTTTTTTGCTGTGGGCACTGTAACCCTACCACCAGGTGTTATGAGCCAAAGATGGCCCCTGAACAGAGAGGCCAATATCATGCCTCCACTCATGGGCAGCTGGCTCTGCTGCTTGAATGGCAACTCAATGGGAGCCCCCTGAAATTCATCCTTAATGGAGACTAGGCAAAATCTGCCCAACTTTTTGACATGCCTAATTGCTCACAAATAAGCTTCTCTTCACAGCCATTAATGAGGGGACCTGCTGAACAGAAAGCTTTTCAGAATAAAAGAGACATATATTTTTATTTTATTTTGATTCACATACTTCAAGGCTCGAGTATATTAATCTACTTTTTCCCATATTTTTAGAAAACCCTCCATCTCCTTGAAAAAGTATCTTAGTGTTTCTAAGGTTGCAAATAATTTCCCCCCACATATAAGCATAAACATATTTTCCATATTCCCAGATCTGCACTCCTTTTTTGATCAAAGTAATAAAGTAACATTTTAACAGGCACATTTTTAAAGTTTATTGAGCTGTTTACTCTTACCATACACTTGGACTTATCTCATACTGAGCTGATGCACAGTATGTGTGGAGTAATCAAATTCTTACTACAGTTACATAACTTTTATAATCAAAAAGTTTTTCCTGGTAAAATATAGATTTTAAAATTATCTTATTATAATGTTAACGAAACACAAATATTGAAAACGCTGTATTTTGTTATGCAGTATTTTGTTTCTGTAGCATCTATGGATCAAAGCATTTTGAGAAAAAGCTGTTTTTTTCTGTTTCTTCCGTGCTCTTTGATCCACTTTTGCCACATGTGAACATCTGCATGTCTTTATATTCTTTTCCCTGTATTTTTTTCTGATTCTAAACTGAAACTATCTGTTCTAAAGGTGGGTGTACCACTGTGGTTTCTGATAATCTCTGCCAGATGTCAGAATGCTACCTTTGATGCAGTAACACAATTAACAAATGAACCCATGTGATCGCGTACATTGCAATTCCCAATTTAAAACAAACTACATTTTTATTCCTCAAGTTTTTCCATGACGATTGAATATGGAAGCTCTTTATTGCCACTTTAACTTTTCCTTTCAAAGTAATTCCATTTGGAGATAAAAAAAAAAAAAAATACTTTTTTTCGTAAACACAAATTAACAAATCGAACATAATAGACATCAAAGTGAGTGTGTTTGCACTAGACTTTTGCATGGAAATGCAAAAAATTATTTTGTTCATCGTAAGGGATTAGTTGTCAAAAAAATAAATTTGAATCAACTGGAATTAGTCTAACCAGCATTTTGGTTCAGGCGAATTTCATCCATATGATTGTTTTGGAAAAATACAAAAATGTGTCTATTACTGCAATGCAAAAACCGCTTCAACATATTCCAGTGGTTATGCAATATGAGGCATTTTTGGAACTCTGAGTTGCCAACTTGTCATATTAATTATGTTATTTTATATGTGTTTAAAAAAAAAAACTATATCAAGTCAAAACATTGCAGTTCCAGGACCCATGCTGTCTCCGGGGGCATAGGTCCAGCATGTTGCTGACAGAGTGGAGGGACTATTGGGAGAGGCTGAGGATGACCCAGCTGTCATGGTCCATATTGGTACCAATGAGAAAGTCAGAGGAAAATGGAAGTTCTTAAAAAATGGGTTCAGGGAACTAGGAACTAAGCTAAATAAAAAGACCTCCAAGGTATTATTTTCAGAAATATTACCTGTGCCATGCACTATAGCAGAAAGGCAGCAGGAAATTAGAGAGGTCAATGCGTGGCTGAAGTCTTGGTGCAGGAAAGAGGGTTTGGGGTTTTAGAGCACTGGGACGATTTTGCGCTTGGGTACAACCTGTATAGCAGTGATGGAGGGTCTGCTATGCTGGGGTGGAGTAGCAGATGGCTAGAAGGTTGGAGGAGATTTTAAACTAGTAGTAGGGAGGAAGGTCATAGCAATTTAAAAAATGGAGATAGGATAAAAAGGAGATGTGCTTCATCTCAGTATAAGGGGGGGGGGGACAATGGGGGTATGTAATATTGATAAAAATTCACAAAAAATACAAATTACTCATGACAATATTAAATGTATACTTACTAATGCAAGAAGCCTATACAACAAAATGAGGGAACTAGTGACAATAGCATATACTAAACAATATGATATAATAGGCATAGCAGAAACATGGTGAGATGAGACACATGACCGGGCAGTTAATGGGTACACGTTATTTAGGAAGGATAGGAAAAACATGAAGGGTGGTAGGGTATGTTTGTATGTCAACCATGAGTTAAAGTCAAATCTTAGGCATATGGAGTGTGACAAGGAAAATGTGGAAGCTTTATGAGTAGATGTCTGTTTGGGACAAAAGAAGGGAAATCGATTATTGGTTGGGAAATGTTATAAACAACCTAATGTAAATATTAATAAGGAAGAACAGCTGTTAGAGCTGTTATAGCAAATTGGGAGCTGCAAATCTGGTTAACACGTTAATTATTGGAGATTTTAATTACCCGGACATAAATTGGGATAGAGTTACTAGTACTTCAGCAAGGGGAATCAGGTTTTTGAATGTGTTAAATGACACCTTCATGTCACAACTGGTACAAGCACCTACTAGAAAGGCTGCTTGTTTGTATCTCGTTATAACAAACAATGTTAATCTTTTGACCAACATTCAAGTAGGGGAGCATTTGGGAAATAGTGATCACAATATGGTAATTTTTAAAATAAACTCAAAAAAGCAAAAACGTTGGGTACACTAAAACATATAATATTAAAAAAGCCAATTTCAATAAGATAAGGGCAGCTCTTTACCATATCGACTGGCATAAACTCCGTGAAAAAAACACTGAGGATAAATGGAAACTCTTGAAACAAATATTAGAAAGGTACATTTCTCAGTATGTACCATTGAGTAATAAATATAAGAGTAACAAATTGGAACCAATATGACTTAGTAGAGATTAAAAATAAGAAAAGGCCTTTAAAGCATTTAAATTGAACAAATCAGAGGCACCCTATATAAGATATAAAGAAGCCAATAATGCTTGCAAAAAGGCAATTAAAGTGGGTAAACTGGAAAATGAGAAGTTGATAGCCAAAGAATCCAAAACCAACCCCCCAAAAATTTCAAGTACATCAATTCTACAAAAAAAAACATAGGTACACTGGAAACAGAGATGGGTCTGTTAGTTAATGAAGACCAGGAAAAGGCAGAAATGTTAAATAACTATTTTTCTTCAGTATATATTAATGAGGATCCTATGGCAAGCGATTTGCAAATGATTGCTGCAAAATACTTGCAGATAGCTTGTGATTGGATGACTCAAGACAAGGTGCTACAACAGTTAAAGAAAATTAATGTAAATAAAGCTCCGGGGGCCTGACGGTATTCACCCATGAGTACGTAAGGAGCGAAGTGGGGAAATAAGTGAACCTCTGTATTTAATCTTTCAAGATTATTTTGTTTCAGGTATTGTACCAAAGGATTGGAGGAAGGCAGATGTCCTTCCTATATTTAAAAAGGGTTCAAAATCCTTGCTTGGAAATTATAGACCTGTGAGCTTAACTTCTGTGATTGGGAAAATATTTGAAGGGCTATTAAGGGATAATATTCAGGAATTTATTGAAATAATCAGCATGGTTTTATGAAACATAGATCATGTCAAACTAACCTAATTGCATTCTACGAAGAAGTAGAAGTATAGATTAGTGTGTTGCAGTGGATGTGATCTACTTGGATTTTGCCAAGGCATTTGATACGGTTCCTCACAATAGGTTAGTCTTCAAACCAAAAGAAATTGGTCTCAATTAATATTCTTGTTCTTGGGTAGAACATTGGCTTCAGAATAGAGTACAACACGTTGTTATTAATGGTACATTTTCAAGCTGGACAAAAGTGGTAAGAGTGTCCCTCAGGGTTCTATTTTGGGACCGCTTCTATTTAACATATTGATAAATGATGATGTTTTAGTGTTTGCAGATGACACAAAACTTTGTAAAGTAATAAAATGTGAGCAGGATATTGCTTTCCTGCAGAGAGATTTAGATAGATTGGGGGACTGGGCACTAAAATGGCAGATGAAATTTTATGTAGAGAAATGCAAAGTTATGCACTTAGGGGTCAAGAATGCACAAGAAATTTATACCCTAAATGATAGTGAATTAGGGGGTAACCACACACGAGAAGGATTTGGGAATTGTGATAGACAACAAATTAGGCAGCATTATGAAATGTCAATCTGCAGTTGTTAAGGCCAGTAAGGTTTTGTCATGTTTAAATAGAGGCATAAATTCTCAGGATGGAAATGTAATTTTGCCTCTTTATAGATTGCTGGTAAGACCACACCTTTAATATGTTGTGCAGTTTTGGGCACCTGTCCTAAAGAAGGATATCATGGCACTAGAAAAAGTGCAAAGACGAGCTACAAAATTGATTAAAGTAATGGAGCATTTTAGTTACAAAGAAAGGTTACAAAATTTAAATCTCTTTAGTTTAGAAAAACAGCGTCTCAGAGGGGACATGATAACATTATACAAATATATTCGGGGCCAGTACAAATCATTATCTGGAAATCTATTCTTAAACAGGGCTATACATAGGACACAAGGTCACGCATTTAGGCTGGAAGAAAGGAGATTTAATCTAAGGCAAAGAAAGGGTTTTTTTTTCCTGTAAGAACTATAAGGATATGGAATTCTCTGCCTGAAGAGGTGGTTTAATCAGAGTCCATACAGATGTTTAAACAGCAATTGGATAAATACTTCCAAAAACATAACATACAGGGATATAATTTCTAATTAGTGGGGTAAAAGCTGCTTGAATTTTTGCTGACTGTCATTTTGGGGTCAAGAAGTAATTTTTCCTAGTTTGTTGCAAATATGGAAGCACTTTAGACTGTTTTTTTGCCTTCTTTTGGATCAACAGCAAAAACATATGTGACGAAGGCTGAACTATGTAATAAAAATAAAACAATACTAATAATCTCAGTCTGAATGCAGCGTGATAGTGCCCCTCAAGTACTGCACCAGACCTAAGAGATCAAAAATTAGGGGCTTTACATAAATTCCCGACAGATGTGTGCAGAACAGTGCACACCTACAATGGAACCATCTGGCAGAACTTTGATCATGTGAGCAGCTTTGTCAGTGGCCACAAACCCAATTGATGCCTGCCTGCTCTCCCAATCTATTTGTCACTATTTGTCTAATTGGCTAAAAGATGCTTTCTAAAGTGTGTTTTTCATACAACATTTCAGCATGTAGTGGGAGAGATTGATAGCCGTGCTGCCACGCTACTAATGTTCGACCTCCTCCAATACCACTATACTCAGGAATCTGTAGCTGCTATCAGTGTGCCATCAAGGAGAGGAAGGCATGGTGGCTAGTAGGAGCACTCCTCTCATTACCCCCTTCCCTTATTTATTCTCCTCTTCTTCCCCTCATCCCTCACCTGTTTACCTCTTCTTTTCCCATCCCTCACTTGTTCCACTCTTCTTTCCTTCATTTCTCACATTTTGATCTTCTTTCCACATCTTTTACTTGTACCCTTCATCTTTTCTCACTTGTTCATTTCTTCTTATCTCCATTTCTCACTTGTTCTGCTCTTCTTTCTCCAACCCTCACTTGTACCCCTCTATTTTCCTCCATTTCTCACTTGTTCCCCTCTTCTGTGTTCCCATCACTCACTTGCACCCCTCTTCTTTATCCATATTCCTCATTTGTACCCATCTTAAGAGATGCCAGCTTAAGAAGATTTAGTAACACTGTATGCTTTAAAACTGCTTTTATACACAGTGTCAGATGTTGGAACACCTATAGGAATAATTAGCATCAAATGTTACGGCCTAATTTACTTTTGTTGCTTCAGAAAGCTGTATCTGATTTCTAAGATACAGACATACTGGGTAGAAGTGCAATACTGGTCCTTAGAGTTGACGGGTTTAACCTTATAACTAGAATAGGTAATATAGATGGAGTAGAAGACACAGAATGAATAATGCCAAGCCAGGTCAGCAATGCCAGAGAACAGGATAATCAAGAACAAGCTGAGTCAAACAGCAGAGAATCAAAGCAGGTACAGAGTGCACATTATTGGAACCAAGAGAAAACCATAACAGGGAACTGGGCTAAGCATAGAAACTTACGGTTGTGCCATATCTGTTTGACCAAAACATATGTGGATCTTGGCACTTAAATGGCACATGAGAAGGAGCTCGATGAGAATGATTCATGACATGAGAAATATAAAGGGATGTAGTGTACCAGCAGTTCGACCAAGAATTGACATTGGAATGACACACATACTGAGGCATACTGCACATGGCCATAGGTAACGCTACATAACCACTAGCCAACTTACCGTTTAATTTATCTACATTTCTCACTTGTTCCACTCTTCTTAACTACATTTCTCACTTGGTTAATTCTTCTTTACTCCATTTCTTACTTGTTTCCCTCTTCTTTCCTCCCTTTCTCAATTGTTCCACTCTTCTTTCTCCAACCCTCACTTGTGCCCCTCTACTTTCCTCCATTTCTCACTTGTTTCCCTGCTCTTCTGTATTTCCATCACTCACTTGTACCCCTCTTCTTTATTCATATTCCTCATTTGTACCCATTTTAAGAGATGCCGGCTTAAGAAGATTTAGTAACAATGTATTCTTCAACACTGCTTTTATACACAGTGTCAGATGTTGTGACACCTATAGAAATAATTAGCATCAAATGTTAAGGCCTAGTTTACTTTCTTTGCTGCAGAATAGCGGAATCTAAGTTGCTTCAGAAAGCTGTATATGATTTCTAAGATACAGACATACAGGGTAGAAGTGCAATACTGGTCATTAGAGTTGCCGGGTTTAACCTTATAACTTGAATAGATAACATAGATGGAGTAGAAGTCACAGAATCAATAATGCCAAGCCAGGACAGCAATGCCAGAGAACAGGATAATCAAGAACAAGCTGAGTCAAACAGCAGGAAATCAAAGAAGGTACAGAGTGCACATTATTGGAACCAAGAGAAAACCACAACAGGGAACTGGGCTAAAAGTGACCTTTAAATTTACTAAAGTAGGTTGTGGTGTGCTGAAACCGACGTTCGGGCAGGCCTATAAATAAAGAGGACAAAAAGATTTCCATGCAAACTTTAATACAAATGTAATCGTTAATAACAACAGTGAACACATGACATTTTATCATTACTTGGCTAACTCTTTGAATGCTAGTCTAAGTTCTTTTTCTGGTTGAGGTATGTAGCGGTTGTATGCTGATGATTTCCATTGTCCCAGTCTTTTGATTATGTGTATTGGTTTATTTTGACTAGAGGCCGCTGTTTCTTCCCCTATGCAAAATGAATGGCCCGTGAAGGCTGATGGATCACAACCTATTTTTGAAAATAGAGTTCTTATGTACAGCATGAATTTTGGTGTTGTCAGCGGTTTACCGTGTAAGCTCAGTAGAGGAGCGCTTTTGTTCTGACCCAATAGGGGCAGATGAAATTGGTTGGGTAACAAAACTGGGCACCATTTGTTCCCTGTGAGAAATAGTTGTATTTCATCTGGTGGCCCTGTTTGATTTGTTTTTGACTGTCGTAGAGTGAAAACGTAGTGGTCCCCTACTCTGCTTATGTCGGCTATTTTTAGCATGTTGGTAGTACCGTTTGCCTTCTGTACTGTGAACTTGTTAGGTCGTAATAACCAGTAGAAGGCCAGAAATATAACTATTTTGATCATATTGTTAGTCTTTGTTTCGAATGGTTGCGTATCCAACATATCGGATAGTGCTCTAAACTTGTTACCGTGTATTGGTTGACATTTGATGGGTTTGTAACCTTCTAACCGTAGTATACCTTTTAAGATGTTGTTTATTGGGTTTGCTGACATAAAGGTATGGTGACTGAACCTGTTGAAGATGGTGAGAGCTCAGCTGTATGAGCATTTGGTGTTAGCTGAGAGCGCTGTTAGTGCTAGCATTCTCCCGTGCTCCATTAGCATCGCTAGTCCACGATGAGTTCCTGGAATAGTGGTGGTCTGATTGGGACTCTCTCGGCAGGTTGGAATGAGAGAGGGCATCAGCTGCTGTGTTGTGACAGCCTAGTACATGTTCACAAATCAGGTGGAAGTGTGGTGTTGCTGCCAACCACATGAGTCTCCTAACGCGACACGTGATTGTCAGGGAAGAGGATCTGCCTTTGTTAATAGTTTTGCATGCCACAGTGTTGTCTGTGTTGCATTTTATCATCTTCCCCTTCCAAAGGTGGCCCCACACTAGGGCTGCAGCCATTGTGGGGTAGATTTTGAAAAGGGCGGAGGTACTGCTGAACGATGGCAGAGTTGCCGTCTCTATCTGCCAAGCATCTCTGAACCATTCATTGCCAAAAATGGCTGCAAGCCCTGCAGGCTGCATCTGTCCATAAAGCAGGTGCGTTTTCTGTTAATGGCGGGATGAACATGTTTACCCTATTCCAGTGTGTCAAGAATTGGTACCACATGGTCAAATCTGCCCTAGCCTGTCCGTCCAATGTAACTATGCTGTCGTCACTTGGTTGGTTTAGCAATAGACTAAGTAGTCTTGAAACAAACGCGTGACCTTGTGATTGTATCCTCATGACAAAGTTCAGAGACCCAAGAGGGATTGGAGGTCTTTCAGAGAAGTGGTTCCTCTGTTGAGGAACAATTCAACCTCTGACTTGATTCTTTGAACTGTGTCTCCGGGGAGGCTAGTTTGCATCGTGATTGAGTCTAGACATATCCCTAGAAATGTCAGTTTGGTGGTGGGACCTACTGTCTTATCAGTAGCCACCGGTACTCCCAATGCGGCAAACAGTGCTACTGTCTTGTCTATGCTCTGAGGGGTTGTATACAGGTTTTCAACTGTCAGAAAGTGGTCCAAGTAATGGACTAAGACTGGACAACAGCTGATGTTCAGTAGGGGCCAGTACAGCATTTCTGCAAACATATCGAATAGTTACATTCCATGTAAATGCCACAGTGATGGATGTATTGGTAGCAGCTTGTAGGCATTGGAGATATCGGTTTTGCTAAGCCAAGCTGCTACCCCAGCCTTCAAGATTGCCTGTGTGGCATTGTCTACTGTGGTATACTACAAAGAAAATTCCTCAGAATGTATCAGAGAATTTAGGCTTTGAACACAAACAGAGTGTGGAGCCGAAAAATCTATAATCAATTGTTTTTTATTGTTGTATTTCCCGGTTGCAATGCCCAAGGGGTTGGTTTGCCAACACATGAAAGGTGGTGTTTGAAATGGCCCAAGTATGAAACCTTTCTCTAATTCTGTCCGTAACAGGTTGTCTACTGTTGACGGGTCTATTGTGGCTGATTGCAGGTTGTGACATTCGAGTGTGCCTGCTGGCAGTGCAATTAACCCAGTGTGGAACCCCTCTGTGAAACCCGTGATCAGGAATTTAGCTAAGACTTGTGAAGGGTGAGAATTAAGGTAGAAAGCTAATGTGTCGACTTGTACTTCGGTTAGTCACTTCCTGGGAAAGAGGAGGTTTGGGCACATGGTTTTGGCGCAGGCTCGGTAACAGATGGAGCAGACATGCAACAACTTGCAAGCGCTGAAACTGCAACCCCCTGCGTTGAAGTTGTTACATGTGACAGACCCATCTGTATAACTATTATTGCTGGTTCGTCTAGTTTGCCTTCCTTTTGTGGAATTGCCTGTCCGTATACCCCTATTCGTATGTTTGACTTTTTACCGAATGAACTTACCGAACGGACGGCCACCCAGAAGAGAAGTGTGCTGCTGGTTAACCTCTTGATCCCAATTAGAACGTTGTGGTTAACCGCAGATACCTCTTAATTATAACCGAATGCAGGGTGGCCATCGTTCGTATGTCGACCTCGAGGCGGCGGCCATTTTAAACCATGCGAAAGACCAGCGGTGTTCGGCTCAGATTCTATGGAACTAAAAACGGACACTTTTTCTGCCGAACACCGCTGAAACCACAGACCGCCCTTCTCAGTCGACAAGGCATGCAAACACCGGCCGTTCGGGAGTTTGGATTACACGAATGGACTTAACCCAGATAGCCATCCCATGGAGTCAATCGCATACTGAAAGACTGTAAAAGACTTTGACTCCATGGAGATTGAACTGTGCGTATGGGATCTGAGCGCTATTCGCTAAGAATATGCACTCAGATCCAGGCTATCTGAGGATACGTTGCACGAATGTAATATGTTCGGTAGTTGTGTAATTATTTATTTTTATGTGTTTTTTGTGTCTTACTTAAAATGGCGATTTGCCTCTATCCTGGGAGATAATTGAATTACTTCACAATTATCTACAGGGCACAGGGGAGGAAACCGGGATGCATTATGGGAATATTTTGTGCCTGTATGTCTGAAAGTGCCATATGTCTGTCTGTCATTACAGTCTCCCATTTGGTCCCTTAGGGGAGTGTCCACCAAGTGGGAGACCTGCATAAATACGGGTGGGTAGCCCACAGTAAAGCCAGTTCTTGTTTTACCCTCAATACGGAGCTTGGTCTCATTTTGGGGGGATTTACTACACACGGTTAGCAACTGATTGCTGGAACCGTAAGCCGCTTGGAGGATATATTTGTTCGGCTATTAGCCGCGATTCGTGGATTTATTGTTCGGGAGTTTGGAGCATCCATACGGGTCCCGTTCGGGAGATTGGCGCATTCCCCTGGTTGCAGTTCGTACGGTGGAAGTATATACGAATGGAGCTTGCATTATTGCGAAAGGGGAAGCTTAACTAAACGGCGGTTTCACTCCTTTGTGCCAGGGGTGTCTTAAACATTACATATCTGCGCCTTACCCAAAAACACTATTGGTCTCCCCAGTTTGTCTTTTAAACCTTTCTGTTTGCTTTTACTTGTGCTAGGGATGGCGTAGCTAGTGGTGGGTAAACTGGGCTCGCTGGCGCACAAGTTGGTAGGGTGAGAGTTCAAAGAGCAAATAGCACAACCTGGTGGTACTAGCCCGCTAAAGTGGCGACAGAACAGCTCAGTATCCATGTGACTCCAGTCTATCCTGATGTTGAACTGTGCAAAGGTTGCCGCTGCCTTGGCCGAAAAAGATTTGTGGAAATTGTAAAAATTGGTACCACCGTACTTGTTCCCCAGATCTACCAACTTGTGCATATACAAGTCAAGTTCCTCTCTGCATTGTGGGAAATTGAAGCATATCACATCTCTTTACAACCTGGATGCTAGTACAAAGTCTGGAATGGACAACTTTTTGTTCAGCCTGGGATCTTTAGCTTTGAGCACCCCTGACAGGTCACCGTAATTGTAAGTTTTAATCTCAACAATGTCTTGAGATAGTATTAGTAAGGACATAATGTTTACGTCCTTTTCCTCCAGTATGTCTTTCTTGATTTTGGGAGGGACCATATGTGCTGGTATAATGATGTGTGTGGTGGAACCCTGGGCAATCTGAGTACCTGTGACAATACCCTGAGAGACGGTTTGGTCAACAATTTGTGTGGGTAAAAGTTCTGAAATTACATGAACAACAAAGTCAAATGTACATTGGTATATAACTCCGATTGACTGACCATATTGTATTTTCCCCTCAAAAGAACTACTTGACTCTGTCCGCATGACCAGAGAAAACATATAAATTAAAAATGTGACAACAAACTTATTGCATGATTAAAACATAACATGTCACAATTATACTTCTAGTTTTACCCCTTGAAATCTACCATTGTGACTTCCATATTTTAAAAGTTTGTATTTCGGTGTAGTTAGCAATTTTTCCCAGTAGATAGTGGTGTTTGGTTTGCAAAGGGTGAGATGAGTCGTATGGAGTATAATATGCAAATTACCAAGTGTTGGATAAATTAAATTAGAACATTTAACCCGCATTCGTGCCTAACACTTTCGTGTCTTATTCGTTTAAGTGGGAATTACGTATGAACTTCCTATTGTATTCGTACGTTCGGGAAGGGGCCCCGGGAGCTTAGTGACGCTGGGAGTGACAGAGATCAAGCGGTTTGTACCTGGGGTTGGCGTTCCACGGTACAAAGACCTGTTGTATTACCTGGACAGTATGCTGGCTGTGACTACACCTGGAAAGACGAAGACGGAATCTCTTCTGGCGTAACCAGAAGTAGCCAATCGATGTCAGCACCGTATGGAGGTAGGTTTGGGCTTATACAGACTGGATTAACCCCTCCCACAACTCCAGGATGCACCTTACCATATATCTACGACATTGAAAAATTATAGTTGCCTTTCCTTGAATTGCTTATGTTGTGTTTTTCTAAATATTTTCACCAGAAATTGATTAAATATTTTAAGCTGAGATTTTATACATGATCAATAAATTGTCATCATATTTTCCTTCTACTCATCCACCTTTAATAATTAGCAAAATATAATGATGATAATAGGTAGTTGCTCTAACACAAAATAAAACATACATCTGCATGTTGATTTTTTTTTTATGTGAACCTTTTTGACCTCTCTTGTTTTTGTCAACAAATTACGTTTTCCGGGCATAAGATCTTGGTGAGATTTTGATATACTAGAATACAAACAGCCTTGCGCTCTTCTGTTTTTGATTACTGGAGACATCTAGGAGTGGGTGGAACATTGGCTGCAGAATTATAGGCTATGCAGCATAGTTACTTGATTGGTACATGTTGCTATTGTGAACTGTTCATCAAAGTACCAGATAAAAAACTGTTCATACTGGTATAAATGCCACAAAAAAGTACAAAATACATTCCATATTTAGTCTATCTATCTATTCAGAAGCCAGTCATATAAATTTAA
The DNA here is from genome assembly GCA_933207985.1 of Pelobates cultripes. NCBI lineage: Eukaryota > Metazoa > Chordata > Amphibia > Anura > Pelobatidae > Pelobates > Pelobates cultripes. Next base: position 329,359,476 of record OW240912.1, on the reverse strand, counting down.
ACTGTGCATTACACAAAATATCTTTTAATTCTTAGTTGTTGTTTTTCATTGTAATTGTTTAATTTGTTTTTTGAAAATGCACGTAGAATGCAGTTATATGTTCTCTTGTACAAACATTGGTAAAGACACAAGAACATGAATTGGATATAACGTGCTAGTACTTAAAATGACACTTAAAGGGACACATCAAACTTGAAGTGACTAGTTCTGAGCCTAGTGTGGATGAGAGTTTTTAATTTTATTTTTTTTCATTTTTATTTATACATTGTTTATATGCAATAGGTACATTTTCAGAGCAGGTATATCAACACATAGGCAGTGCAAATATTATTTGGAAAATCCTTTATTTATTGCTAGTACATTTATCTCGGTCTACTTATCCTAACATGCTCTATTCTTAAAGGGATATTCCAACATCTCTGGTCCCTCTCTTTATTAGTTTTGGACCGTTCTTTCTAGTGTACTAACATGTGAAAGTACAAGGAGTGGTGCAGTGCCTAAAGTATCCTTAAAAAAAAAAAAATATATATATATATATATATATATATATAAATATAAATAAAAGCAGGGAGAAAAATAAAAAAGGGAAAATATACAGTCTAGTAAGTCACTGTCCAAATAAATAGAATAAAACAAAAGATATACACTCACAATTTCCTGGAGCTAAAATTGTAGCTCCAACTTGAACGCTTGGGCGGAACAATCCCTGCCTATAGATATAGTGTGGTTCTTGGTGGTTGCAGTCACTCCAATGGTGGAAACATAAGCAGCTCTGCGGAAATGGGCTTAGGATATTATAGTGTAGTGTCCACTTGTAAGTATAGATGATGGAATTTTCCCTCCAGAAATATAGGAGAAAAAGGAAAAACAAAATAGTGTGTACTGTAGGGCACAGAATACAATTAAAGTGGTAAGAAATGTACTCACATTTGATGGAGCAGATGTGGACTGCTCTATCCCTCGGCTTGGGTGGTACAATCCCCACCACGGATACTGTAGTACAAGCAAAATAGAAGCAAAGGTTGGTCCAATAAAAACATACTTTTAATTAATATAAAAAGATAAAACAAGAAAAAATACACTCACAGTGAGGTAGATAATAATAATAAATATACTTAAAGGACCACTATAGTGCCAGGAAAACATACTTATTTTCCTGGCACTATAGTGCCCTGATGGTGCCCCCACCCTCAGGGCCCCCCTCCCGCTGGGCTCTAGGGAGTAGAAGGGGTTAAATTTACCTCTTTTTGCGCAGCAAGAGCCACACATTCAGCCAGTCCATAGGAAAGCATTCTCAATGCTTTCCTATGGATGCTGGCATCTTCTCACTGTGAAAATCAATGAGACAGCCACTAGAGGCTGGATTAACCCTATTATAAACATAGCAGTTAATCCTAGCTGGACCTGGCACCCAGACATCTTCATTAAGCTGAAGTGGTCTGGGTGCCTATATTGGTCCTTTAACGTGTTTCACCTGGCAAGAGGCTTTCTCAAAAGTGTTTCCTATTCAGTAAACTCCTGCTGCAAATACAGTAGTACAGGAATTTGGTTGTGGGATAGATAGATAGATAGATAGATAGATCATACATAATTTTTAGTTGTTCATCACGTTACAAATTGTGATGGTGGAAGTGACTCTTTTAGGTGTTTTGGGTGAAAGCTCTCATAGTCTAAAATCGTATTACGAGCAGTCGGTTTTGTATACAATCTGTACTCCAATTTGTGGTCAATTAACATGATTTCAATGTCCAGAAATTGTATACCTCTATCGTCAATATTCGATGTAATCTTAACTGTTGTAGGTAAGTTGTTACTTAACGAACATTGAAGCTTCCTCCTTAGTGCCCTTCCATAATATCGTCGCAGGGCACTAAGGAGGAAGCTTCAAAGTTTGTACAGATTGTATACAAAATCCACGGATCATAATACAATTTTATAACTCTGAATAACTCCCAGAGACAACAACGCCATGAACAACTAAAAATTATGTATGACAAATTTTTGACTAGGGGATACAAACGTATGATGCTAGACAAGACATTAGTGAAAGCAGAAACTCAATTTAATTTCACCGAGATTCAAGAATCCAAAGAAACTAATATGAGAACGTTTTTTCCGATGAAGTTCCACACTGCAAGTACTGAACTCATACAATCTATTTGTTGCAATTGGAATATTTTAGAATTTGACAATTCTCTCCCAAAGGAATATCAACAGAAACCAATGTTTTGCTATAAACGCAATAAAAATGTGAGGGATCTTTTGGTCAACACGGACCCAAGGCACTGTTATAATCCCATCAAGCATGACAGTAAGAACATTGGATGTGTAAAGTGTGGGCATATAATCCCATCAAAAACTTTCAACCATCCCCACATGGGAAAAGTGTATAAAATTAAACATAGAATACCTTGCTGCACCAATTTTGTTATTTATAAGTTGACATGCCCGTGTGGCCTTAATTACATTGGTAAAACAGAGACAGCACTTTGTGAGAGAATCAGGGGCCATAGGTCAAGTATCTTGCATATCATGATGGCAAGTCAGATAAACCTGTGGCCAGACATTTTCTAGAAAACCAACACAACTCATCCTCGTTAAGATGTGTGGCCATAGACCACATTCCCACTCCGGCAAGGGGTGGGGATAGGGGAAAGATTCTGCTACAAAAATAAACTTTTTGGATTGTGGAATTGAACACCTTGTCTCCCAAATGTCTTAAATAAAAATGTCCTTTTACTGTGTTTTTATAATTCATTTGTACATCTCAAGTATTAATTTTATTTCTCTCCCATTGGTCCCCTTGATATCTGCATAAACAAGTTGGATATTGATAATATAGTTTACCTTTACTTCAATAGTCAGCAATGCATTCTTAGTCTCTTTATAAGTGACTTTTGTATATTTACATTTTATTGAATCTAAAATTTTCTTGACTAAGTAGTATCAGCGTACTCACTTATTAACTATCATGACTTCATATTTTGCTTATATGTACTATATACTTTTTACATATATTTTTTTATATTTATTCCAATTCTTAGGGATACCTAGTCACTTTATTTATATTTTAACTGAGTCACTTTAAGTATTGCACTTAATAGCAATTTACAAGCCTATGCACTTTTTTAATGTGGTTTACGCATTGACAAGCACTTCACATGCTATATTATTGCATTATCCCTTAAACGCACTCGTTTGCACCAGCAACACATAGAATTAATGTACACTTGCTATGCCCTTTATCTTTACTTGAAAGATACTTTTTACGAGGTACATTTCATTATATGTATTCTTTCACTTTATGCTCTTTATTCTAGTATATTGTTGTATTTATTATTACACATATTTTTTCATTTTAAGCACTGTACACTAGTTTAACAGTATTCTGTTACTGTATTTTTTATAATTATATATATAATTATATAATATATATAAATTACATATATTGTTGACTAGCTGCTTATTCATTTACTCTTTATTGTATATTGGTCATGAATTACATTGTATGTGTGGTTATGATATTTGATGTCTCAAATCATTTATTTGATTTCGCATATACAGCCATTTTAATCCATGATCCTCTGATTTGATCTAAAAGAGACTAATTACATTTTTTCCAATGTCTTACCTTGATATCCCTGTATAATACTTTATTTATGGAGAATCACAAGGAGCTATAGCAATAAGCTATCTGACTGTAATCGCATAGTACAGTGAGTTTTGTTGCCATGGAATTCCAGAAATTAAATTGTAAATGTTTTTTTTCGATAGGTTTGCAAATTTAAAATACTTTGTTCTTGTTCTATATGAACTACTCAATAACGAAAATAATTTGGAAGTCCATCAGAAGGTCTCCTTAAAATAAAAGTATTGCTTGCTGTGAATTTGGACTGGAAAAATACTCCTCTTTCTAAATAAATGATGTACAATTTATGGGAAACAAATGCACTGGTCAGCAATTGGTTTTAAGTTTTCCTCATTTTACAAAAAGTACAGATTTCTATAGAAATTGGAACTTTTTACATTAACTTTGTTATATCTCCCTGGCTGTCAATCAGAAAAAAAGTCCTGTTACTTCCTGGTTGTGTAGCTCAATGGAGCTAAACTCATAAAGCAGACAATTGCAAATACTTTTTATTGAGCTGCATTAGAGAGTATGTGATTGGACAGCCACATAAAGCTGGACTGGGTAAGAAGGGGAGGACTTGCAAAGGCTGCAGATTTTTGCAAACAGTTTTAAGATACACTCCCAGTAAAAAAAAAAAAAAAGCATAATTAAATGCATGCATGTTTTCATTTCTACTAAATTGTTTAAATAATAAATAAAATCTATTTTTTTCTTTTCCTTTATGTATCACCCCTTGTACTGTTTCATTACAAAAAAGATGCATTTGTTAATTACATAGGTATTGGCCCTTCTTCGCATACAATTCCATAAATTGTATGCCAACTAATTGCTTTCAGAAGTCTCATAATTGATGGATTAAGTCCACCTGTGGGCAATTAAAGTGCCATAAGATCTCAAAATAAATACACCTGTTTCCCTGAAGGTCCCGAAGTTTGGTAGAAGGCATATGTAAATAACCAAGGTACAACCCTTGATCTGGTTGCATATGGGAATATTGGTAAATAGTGGAAAATGGTTTTCCTGTCTGAATATAACTGTGGCATTAGAGCAAAATGATATGCAGGGCATAAAAGTAAACAGGCAGTACGGAGAACCCTGTCATAGGAGTAAGCATGGTGGTGATAGCATCATGTTGTCTGGTTTAATGGTATACAATGGGCCAATAAACCATTCAGAATTGAGAGTAAGATGGATAGACCCGTGTACAGGGAAATCTGTTTCATTCTGCAGGACAACTGAGACCAGGTGGAGTTTCACCATTCTAACAGGATATTGTTGAGGTTTAAAACTGGGAATCTGAGTATTTTAGAGTGACCCAGCTAAACTCTAAACCTCAGTCCAATTAAGAATCTGTGAAAATACATGCCAACTATCCCCAATATGACCAAGCTTTATCAAACTTTTGAGAAGAACGATCAAGAATTCCAGAATTCGGATGTAAACAATTCATACAGACTTATATCATACATGTTAATGAATGTAATATAGTGTTGGGCATGTTGAAAATACACATGGTAAAATTTCCAAAATATCAATTTTAATTCCAGGTTATATGCTATAAAATGTTGAAATATCCCAGGGGAGGTGAATTCTTTTGCAAGGCACTACAGTATGCACTGTCTACCGTACTCCATTGACATTGCATACATAACGTTCTAATGAGCAATTCTCATGATATAAACATTGCCTGCACATTGCTATAGTTTAGCCAATTAAGATTTTAGGGTTCCATGATTCCAGTGTTTCTAACGAATAAAAGGCCATCATTTGTGTGTTTGTCTCTATTTCGATATGTAAAAACATGCACTGTCCATTTAAAATATAGTTGATTGTATTGGTAACTGTTTAAGTTATAATAAATAATCTTATGAAATTCTTAAAGCTGCAATAAATTTAAAATAAAAGAATGTAAATTATAAACATTGGAATTTGATGTATTTTTCCTTTTAATAGATAACAGGAAACCAAATTCAGCTTATATAAACCTATTAAGTATAATATGAATTGCATTTTCACAGATGAAGCAATCATGTATTGAGCTAAATGTATGCTATACTGTGGTATGCCTTGACCCTTATTCTCTATTTGCAATGTTTAGGTACAAGGCGACCAATCACCTATTTTAAACAAATGAGCATAGCAGACCATGCCATCTTTCATGATCTTCGGAGGAGAACAAACGTTTAATAGATCCATCCCAATAGCTGACTATGATGATTAGCAATATTATTATGAATAAAAGAGGAAATTTCTGTGTGAGTGGTTTGGTCTCTATATTTTATTCAAGAATTTATGATAATAGGGTAATCAGGTCATAAATTGTTTAAGTACACATCTCATTGTGTAAATGCACCCTCATTAACCACAATATAAAAATTATAGCCTCACTTGTACCTTCTCATATACCATCTCTTAATGCTATACTTATTATATATTGCTTTACTAATGAACAAAAAACAAATAGAAGTTTATGCCACGCCTAATCAAGGAGATCCAAAGAGACATCTGACTGCCATTCTGAGGTCAAGAATTGGAAGAGCTTTTTGCCTTCTTTTGGATCAACAGCAAAAACAAACGTGAGAAAGGCTAGACTTCATGGACGCATTTCACTTTTCAGCTAAGTAATTATGTAATTATGAATGCTGAAAGTGATCTCCAACAAGAAAGCAATAGTTTAGGTTTGCCTTTAAAATTTTACTGCTTCCTGATGTTTGAAGACAGAAGTTGTATTATGTTGACAGGCCCCTAATGGAGCCCTGAATCTTCTAAAGATTTTAAGAGGCTGCCTTTAGATGACAGTGGGTGCAGTCATATGAACCAGGACCTTACTCATCATTGGAATGCTAATTTCTTAGCACATCAAAGCCAATAAACAAAAATATATTGTCATGTTACGACCATGTCAAGAGCATTATCTAAGATAGTGCTCTAAGATTTGAACAATTCTATTGGATATTTTCTTGGTTTAAGAATTATTTATGCATCATGACACTGATAGATCATAATCTATATAATTGGGTTTAATAATGATACAATACAAATTAAACACATTTAAAAATAGAAAAATGTATTAAATGCATATGTTAAATATCTTTGTGTTGTAAAAGAAATACACATATTTAATGTCTAACTTGATGTTATTGGCATCACTCAGATAGTTGTTCACTGCTATGAGAACTATTCAAATAGCATTTCAAAAACCATCCCATTGCTTTTCCTATGGAAAAATTATTTTACCGCTTATATCACAGAGGAGACTTAAAAGATTATAGTATTAAAATGTATACACTTTTCTCAGTGTTCAACATGCAAAACAACTGTATTAGAACTCATATCATATAGAAGGGAACACGCATATGTGGTTAAACACCCTTCTCCTGAAACAGGAAAATGACATGTTAACAAGGTATGCAGCTTCCAAAGGTCATATTTTATTTAAGTGGGACATTTTACATGTACGTGTTACTTTATTTGATGTTTGCAAGACACATGTGGAAACTCATGGGTATCTGCTACTTTTATATTGATATCTACAATAAAGTTCACCTTAACCAATGCACATCATGGCACATTATTTGCAGATCAATGCTTTTCATCATAAACCTTTTATTCTCACTGCTAGCACATTCAATGTAATAAATTATCATTTGCTATTATATTTGAATCTCTTGTTTCTTAACCTCAGATTTATAATGCCATTTTTCCTCAGTGATATGTTGCTATGTATTACTTAAAGGGACACTCCGTTGCCCACTTAATGCATTTTTTCATTGGGGAAATCTAAAAACAAAATGGAAAAAGTTCTCTGTGCAATATAAGGCACTTTTTAACAAGGCAAATATATATGTATATAGCCGCTCAACACTTGTGTAAATACCCCAAAATTAAACACAAATAGTCAAACAAAAAAAGTGAGCCCGGTGGAACACACCACCAAAACATCTACTTAGTGGAGCGCTACAATTGGACACTGGGGGAGGTGTAAAATGATAAAATCCTCTAGAAAAGAGAAAACAGTGCAAAATAGTGAAGTATATCGACTCCACGAGAGTGAAATGTGAAGGGATATGGACCACACTCACATGATATAGAGCCCCATAAGTAATACCAAACCCTCTCTGGATTCTTGACCCAACTGTCCTCAATGTGGAGACAAAAAAGAGACAGAATATCCTAGTGCAAGGTTGCTGAGGTGGAATATAAAACCAAAGTGCAGGTGCAAGTAATTGCTCACCTTTTGGGGAGCCAGTTAAACTAGGCTCTCGGTGTTATAGTGTCTGTGCCTTTAAGGGGAGCACTGCCCTTCTTGTATAGCAGGAGCAGGAAACAGAAAGGATCCACAGAACTTGGAATCACAATTAAAGTACACTTTATTATTAAAAAACAATAAAAATACCAAAGTGCTAGTAATAACAGTCCACAGTCTTGGGTGGTCCTTTCTCCAAGACGCGTTTTGCCGGATGGCTTTATCAATCGTTATGTCCGCTTCCTGTTAGGACTTTGATTATATGTTTGTAGACCTTTTCTGATTGGTCGACATGCTCCTTCGGCGGGTGTGTATATTTACAGCTGTTGCTCGTGGTTAATTTATCCGAAACCGGATGTGACGTTACGGACCAGACACAACGTCGTGCAGGATCCGGCCATCTGATGTCAATACCTCGGATGTATCCACAATACGTCATTTCCTGCGGAGTACGTGTGGACATCTTTAGTGTAGGCAGTTCTCTTGGATAATAGGTTTAAAAGCATTCATCAATTGTTGGCAATATATCACAATGCTTTTTGTAGAGAGTATAGTTCATCAAAGGAAACTCATAGATACAGAGTTCAATATCAATATGGGTAATATAGCATCAAAGGGGAAAAAAAGCATAAAATTCATGATTTAAAAAAGGTAAATAGGAAAGATAATGCATAAAAAAAATAATCTAATAGTATTTACATATAACTTATACATCAAATTTATAGTAATTATATTTGAAGATGTTTTAAGGAGCTATATATATATATATATATATATGTATATATATATATATTTTTTTTTTAATCAACACATATATACACATTCAAAAAACAAGGAACACCTACTTGATGACCATGTAATTTAAAGTACCACACATACTTATCAAATAAACTAAAGTACATATCTATAATTCTGGGTAAAGGATTAAATTTAAAAATACTAAAAATATTGACATAAAACCTATATAAAAGATATATATACATAAAATTAGGAATAATTAAAAAGTCTAATACTATTCGTCTAAGGCAAAGGAAAGGTTTTTTTACTGTAAGAACAATTAGGATGTGGAATTCTCTGCCTGAAGAAGTGGTTTTATCAGAGTCCATACAGATGTTCAAACAGCTACTAGATGCTGCAAAAACAGAATATTCAAGCATATAATCTTTCAATGTAGGGTATTAACTGCTTGATGCAAGGATAAACCTGTCTGCCATTCTGGGGTCAAGAAGGAATTTTTTTCCTAGCCTGTTGCAAAATTGTGCTTCAAACTGTTTTTTTTGTTGCCTTCTTTTGGATCAACAGCAAAAAACAAATGTAAGGAAGTCTGAACTTGATGGACGCAAGTCTCTTTTCAGCTATATAACTATGTAACTATATGTAACTATGTAAATATGATTTAATGCTTTAGAATGTTCTATGTACCTATAGAGAGCTTCCTGAAATTGCAACAAGTTGAAATGGGAATCAGGATACCCTCACGAATGAATGAGTTGTGTGTGAGACTTGGAAGAGGATACTTTTTTAGAGAGATATTTTTATATGCTTAAACATTGCTCTATCAATGTCCAAGGATTGAACACTATATATAAAAGAAAAATGCTGATACCCACTTTAAAACAAGAAAAAATAGACATAAGACTAATTCAAGAAACGCATTGGGTCACTTCATAGAGAAATATTAAATTAGGTAAATATTATTCTCACCACATTATGTCACGCTATAAAAAAAAAGTAGGGGCACATTAATTTTAATCAAAGATCTTCCTACGTTTGAAATTCTATATAAAAAGACAGACAAAGAAGGAATACACATTATCATTGTCTGTAAAATCAATAATTCACTATTGTAAATGTTTACGCACTGAATGAAAATGCACTTACATTTTTCGAGGCACTGATGATTCAAATCCCAAAAAATTTACAAGGCCAACTCATAATGGGAGGTGATTTTAATTCTATCAGTAATGTTAATTTAGATTAAAAAATACACAAAGGGAAAACACTTAATAAAAAAACAAAAAATAGGAGCAATACCATTCTCAAACTTTAAAAAAAAAATATAGCCTATTTAACATTTGGAGAACTTTCAATCCTCTTTCTACTGAATATACGGTTTATTCCATACCATTTTGTTCATATTCCCAAACATATTTGTTTTCAACTGACAGCTCTTTATTCAATGGAAAATTGGATTGTAAAATATCTAATACCGTGTGGTTAAACCATGCTCCTGTATTTTTAAATATAAAAATTGAAATGAGTCGAATTCCAAGTGAATGGAGATTAAATGAATCATAAATAAAACAAGATCATATTAAAGAAGAAATTATGAAAGAGATTAAAAACTATTTTAATGAAAACGATGATAAAGGCACCTAAAAAAGGAATGTATGGTGTGCCTTTAGGAGGCCAATTAATAAAAACAGCAGCCTATGAAAAAAAAAGAGTGGATTAATTTATCAACAGTTATATATAACATTGGCCTGTCTAGAAAATGAGAACAGAGATAATGCATCAAATTCAACATATATAGAAATAGCAAAAGTTAAAAAATTTATTGAAATTAAAGAGATTGAAAAAAGTAATTATAATTTATTAAAGTTAAAACAAAAATGGTATAATCAAAGTAATAAAGTACACAAATAAGTATGTAGACAACTCAAATCAAAGAACAAAAAAAATCTAATTCATAAAATTATAGATAAGGGTGAAACAATATTAGATTCAAAAAATAGGACAAGCATTCTTAAAATTAAAAAAAACTATATAATTTAAATAAAGATATCAGAGACGAAAGTTAAAGAACAAACAATGAGCTATTTAGAAAACATAAATTTATCCAAATTGTAAGAAGAAGATAGTAATATGTTGAATGTCCCCATTACACAGCAGGAAGTTAAAAAAGCCATACAAAAAATTAAAAATCAATAAAGCACGACCTGATGGGTTCCCAAATATTTTTTTAATATATTTTGAAAAAATCTAATTACTAATTTAACGGAATCATTCAATGAAATTATAAGGAAAAAAAGAAATGCCCAGTGAAATGTTAAAGGTTACTATCTCCCCAATTTTAAAACCTGAAAAAGATAAAACACAAATAAAGAACTACAGACTAATCTTCTTAATAAATGTGGACACTAAGATATATTCTTCAAACTTAGCAGATAGGTTAAAACACGTTATCCACAAATTAATTCATGAGGATCAATCAGGTTTCATTCAGGGGAGAGCCTAAAGTTCAATATTAGGAAAAAATCTAAATATAATGTTCACATCTAAAGCAATGGGGGGAATCCAATCTGGCCGTGTCACTTGATGCCGAAAATGTTTTTGACAGGGTCAGGTGGAGCTTTCTCAAAGAATCTCTGGAAAACGTTGGTATAAAGGGATTTTTCTTAGAAGCAATATGGGCTTTACATAAGATTCCTTCAGCTAGAATTTTGGGAACAGGAATAAAATCACATTGGTTTGAGATCTATAATGGCACAAGACAGGGTTGCTCACATACTATACATACTCTCTATGGAACCCTTAGCTCAAAAAATCAGAAAAAAAAAAAAATAGAGGGTATAACTATTAATGAGAACATTTATCAAATCTCCCTTTCTGCGGATGATATTCTGTTAACATTAAGATTTCAACAATGATAATTGAAAGAATTACTAAATGAAATTCAGGAATTCTCATCAATATCACAATACAAACTAAATATAAAGAAATGTCAGGCACTGGTCTTAAACCAAGGGGATAGTGAGCTTAACGAGCTACAGAAAACATTTAAATTCCAATCGGCGGATGAAACACTGAAATATCTGAGAGTAAAAATATCATTCAACTTAAAGACAGATATAGAAAACAATGATTTACCAATTCTAAACTCCTTTAAAAATAGATTAACAAATGGAACAAAATCCTATTGACTTGGATAGGGAGGATAAATGTTATTAGATCATATATCGTTCTAAACCTTACATACTTATTTAGATCAATACCTCTCCAACTTAAAAATTATTTGCTTTCAAAGTTTCAAAAACTATTTAATAAATATATTTGGAGAAACCGAAAATCGAGAGTTATATTTAGTTTAACCTCAAGGAAAAGGAAAAAAGGAGGAATGGGAAATCCAAATAGTCAAATCTTGCACAACTCTCACATGCTTATTCACATAACCAAATGGTTTTCAAGTAATAATTTAAAATATCAATGGTGCCATGTAGAGAAGAATAACATTAAAATGGAAAGAATTAGCTCTATATTATGGCTGGAGGGAAAAACTAAAATAAATAATACTATTGTCCAAAATATGACAAATATGTGGAAATATATATATATATATCTCAAATTATGACTTCTCACTAGACACTCCTATTGAAATAGTGGAGACAAGGATAGCAAGCATCAATCTAAATCATTGGAGGGAAAAATGGTATACATTCAATTAAACAAATTATATCAAACTGCAGGATTATTTCCTTTCCAGATTTAAAATCTAAATTTAATCTTTCTTCAAATGAAATATATAATTACTTAAGAGTAAAACATTTCATAGAAAAAGATATATTGAGAAACTTAGAAAAATTAGAACAAAATCTAAAGATAGAAGTAATGATTACACTCCTTTAACTCCTTTAACTCATACACACTCCTTTAACTCACTTTCCCCAATTAAAAAATGGGAAGAAGAATGCAATTTAAATATTGAAGAAAATAAATGGCTTTTCACTATAAATCTTACAATTTCCTCAGTCCATAATATAACTCCTTGGGAAGTATACTATAAACTTTTATACAGATGGCATTGAACCCCACAGAGTCTAAATAAGTTATTTCATCAACAGGTTTCCAGTTGTTGGAGATTTAAGTAGGAAGAGGGATCATATCACCATATTTGGTGGAACTGTAGAATAGTTAGGGACTCTTTGAAGATTATATTTTCACTTATTTCATTTTTTACTGAAATAACAGGCCAACCAGATATGACTTTTGCCCTCCTACATATTGGGTTAAAATAAATTCCCACTGATTGTAAAAATCTGGTCATAAATATTTTACTAGCGTTCAAATTATTGATAGTCAGAAACTGGAAAAAAATAATGAAATCGATTTAAAAACGTGTTTATTCTAATGGACCACCAAATGATTATGGAAAAAGGCTTCTATCTGAATACTGATACAAATATAGCAAAATATGAAAAACAATGGTCCAAATGGAATAAATACAAATGTCAAGTCTGGACGTCTATAGAAAATAAAACTGTATATATTCTAATATAAAATGAAATAACTAACAATAATGAATTCATTACGTTATTAATCTTCTATTCAGTGTGGTGTGAAAGAATGGAATGAATGATAATAATTGTGTGTAATGGTATTTGAATCTAAAAAAAATTAGTTAGATAGATACCCTTGTATACATATATATGTGTATTCATATATGTATATAAACTACATATATATATATATATGTGTGTGTGTGTGTGTGTGTGTGTGTGTGTGTGTGTGTGTGTGTGTAATGTATAGAATTGAGGGGGAAAAAACAAAAGGAAAAAACTTTATATTGTATACCTTTTGTTGTAAAAAAAAAAGTTTTGATAAAGATTTAAAAAAAAAAAGCCATGAGGAATAGTTACATAGTTACATTGCTGAAAAGAGACTTGTGTCCATCAAGTTCAGCCTTCCTCACATTTGTTTTTTGCTGTTGATCCACAAGAAGGCAAAAAACCCAGTTTAAAGCACAATTTTGCATCAAGCTAGGAAAAAAAAAATCCTTCTTGATCCCAGAATGACAGTCAGATTTATCCTTGGATCAAGCAGTTATTGCCCTACATTGAAAGATTATATCCTTGAATATTCTGTTTTTGCAAGTATGCATCTCGTAGCTGTTTGAACATCTGTATGGACTCTGATAAAACCACTTCTTCAGGCAGAGAATTTCACATCCCTATTGTTCTTACAGTAAAAAAACATTTCCTTTGCCTTAGACAAAATCTTCTTTCTTCCAGTCTAAACGCATGTATGTAAAGTCCGGTTTGTGAATAGATTTCCACACAATGGTTTGTTATGGCCCCGAATATATTTGTATAATGTTATCATATCCCCTCTCAGGCAACGTTTTTCTAAACTAAATAGGTTTAAATTTGTTAACCTTTCTTCATAGCTGATATGTTCCATTCCTTTTATTAGTGGCAGCCGTTACCTTGGATATAGCTATTTACATCGACTTTTAAATATAGGTACTAGTTTTAATTTTATTCCCTTCTGTATAAATATTAATATCTAGAAAATTAACTGAACTATTGCTAAAAGTACTGGTTAATCTAATGTCTCAGTCATTGTCTTCTAGATGAGTTAAAAAAGCAGTGAGGGATAATTCATCTCCCTTCAAGTTGAAAAAAAAATATTATCTATGTATCAGCGATAGGTCACCAGATTCGCATCTCACATGTGATTTTCAAAACTATGTCTTTGTTGCCATAGGGACATAAACAGGTCGGCGTAACTGGGTGCGAATCTGGTACCCATCGCTGTACCACATATTTGAAGGTAAAAAGTGTTTGTTAGGATCCAATAGATTCCTTCCAAGAAAAAGTCAATTTAGGTTGGTGGAAATTTGTCTGAAGTATCTAAAGAATTTCTAGTTGCTTCACAGATTCAACAATTTTTGCATTTTTTGCTGTTTGCGTTCAATTGCAATTTGCATTTTAATACTTTATTGCACCAACACATATTATATACCATTTTTAAAGGACAAAATGGGCTTAAATATGATGTAACATATACATATATAAATGCTTATTTATTATAAAAACAAGTACAAAAAATACAAAAAAAGGAAAAATATTGTTGTTTTTTTTTACAGTTTTTGCAACAATAATGTGTGCATAATTAGTGCAGGTTAAGGAAAGTAATTAAAAATAAATTAGTTTAGTTGTTCTGATTTACAGAATATATAATGTGACTAGGATTTTAAGTTTTTTTTTGGTAGCTACAGGTCACAAAACACAAGGAGTAAATTAAAATGTTAATGTGTTGCAATTTTAGAATTTGGTATGTTTGTCTTGTAACCTTAATAGCCATAAAAGAAAACAAAATTGCCACACAAAAGCATTTATTTATATAATGTAGACATCACAGACTATTTACCTAAGGTTATTTTGAAACTTTTTACATAGCCATTTCACTGCCAAACTCTAAATATTGGAATAAAATTGTGTTTTTTTTGTTTTTGACCCACAAACTTATAACAAAGATCTTCTAATGTGTATTTCGTAAAGTTGGTGTGTGCTATTCCTATACAAAACTTTATGTTGTGTTTAGCTACATCTGCTGAGTACAACAATACCCCCATTGTATGTCTTTGGCACTATTTCGTGAAGCTACAGTGCAATATAGGAGACCTGTTCATTTCAGTATTTACAGTAGAATTTTGAGAGACGGATTTGATGGGCCTATGTTTCAATATGGGGTATTATAGCAGTTTGACTTTTCAAAAGAAAAACACAAAGGCCTACCATTTGTAAAAGTAGACACTCCAGGGTATCTCATTTGGTGCATATTGTGCCTTAACATGCCCCCATTTTTTCACCAATATATGTCAAAGTATGTGGTAAAAATATTTTTTTGCCATTTTTTAAATACGGATTATAATTTTGCTGGGCATTTTGTATATTTGATATGTGCCACTATGATCAAAGCCCCCAAATGATGCTCAGCTAAGTCTACTGAGTAAAATGATACCCGCTTTGTATATCTTTGGCACTATGTCGTGAAGCTACAGTGCCATAAAGGAGACCTATCCATTTCAGTCTAGTAGCAATTAGCATTTTTTCTTCCTTTTTTCGTACAAAGGTCAATATATATATATATATATATATATATATATATATATATGCTTGAGGTACCCCAAAGGCATTCCTCAGGCGTAGCATCATGGATTACAATTGGGTAAGAGGTAAAACGTGCAATTTTTATAATACTGAATAACTGTACTAGGCTAGTAAATAAGAAGTAAATCTATAAGTGTAAGCCAGAGCCTATTCACTGAGGTTACGTTTAGCTATATGAATTGGTACAATAATTAAGCATTTAGTTAATATATAGCAGGTAGTAAAGGTGACCACTGAGCTCAAACAAGCTAGCAAAGCTCTTTAAATAACATTTCTATGCTAGAATACAATTTTATACTAAGCAACATTCATGGTTATGTTCTGCTGGTTGCTTCAGTGGAGATGCAGAAGTAGGCAAGGAGTAAGGTAACTCTGTGGTACCAATCACCGTGGAACCCTGTAGAGGCTGTCAACCCACACTTTGATGGAGAGTCTGTCGCTTCGGGACATACAGCCGGCAAGAGGACGGTAATGTAGTATCCGGCATCCCTCCAGCCCCAGATCTTTGTGGGAGCCAACACCACTGTGCCACGGACTCGGGTGGTCTGCGAGTCCGAGTCCTTCCCGGGATTGGGATTGCGAGAGGTCCTGATGGTGTTGCACTGATGCTGTCCGGCGGGCCTCCGCTTATGTGGATGGTGTTTCCTGGGCAAGCCCTTGATGGCTCTCAGTCCAGGCTGCTGTTCTTTGGGGGTGACAGGAGCATGCTCGATATATTTGCCCAGAGGGAGCCTTCTCTGCCCTTTCTTCCGGTTCAGCTCTGCCAGCATTGTGGGTGAGGAGGTGGGGTAGCCATGTGTGCCCTCAGCTTTTCCCAGAATTTGGCAAAAATAGCCTCCAGCGAGGATATTGTGCCGCTTAAATGGCCGGGTTGCTCGGTAGGAATATGCAGTGTACATTGCTGTGTGAACTTGGTTGCCTCCGCCATCTTGGGATCTGCAGGGTCACTGTATCTTCCAGCGCTTCCCGCCATGCTTCAAAATACACCTACCAGCAGGTCAGCAGGGACCGGAATTACCCCCACCGGTCCAAGGGGAGCGTAGTGAGTGACTTCAGCTTGTGGAGCAGGGAGAGCATACATTTCAGTGCATTATAGCCAGACAAGTCAGCTTGTATGCCAGAATTGGCAGTGAACTCTGGAATGCCCGTTGAAAAATTATTAGGGGGTGCCCAGTCATCTGCGCCATGTTCAGCATCAAGGGAATCAGCGATTTTCTAATGATGGTCCTGCAGTATCTGGCATATTGTCCCTGTCCCCTGCGTCACTCTCTGAGGCAGTGCCTGTCGCCTCTGAGTCTGCCACTAACAGTGCATAAGCCTCCTCTGCGCTATACTTCCTAAACATAATAAACTTTAACTAAATAACTAAACTTTCATTTTTTTTCATTTTTTTTTTTTCATTTTTTTTTTTTCATTTTCATCCCTAACTAGCTTAACACTAAATTCTCCAACTGCCACTAAATTCCACCCACTCCAACTACCTTAATTACAAATTGATAAAATAAAATATTAAATTTAACCCCTTTACGTTACTAAAAAGTCTAATTTAACCCCTGAGGGTAAAAAAAAAAAAAAAAAAACTAGATCACAGTAAAGTACAGGGGAAGGGTTATTTTTTTTTAAGAACAAGGGAAAGGGGATTTCTTCAGACAATTTATTCTCTTCAGGAACACAATGTAACAACGATCCATCTTTCAACACTTCAAAAACCCACAAGAGGTGGAGGGAGGCGGATCTGATATTCCAGCAGCATTGTGACCACTATGACTGGCTGTCACAGCGATCACATGCACTAGGACATCACAATTTGCTGTTGCTGGTCTGCCACTGACTCTGAGCAGTGGCGTACATACCAGGGTCGCAGGGGTCGCGGCTGCGACCGGGTCCGGCCCACCTGGGGGCCCGGCCGCCCCTGCGACCCGGTGTGTACCCACTGGGCCAGCCTCTTCCCCTGGGGGGCCCAGGAGCCGACCACCCCAGGGCCCCGCGAGGCTGGCCCTGCTGACACCCGGAATGCGGTGACGTCATCTTCCGGCGCCGGCATCCCTACACGGCGCGCGAGGGAGCTGAAGAGGAAACACTGGGTGCTCCCTCGCGCGCCCGCCTGCCTGACCGGCCACCCGCCCAGGAGCCCTGCAGTACCACTGGACCCCAGGGAATCCCCCCAGCACTCCAAAAGGTAAGGAGGCTGGGGGGATTAAATTTAAAAAAAAAAAAAAAACGTGTGAGTGTTAGAGTGTGTGTGAGTGTGTGAGTGTTAGAGTGTGTGTGAGTGTTAGAGTGTGTGTGAGTGTTAGAGTGTTAGTGTGTGTGTTAGTGTGAGTGTTAGTGTGAGTGTTAAAGTGAGTGTTAGAGTGAGTGTTAGTGTGTGTGTCTGCTAGTGTGTGTGAGTGTTAGTGTGTGTGAGTTTTAGTGTCTGCTAGTGAGTGTTAGTGTGTGTGTCTGCTAGTGTGTGAGTGTTAGTGTGTGTGAGTGTTAGAGTGAGTGTAAATGTTAGTGTCTGCTAGTGAGTGTCAGTGAGTGTGTTACTGTGTGTGTCTTACTGAGTGTGTGTGTGTGTGTGTGTGTGTGTGTGTGTTACTGAGTCTGTTTGATGTCTGTTAGTGAGTTTGTGTTTGTCAGTGAGAGTGTATGTATGTCTGTCGCTGAGTGTGTCTCTGTCAGTAAATGTGTGTGTCTGTAAGTGAGAGTGTGTGTCTCTTAAGCACTTACCTTTCTCCAGCACCGGACTCCCTTGGCGCTGGGGATCCCTCAGCCTCTCAGCTCCGAATGCGACCGCGCACGCATTCAAACCGCCCATAGGAAAGCATTACGCAATGCTTTCCTATGGACATTCAGTGTGCTCCTCTAGCGGCTGTCAGTGAGACAGCCACTAGAGGCTGGATTAACCCTCAGTGAAACATAGCAGTTTCTCTGAAACTGCTATGTTTTCAGCTGCAGGGTTAAAACTAGAGGGACCGGACACCCAGACAACTTCATTGAGCTGATGTGATCTGGGTGTCTGTAGTGGTCCTTTAAGCGTGTGTACATCTGCATGCACTGGTGTACATACCGCGGGGGAAGGGGAGGGGAGTGGGGGGGGGCCCACGGATCAATTTACGCACCGGGGCCCCATGGGTCATGTGTACACCACTGACTCTGAGGCACCCAGCTGTCCAATTACAGACTTCCCAATGCAGCTCAATGAGACGTGTTTGCAAGGTGGGTGCTCTAGGTAATTGCTGCCTCTTAAATCAGGTTCCACTGAGCTAAACAACCAGGAAGTAAGGATCTGTTTTCTGATTGACAGACAGGAGAGGGTAACATGGTTAATTTATAAAAGTGCCAATTTCTATTGAAATCTGCACTTTTTGTAAAATGAAAAAAAAAGAGTTCGCACTCTTCACACAAATTATTTCAGAAAGACTTTGACTTTATATGTGATTTCAGTGCTAAAATATCCAACTTTGTAAGTGTACTTCTTTTAACCACTTATTAATTTTAATATTGTTTTACACTTATATTTTGATGATACACATTTTACTTGTTTTATCTCTTTTTTTATACAATTGGTTTTTGTTTTTGTGTTTTTATTGTCTAACATTGATTTCCTTTTAAAATTATATTTAAATATTGTCTTTCAAAATAAGTGTGTTAGGCTTGAGAAAGGCTAGGGGATTCTAAAACATTACCAAAACTATGTATGCACTTTTTTTTTTTACTTTGCAAAGTAAAAAAATTTCAATCAACTCATACAATGTCTGCAAATGTCCTAAAAATAACATGCTCCCCCTCCTTTCATACAGTAAAGGAAACTTCAAAGATCATACCATTACTACAGTCAAGGAGGAGGAATGTAGTATTACAGAGATCACTATAAATCTCTTTGATGCCATCAGGTTCTGTACAAATACATACATGCAGGGTATACTTAGTTATCTATTTTTGTCACACCTACTGTATGTGAGAAATTTTTTTTTGTTTTTTTCTTCTATATTAATATCTCGGAACTTTTGTGAAATGTTGCAAGATAAAATAAATTGTATATTAAGGGGTTGACAAAACGTGGGCCCCCATAATGCATTTTCAATTCTAAACTGCAAAGCATCATAGCAGTTGTAGTTCTACTATTTGTTCAGATCTGCTACATGCTGTATTTTTATTGCTCTTAAATTTCTTACAAAAATTAAAAAATGCATGCAAACATGTTTCTTTATATCTTTACATTTATAGGATATGAAAGCCATAAATGCATTCCTGAAGTAGATTTGTTATTGGAAAGAGTATTGTTAATAAAAATCCTTTTTTGCAACTTGAAGTTTATTGAGTTTCAAGATATGCATTAAAATCACACATAGGAAAATGTGGGGAGAAATGTAAAGCATTACTTGGGGTACATAAGATTCATAAAAACAGTTTAGCTTTATATTGACCATTTTCAAGTTTTGCTTTATATTGACCATTTTCAAAAACTAAGGCTTTTTACCTTCTATTTAATTTTTTTACTGTATTACAAAATCGATATTGCACATTACACTTTCAATGTTCATACACAATCTAATTTTAACAACATTATTCAACTGAAAGACATTATCGTGAAATTCAAGATTCAAAATCAACAAATGAACGCTCAAAACTGAAATCTTTCATAGAACTTTGAAAAAACTAAATATGTATTTGGTAAAGCAGTCGGACAATAGATCACATATTTCCACTTAATTTGACCTTTGATGAGATAAAAATCCAAATTTCTTATATTTTCTTTCCATTCTAAAGAAAGAGATATAATAAAACTCTCCATAATCAGTATTACACAATATGTTAACACATTCCACAAATTCCCTTTTAAATATGGAAAGTTCTGTACAGTTTTTTTTTTTTGTTTCTTCTGGTAATGAAGATAACGACTTTTATATTGCTTCTACACTACAATATGTGTGTATACGTGCGTAAGTATGTGTGTGCTATGATAATGCTGTTTCTATTGCCATATTTGGGTTTAGCAATTTTGCTCATAATATGTAAAGTACAAATGAAGCACAATGATAAGTTAGTTGTGGTCATATTTTCTGTTTATCCAAGAGCACCATGATGTAAGTTCTGTGAAATAAATAAAGTGAAGTAAATAATTCCACAAAGAGGTAGTTAAAATAAGCTTTCTTCTGAAAAAAAAGAAATATATGAAATGCACACATAATTACATAATGTCCTAAATCATAAGCTCCTGTGAGCACGGACTTCTTCACCTTTTATGTCTTTCTTATTCAGTATATCAACTACTTGTCATATATCCCAAATTTTAAAAAAAGACCATAGGCTTATATTATACATAGTTACATAGTAACATAGACTAAAACGAGACGTGTAAATCAAGTTCAGCCTTTCTCAAATCTGTTTTTTGCCATTGATTATGCTTTAAAATAGCAGCAAAAAGAGAAAATTTTGTTTTACAGTGCAAACATTATAAGATAGGAGAAACATGCTAAATAACAGATGTAATGAACCACCAATCACAGTCCAGCACAGTCTATATAAAGTAATGCCATAGCGTGGTTAAGATAAGTGTTATATTAAAGTAATTAATGCGTGTATACTTCCAAAAATAATATATCTCTTTAGAACAATCTCATTGAGAGTACAAACCAAAATATTAGATACATTTACAACACTATTTAAAAATTATATTTGGTTAGATAAACATCCAAGAATAGCTCATAACATCTTAACAAAAAACAAAAAAGAAGGTGGAGTATACATCATTTACACAAAGCAGCTATGTTAGCTCACTTTACCTTATCCTTAAAATCCAATGCCTACGATTGGTCTTATTTTGAAAGAAATGGACATGGGCTCCTGTGAAATATAAAAAAAAAAAATGGGTCTAATCTATCAGTGCTTTGCTTGAATTCCCAGATGAATCCAATTATTAAGGATATGAATTTCACCTTAACAAAATAAAAAATCCACTTTATAATATAATATCACAGAAAGCTCCAATTGAAATTATCTCATATGATATATCTGACTTAAACCCAACATCATGGAAAGCAAGAAGAATTCTAAAAATTGCCGATGTTCTGGAGGATGGTAAATTAATGCCCTTCAGCCAACTCCAACAAAAATTCGATTTACTAAGTAGAGATTTATTTACATATTTAAGAATAAGAAACTATTTATTAAATAATTAATGTATCTCAAATCATTGGATGGATAATTTACTTCACTATTCCCTTTCTTATAAAGGAAAAATGTTATCTAAAATCTTAAAATCACCGATATTCACCTATCAAAACGCAACCCATGAATGGCAAAAACCCTCACCTATATGCAAATAGTAAAACAAGAAATGCTTATTGAATTTTTAATGGAAGTATGGTGGAAGGGTATTAAATGTGTATCCCATCCACTAATCTCTATGAGAGAACTACATTATAAATTGATTTAAAGGTGGTATTTAGTTCCAACAAGACTTATTAAAATATCAAGAAACAATTCTGGAATCTGTTGGAGGTGTCACCTAGAAAAGGGAAACTTATCACATATTTGGTGGAATTGTACCAAATTAGATAATATTAAATATCAGATTAAATAATGTTTACAACAACTTTTTAACATTGACTAATGTAATTTTAATATGTTCCTTTGGGACATAGATTTTTCCAGTTAGCAATAAATCTCAAGAATATTTAATAACACACATTCTAAACCCAGACCCCATAGGCGGTCATAAGCAAGGGGGAGACTGAGGGGGGAGAGACGCACTCGCTGCAAACAACTAGACAGCCGACCAAATGGAGCACGCCCCGCACGCAACAACCCCACGGGGAGGCTGGGGGCCCCCGGGGAGCAGGGGGATTACATGACACAGCCAGGCCCTAACACCTGACAGGCTCCAGAAGGGATCAGAAGGCCCTGACATGGTACCGATCGGACCACTCAGGGGGATGGCCTGCACATGGATCCCTTACCCCCGACCAAGACCTAGGCGACGCAGACGGCTTAGGGGCGACCCTCTCTACCCAGGACAGTCCTGGGTCGCTACAACACCCATTCCCGCACACGTATCACCCCCCTAGAGGAATGGGCACGGCCCACACCCCGAACCGAGGAGCCTCAACCCAACCGCACAACGAGTTGCATCCCCAACCAACCACCACCCTACCCACAACCCTCCCCGCCCAGGGCCCGAGACCATGGGACAGGGGTGCAGGATGGAGGGAGGGGAATGGGAGTAAAAGCACCCTTAACAGTCCCCTAGAGGCCGACTCCGCCAACCCACACGGACTCAAACACCAGCGGAGCCCCAATAGCAGGCTCGTAACTCAGCGGAGGGGGCGATATGGGGAAGGGTATGCCAGACGGGTCATTAGCAAAACATTCTTATGAAGAAAAATGTTTGTATTGTTACCTACTGACGAAACAAGAAACTAAATAAAGAATGTCAAAAAAATAAAAATAACACACATTCTATTTGCAGCTTAGATAACAATGGCATGCTACTGGAAATTAACTAAGGTAGAATGGTCAAATATTTGTGAACAAATTTCCTACCAATATTGCATGGAATGTAGTTTCTTTGTAATTACAGACACAGTGGAGGAATTTGAAAAGTATTGGCTACCCTGGATACATTTTATAAACAATTAGATTTATGATAAGTACCTTGCAAAACTTACCTCTGACTAATAACTTTAGAAAACAATATTTATTACTTCTTCTCTCTTTCAAGAACCCATAGTATGAATGAAGTATGAATGCAATCTGTTTGTAACAATTTACTTAATCACCTATTATTAATTCACAATTCGTTTTTTACATATAAACATTTATATGAATATACTTATAATATACAGTGAGGGAAAAAAGTATTTGATCCCCTGCTGATTTTGAACGTTTGTCCAATGACAAAGAAATGATCAGTCTATCATTTTAATGGTAGGTGGATTTTAACAGTGAGAGACAGAATATAAAAAAAAAAATTCAAGAAAAATGCATTTCAAAAAAGTCATAAATTGATTTGCATGTCAATCAGTGAAATAAGTATTTGACTCCTTCGTCTAAGTATTTGGTGGCAAAACCCTTGTTGGCAATCACAGAGGTCAGATGTTTCTTGTAGCTTGCCACCAGGTTTGCATGCATCTCAGGAGGGATTTTGTCCCACTCCTCTTTGCAGATCCTCTCCAAGTCATTAAGGTTTTGAGGCTGACGTTTGGCAAATCGAACCTTCAGCTCCCTCCACACATTTTCTATGGAATTAAGTTCTGGAGACTGGCTAGGCCACTCCAGCACCTTAATGTGCTTCTTCTTGAGCCACCCCTTTGTTGCATTGGCTGTGTGTTTTGGGTCATTGTCATGCTGGAATACCCATCCACGACCCATTCTCAATGCCCTGGCTGAGGGAAGGAGTTTCTCACCCAAGATTTGATGGTAGATGGCCCCGTCCCTCGTCCCTTTTATGCGGTGCAGTTGTCCTGTCCCCTTAGCAGAAAATGTTTGACAGTGAGGCTCATAGGGAGAATTCCTCCTCCTCCAAACATGACAAGTTGAGTTGATGCCAAAGAGCTCGATTTTGGTCTCATCTGCCACAACACTGTCACCCAGTTCTCCTCTGAATAATTCAGATGTTCATTGGCAAACTTCAGATGGGCCTGTACATGTGCTTTCTTGAGCAAGGGGACCTAGCGGGATTTCAGTCCTTCACAGCGTAGTGTGTTACCAATTGTTTTCTTGGTGACTATGGTCCCAGCTGCCTTGAGATCATTAACATGATCCTCCCATGTAGTTCTGGGCTGATTTCTCACCAATCAAATGATCATTGATACTCCATGAGTTGAGATCTTGCATGGAGCACTAGACCGAGGGAGACTGACCGTTATTTTGTGATTCTTCTATTGGTAAATAATTGCACCTACTGTTGTCACCTTCTCACCAAGCTGCTTGGCGATGGTCTTGTAGCCTATTCCAGCCTTGTGTAGGTCTACAATGTTGTCCGTGACATCCTTGGACAGCTCTTTGGTCTTGGCCTTGGTGGAGAGTTAGGAATCTGATTGATTGATTGATTGCTTTTGTGGACTGGTGTCTTTTATACAGGTAATGAGCTGAGATTAGGAGCACTCCCTTTAAGAGAGTGCTCCTAATTTCATCTCGTTACCTGTATATATGACACCTGGGAGCTAGAAATCTTGCCGATTGATAGGGAATCAAATACTTATTTCACTCATTGACATGCAAATAAATGTATTACTTTTGTGACATGCATTTTTCTGTTTTTTTTTTTTTGTTATTCTGTCTCTCACTGTTAAAATACACCTACCATTAAAATTATAGACTAATCATTTCTTTGTCAGTGGGCAAACATTCAAAATCAGCAGGGGATCAGTACTTTTTTCCTTCACTGTATATTGTCATAGTTCACATTTACACTTAATTAAATATTTCTGAAATACCAAACACATTTTGAAAAAGAAAAAGTATACATGCTAGAAGATGAAGGGATAAAGTTCATCATAAAGTTTCTGTATGAAAAAGAAAATGAGAAAAATAAAGAATTATAAATAAAAAAAGATAAGTGTTATTTAATATTACTCTACAAATACCTTTTCATTTCTGCTGTCAAGATCAGATTCTTGTTGATCAAGTGTCAGGATTACAGTATGATCCAGCACGTAGAATTGTGTAACACAGAGGACTGATAGGTAATGTATACCGGACCTTAGAATGGCCAGACTAATGTACCAAAGAATAGTCAGGAATAGCCAAGGTCAAGGGATACAGAAAGAGACACAACGATAAGGAAAATCCAGGGGTCAGGGATGCCAGAAAACAGGGAAGTCAAAAATAATGCCAAAGTCAAATAACCAGAATTACCAGAATCAATAACACGCTCTCAGACAACCACAAGGGAAAACACGACAGGGCACTGATCAGGATGAGAACTGGGCTTAAATACCCCTCCTCTGGATCTGATAGGCTGTAATCGGCCTTTGACCCCAAAGGCAGTTACCAGGTTACCATTTGCATAATTGCTGCTCAGCACAAACCCTCCTGTGGATTTGATTGCTGCTCGGCACAACTTTTACTGTCAGAACAGTAATATTGTTCGGCACAACTTTTCCTGTCTGAACGATAAATTCCATTAATCACATTTTTATAAGTGGATGAATACGTGACATCAACAAATTCATCTATTACTAAAGTAGTGATTAAAGAGATTCCCTTATATTTTCCTGGATACATCAGCAATATGTTCCTTGCATACAAGAAGGATGAAGGACTTCAGCCAGTAATCCACTTAAAACATCTCAATTAATAGATGTGATACATTCATTTCAAAAAGGAAGGAATCCATTGTTTGAGGGAGCTCTGGAAACACAGAGATAGTATGATAAAAATAGACTTCAAGGATGCTTACTTAATGGTACCTATTCATACAGATCAACAACATTTTCTGCAATTCCTTTGGAAAAGCTGAAAATGGCAGTTTACTTGTCTTCCTGTCAGCCTTTCCTTCACACCTTGGTGCTCCACCAAGTTATTCAACCCAGTAGTTGCCAATTTTAGAAGCAGAGGTGTTCAACTTATTATTTACCTAAACGATATTCTGATAATATATCAGGATGTTCACACTTCTCATTTTCACAAAACATGGAACATCACACTTATGCAAAGTTTGCGCTCTTGTATCAGTTAGGAAAAAACATCGGTATTGAACACTTCTCAATCCACAGAAATTCTGGGAATCCTTAAAGACTCCAATCAACAGTACCTCTAAAGAATTTTCTATTCGGAAAGGAATTGAGGATGGTTCTAAAGAAAGAAACTTTATCCCTTCATCTTCTAGCATGTATTGTGGGCCTTTTAGCAACTTCCATCAATACCATCTTTCCAGTTCTTACATTATAAAGCTCTTCAACAATTAAAGGTGAAATGCTTATGAAGCCATCTATCTTATTTGTACACAATTTGGTGGCTGAAGGGGAGATAATTTGGTGGCTGAAAATCATGGATGCATGGAACTGGAAATTGATTTCTCTACAGCTCCAGATATTATGATAGGATTGGACGTTAGCCTAGTAGGCTGGGGAGCCCGACCAGGAGTTCTAACTACAGAATGAAAATGGTCTCTACACAAATCAAAATAACACATAAATCATCTAGAGTTATTAGCAGGATCGTTGGCTCTCAACTGCTGCATATTTCTACAACATTTCTGCAGTCCAACATATCAAAAGATTGGGAGGTGCCAAATACAAAGATCTGACAGAGTTTCCAAACATTTTTCACTTTTTTTGTCTAGACCGAAATATTACTCTGAAACCAGAATACTTACCAGGACTGTCCAACATCGTAGCAGATCGCATTTACGACATCTAAACGATCCCGGTGATGGGAGGATACCCGATCCGATCTGCCAAAAAGTCATCAAATATGAGTCCACTAGATGGATATCTCATTGCGACTTGCTTAATTTGCCAAATACCATAGTATTTTAGGTGATTTCCAGATCCAGAACCTTTTGGCATTGGATGACTTCTTGCAAGACTGGTCAGAAAGACATCATTATGTGTTCTCTCCATTCGCGATGATTCCAGCTCAACTTTGGTTTCCACATCTGCTGGAACTACTCAGAGATTTTCCTAGAATCATACCATTTTGGGAAGATCTTCTATCAACTCTCAATGGAGAATACCATCCATTGATTGTGAATCATCAATTAACGATTGTCGCCTAGCTAAATTTAGGAAATCCTCATTTCAAGATGAAGTTTCACAATCAACTCAAGACATCTTATCAGAAGGTTGGGTTTCCTGTACCAGAGTCAATTATCGATTAGGCTGGACATTTTGGTGTGATTGGCTAGGAGATGTCTTAGAATCTGATTGACACCTCTCGTGTGCCGTTCGAATAATGTATACAGATCAGCTATTTCTGCAAAACATGTATTTTCTGAAAATGTACTAATTGGAAGGCATCCTCAAGTTTGCAAACTCATGAGAGGTATTCGCTTGAAATGTCCTCCTCACCCAAAATATTCCCAAATGTGGGATGTTTCTTTGATTCTAAATTTATTTGATTTTTGAAATTAAGATACTGAAAATTGATCATTACATTTTTTATCATTTAAACTTGTCATTTTATGGTATCTCATTTCCTTGAAACGTGTATCAGATTTCAAAGCACTTGATATCTATTATAACATTTTCTCTCCAGATGGCAAAAATTTCCAAGTGGCAAGACACACTAAGACTAATCTGTCTTCTGGATTTTATTCTGCTTTCCCTCAAAATCCTGTTAAGGATGTAGAATTCTCAGCCTAAAGAGATGGTTTTATCAAAGTCTGTACAGATGTTAAAACTGCAACTCGATAAATACTTGCAAAAATATAATATTTACGTATATAATTTTTAATTTGTTGTGTAATAGCTTCTTTGTATTTTACAAAAATCAGAAAGTGCTTCAAACTGGGGTTTTTGCCTTCTTTTGGGTCATCAGCAAAACAAGCTGTGAGAAATGCTGAACTTGGTGGATACATGTCTCTTTTCTGTATATGTAACTATGTAACACAGGTTCCTATATTTTAAAGCACGACAGTTTCAGTCCTTGTTTACAAATTCACTTGATAAAGGCCCCATTGTGAGACCAACATGCTGTTCATGTTTGATCCAATAAATGCTGAATTATGCTAGTTGTATATCAGGTATCTCTTTGATCTTGTTTACAAATGAGTCATATGGAAAAAAAATACAAAAAAAAAATATGTAAAGCAAAATTTACAATAACACAAGATGAGTAATAAAAATGTGGACCATATGTCTGACCCAGTAACCTGGCTTTAGTTATAGCAGCCCTAGCAGGTGTCATACAAGCAAAGAATGTGTGCTAGCTTCCAGAAATTGCATACAGCAACATAGAATAAGAAAATGTACATGTATAAGACAATATAGTAGATATTGTAAAGCAAATAAAAGGGTATTTTACTAGTTAAAGGGACACTATAGTCACCTGAACAACTTTAGTTTAATGAAGCAGATTTGGTGTATAGAACATGCCCCTGCAGCCTCACTGCTCAATCCTCTGCCATTTAGGAGTTAAATCCCTTTGTTTATGAACCCTAGTCACACCTCCCTGCATGTGACTTGCACAGCCTTCCATAAACACTTCCTGTAAAGAGAGCCCTATTTAGGCTTTCTTTATTGCAAGTTCTGTTTAATTAGGATTTTCTTATCCCCTGTTATGTTAATAGCTTGCTAGACCTTGTAAAGAGAGCCCTATTTAGGCTTTCTTTATTGCAAGTTCTGTTTAATTAGGATTTTCTTATCTGCTATGTTAATAGCTTGCTAGACCCTGCAAGAGCCTCCTGTATGTGATTAAAGTTCAATTTAGAGATTGAGATACAATTATTTAAGGTAAATGACATCTGTTTGAAAGTGAAACCAGTTGTTTTTTTCATGCAGGCTCTGTCAATCATAGCCAGGGGAGGTGTGGCTAGGGCTGCATAAACAGAAACAAAGTGATTTAACTCCTAAATGACAGTGAATTGAGCAGTGAAATTGTAGGGGAATGATCTATACACTAAAACTGCTTTATTTAGCTAAAGTAATTTAGGTGACTATAGTGTTCCTTTAAAAAGACATTCAGCTATTATAGGGTTAAGGTTGCAGTCTCATGGACATATTTTACTTTTTGTTATTTAATTCTTTATGTTTTGACAGTCAATTAGCAATATACACTTTATATGAAGGCATTTGTGTAATTCAACATCCGTTCTTATCATCTTTGGTGTTTGACGTGTTTTTGTGCCACATTTAACATTAAAGAAACCCCAAGATAATTTGCACATATTGAAGTACTGAGTCCTCTTGTAGGGACAGCTATCGCAGACTGCCTTTATTTTATTTTTTTAATGAATAAAGAAAAAAAAAAACTAAACATAATAAAATAAGTTCTATATGTTAGATTGGTTAAGGTATAGTATACAGTCAACAGGGCTGGTGCAAGGATTGTTCCACCTTCTCATGCAGACTTACATACACTGACCCATACACACACTGACTCATAAAGACACACACACACTGACCCATGCAGACACAGGCTGACCTATACACACAAACAGATGCATACACACAAACAGACCCACACACTTACCCATGCAGACACATGCTGACCCATACACAGACTGATACATACACACACACACTGACTCACAAAAACAAACACACACTGACCCATACACACACTGACTCATAAAGACACACACACACACTGACCCATACACACACTGACTCATAAAGAAACACACACACTGACCCATGCAGACACAGGTTGACCTATACACACAAACAGACCCATACACACAAACAGACCCACACATACACACACACTGACCCATGCAGACACATGCTGACCCATACAAAGACCAATACATCCACACACACACTGACTCACAAAAACAAATATACACTGACCCATACACACACACAGACCCACACATTCACACACACAGACCCCCCCACACACACACACCCATACGTACACACACACACACACCCATACGTACACACACACACAGACCCCTTACATACACACACAGACCCATACATACACAAGCAGTCCCATACATACACACATAGACCCAAGCAGACTGACATACACAAACATAATAACTGACGGTGCTTGACTGGGAGAGGGGTCCTGAATTAGCAGGCTGTGGTAAATGCCAGGCCGACGTTCTACCGGGTGTTAGTCTACAAGTAAGTGCCGCAGCCCACTATATTTAATCAATCCAACTTGATAGGGGAACAGCCAGACAAGCAGTAAAGCCACTGCTGGCACCCCCCCTCCCCCCAAGTAGACGCCCTACTCGGCCGCCTACTTAACCTATAGGACGCGTCGGCCCTGACAGTCAATCAATTAACATCACCTTAAAATCAGGTTTTACATTTTTAGAAAGTTAACACAAGCTTTGAACTGCAGAACCTGCACACAGAAATTATCTCTGCTAAGTGCAGAGAACAAGGTGCAGATCATGCATCAGGTGCCCCAGCACTTGGACACCCCATAGAGCACAGTGTGAAGTTTTACTTTTCAGTAACCTTTCCATTGTAAGAGTGGAGATTAATGTAACACACTGCTCTTTTTTGTTTCTTAAAAATGTATACATGTTATACTTTTATTGTATTCCTTTTTCAGCAAACAAAAGAGAGCAATGCATTGCATTACTTGCTACTGTGGAAAGGTTACCTTTTGCCTAGGCATGTAGGTCTAGTCAGTGTGCACAATGAAGCCTTGCTGGTGATCCTCAGTTAGTGGAACCTTAAACACTAAGAACATGACACCTCCTTAAAAGAATACTCCAAGCACCATAACCACTACAGCACAATTATTTCCTGTTGTCTTTTGCACGAGAATACAGTTGGCTCTACACAGCTAACCAAGGCTAAACAGGACTATGCAGGAACCCACTCTTTGCCCGAGAGCATAAGCTGAACGCTCTCCAACAATTAGTGCAGTCTTTCATTAGTCATGCTTTGCTCTACAGCAGCGTTTCCCAATTGGTGTTCCGTGGAACCCTAGGGTTCAGCAAGAACAAAACCGGATTCCACCACAATTTGCCCATTGGGTGGTCCATGCACTTAGGGCCACCTGATGAGCATTGCTGAACAGGGGCCCGGTCTGGCACCGTGGCCGTTTAAGATCGCGACCCAGCCCCTGTAGTCTCGGATGCTGGGAGGAAGTGACTCCCAGACATGAAGAATGCCACGCTGGAGGTAAAGAGTGGGGAGTGTAGCGGAAACCTCGTGCTTCCCAGGCTCCAGAGGCAACATCTTGAATCAAGGCTGGACAGCTTCTTTACTAATTTTCTGCGGCAGCTGGAGAACAGGACGCATCAACACACCCTGCAGCAATCGAGTGACCATGCAGATCAGCCAGCTCAAAGTCCCCAGCAGGAGTACTCAGTGCTCCCTGTGGTGAAGGCACAAAAACGGCAGTGGATCGGGCAGTGAGGTTTGCACGATGATCATACGACACAGAGGTGAGTCTTACTGCAGCACAGAGCTGTGTCTCATAAAGAGATGAAGATCATACAGGGAACCCTTCTCCTGGGGCAAGTACTGACCTATAGGCTTCCATGTGAGGTTTCAGATCTGGAGTGCACCCACAGAGTGCTGGACAGCGCTTTGCCCAAGGTAGGCATGGGGTGAATTGGGGGTTCATGAACTGAGCCATACAGCTCTCCTGGTCACCTACATGTTCATCTCCTGATACTTAATGTGGGGAGACTACAATGTTTAGATAACTATGATGCACCCTGTCCTTCTGTTTCTTTCTTTGAGCCTGGATCCTCTAGCTAGTGTAAAGTCAGGGGAAATTTATCAAAGTCCATATCTGGGGTTAAAAAAAATCTCTTTCAATGTATTATATTTACTCTCCAACCACAAAAATTGCTAAATAGAAAAAGCATGGCCTGTGTATGTGCCAGTGTTTGTCAGTGTGTGTGTATCTCTGTGTATTTGTCACTGTGTATCTGTGTGTTTATGTGCCAGTGTGTGCATCTAGGTGTGTATGTGCCAGAGTGTGTATATCTGTGTGGCAGTGTCCATTTCTGGGGTTAAAAAAATCTCTTTCAATTTATTATAGTTACTCTCCAACCACAAAAATTGCTAAATATAAAAAAGCATGGCCTGTGTATGTGCCAGTGTTTGTCAGTGTGTGTGTATCTGTGTGTATTTGTCACTGTGTATCTGTGTGTTTATGTGCCAGTGTGTGCATCTAGGTGTGTATGTGCCAGAGTGTGTATATCTGTGTGTCAGTGTGTGCATCTGAGTGTGTGGGTGTATCTAGGTATGTATGTGCCAATGTGTATATTTGTATGTCAGTGTGTGTATCTGAGTGTGAATGTGCCAGTGTGTGTATATGTGTGCCAGTGAGGGTGAATGTGCCAGTGTGTGCATCTGTGTGTCTGTGAATTTGTTAAGGTGTGTGCATCATTGTGTGTGTATGTGTCAGTGTGTATATATGTATGTATGTCCATACATCTAGCAAACACCATGAAAACAGATCCCTGCAAACAGAACAAACAAAAAAATTCACACTCCAAAATTATATATAAATACTCAAACACACCCTTCACTCAAACACCAATACTACACACAAATGTACATTCGCATTTAAAAGCCTATGTGCAAATAAAAATTTTGGGGGGTTCCACGATGTTGATACACTATGTGAAAGGATTCAACGTGAAAAATTATTTGGTAACTCCTGCTCTATAGGTACTCCTGGCTTTACATGCAGGAGAAATCGTACGCAGTGTCGGTGCCCAGAGAAGCTGGGTAAACTGACAAACCATAATAAAATGTTTACACAACTTAATGTGGGACAATGTTAGGGCACTTCCTTCACCAAAACCACTACAGTTGGTTATACTTGTTATAGAGCTTGAGGTGTTTCTGCAGGCTTCTTTTAACCCTACTTCCTCACATCAGATACTAAAAAGGATTTTGTGGTTAAAAATGCAGCTTCTGAAGAAAAGATCATGAATGCTTAAAAAATCTAAGCCACTATCATGAAATAAATATATTTTATCATTCATAGGAATAAACGGTATCTTCATTTAATGTATCAAATCACATTTACTTTTTAGTACTTAAAAGCAATCTGTGACCTTCAAGCTAAATAAATTAAAACTTCAATGACTCTTAGACAAATCCACACCTGACTCCAAGTCCTGAGCTTTTGGTTAGCTCTATTTTTTCTAATCATAACAAAACACAGCTTTCTATTTATGATCACTGGTCTGTAAAATAAACATAAAAACTCTGGAGACACACACACAACATTTCTATGTCTTGATATTTTTATTGATGACATTATTCACCTAATGCACCATTCACCTCCACTGAAATAGTACTTTGACCAATAGTTAGGGAGGCTTAGCTTGTTCATTCATAAGAGAGGCAAAGCTGGAGGTTTTGACTGGAATCACACACATGTAAATTAGCAGCTAGTGGGAGTGACTTAGGTGGGTTCACAAAGTAAGAAGCATTGAGCTCTTTTTGCTCTGCAAACTCCAGACATTACAGCACAGACTGCCTCTGTGCTCCAGGACCACACTCCAAGACCCTATTCCAGAATTCCTCATGGCGATGAACTTGCATAGCAAAGCAGCCTTTTAAAAGAAAAACAGTAAAATCCAGGAGTGATATTTCATTTCTCACCTTCTTCTCAACTCATCCCCTTCACCAACAGACATGGCAGTGTTTTTCTAGTCTTCTGCTACATAGAATTGGGAGAAATCTTTTTTTTTTGCCTTTACTGTCCCCAAAGGCGCACTGATACCGTGGCATGATCTACAAGGATTCTAGTGGATGTTTTCAATGTGACACCTTTGGGATTTTAAAGCCAGGATTCCCTGAAAAAAAGTAGGCGCTTTATGTAGAACGGTAAAGGAAAGAAAGAAAATTCAGGGTCTTTTTTTTTTATATAGATTTTTGGCTTTGACTGCTGTGGTTATAATCCTGCAACGTGGAGCGCAAGAAATATTTGGAGCAGGTAAATGCATTCATTTGTCCTAGCACACAGATACTTAATGTACTGTATTAACTGTTGGCAGAGGTTACTTCTTACTTCATTGGAAGTAGTTATTAGTTTCATAGTGTTTTTATGAGGCTCCATTTTTATTTTATTTTTTTGCAAAATGTGCAGTTAATTAGCACTGATGGTCTGTTTGAAGTCCTTGTACTGCAATTCTCCTCACTCTCTGCCAGCCATTCATAATTCTCTATTTACACGTGTTTACATATGTTTATGATTGTGAGTGATTAGGACACAGTGACGTCAGCTTGTGATGCAACTGATTAAATGTTAATACTAACTATGGTTAGAATCAAGTGACAAATAATGAAAACACTGTACTGTGTGTAACCGGTGCCTTCTGGCTTGTTTATCTGTGTTCTAAATTGTGTGCGAGTATGAAACTATGCATACTAGCAAAGAAAATCCACAAATTGCTACACTAGCAGACACGATCCTGAGGAATTATAAAATCAATAGAGACATTGGAGAAAGTGATTGATTCTGTATTGACTAAATCAGTGGCGGCTGATTGGAATTTCTGCAGTTATAGACTGCATGTCTCATGATGCTCAGCCAGACAAGTTGTGTGATACATTTTATATATCAGTGCCCTCACTGTATTTGACTGTTCTAAAACAGGGATTAAAAGTGTGTGCAGTATGTGATATGGTATATGTAATATGTGGTACAGTGTATAGTATGTAATATAGATGCACTATGCACTGTAGTGTGTGGTGTATGTAAAATAGTAAATTCAGTGTATAACAGTGTGTAACACACTGTATGCCATATATATGTGTGTGCACTATACAGTAGTATAGTATGTATAGTATATGCAGGATTTATCATAGTGTGTGTTTGTAGCATAGTGTGCAGTTGAATATACTGGTGTTTCTGGACTGTGGTACTCCTTAGGAAGTTGCAGAAAGTACTTTAATGGTTTAATTATGCAGTGTTATTACTATTCTTTCAAATCTATTCTTTGCAATTTTATATCAAAAGCTATAAAGCGTTCTGTTATTTATTGCTAAATGTTCTCACTTTATCTAGCTTCAACTTTGTTTATTGTAGATTTTATTTTATCTTTGGTCTTCTTATGTTCGTTAACCCAGTACTAAAATTCTGAACTTGTATTTATAAAATGCTGTGATGACAGTAAGAGCAAGTAATGCAAACATGAGTAATCAGTACAGTAAGAGTTAAATGATAGAACACATTGCATAGTATTAACATGAGTCTGGTTCTACTCATCATATTTATCAGGTTTAAAGGAAAATGTTACCAAAAATATTACATTTCAATTATTTTTATTCCACTTTGCCCCTGTGTTTTCCCTTTCAATCACTTTGGTACTTACATGTAAGTATTTAAATTGGGCAGACTAGATGGGCCGAATGGTTCTTATCTGCCTTCACATAATGTTTCTATGTCTATGAATGTAAAAAACAAAAGAATACAAATAAATATGTAAGATTAGTTGTCAGCAAATATACAGTTTGCTACATAGTTAAAGAAACAGTGTAACCTCCTAAACCACTCTATTTTAAAGGAACAGTCCAAGCACCACAACCACTACAGAACAATGTAGTGGTTATGTACCAGGAGTTCCCTGGTTTCTCTCCATTGTACGTTTTCAAATCATCAACCAGGCACTGTTTCTCCCCTCCACAACTTTCTATGGAGAGCTGAGAGTTCTTTATCTAGCAATCGGCTGACGCATTGCAGTGGTTAGCTTAGATGATCTAACGGAAGCTTCTGCTTAGGCTCTTATGACTCTGCATATGAGGTAGTAGAGGCAGGAACTGCCCCTGGCGTACCTCAGATAAGAAGTCAAACCATTCTAAAATGCGTTGACTCCTTAGTATTGGAGGGGGGGGGGGTGTCCCTTTAATGTAGTGTTTTTAGGTTCAAAGATGTTGTTCATTTTCTCAGACAATGTAGAATATTGCTGTTTTTGGAAAACATTGAGAAGCATTGGATTCAGTCCAGTCCCAGCAGCCATCTGGGATTTAGGCATCATCTCACGAGACATACTCTATGGAAGTTTACATGGGCTCACAGGATCGTCCAAAGATTTCCGTGTAGTACTCACATGAATGCACAATACTGCAGCAATGACATAGCTCCTGGCAGATGTAGTGCCAGGAGCTGTAGAGGATACCCAGGATGTAGATGGCTTTGGCTGTGATTGAAAGCTTCAGGTAAGTAGTGTTAGGTCAGGAATATTTAGTCACTGATACAATTTTCTCAATTTTGGCTCTGTACACCACCAAAATGGATTTGAAATGAAACAAAAGAGATGCAAAATGTTCATTTGTAATACTTTGTTGAGAATCATATGCAGGCAATTACTGCTTGAAGTCTGGAACACATGGACATCACCAAATGCTGGGTTTCCTCCTTTGTGTTGATTTGCTAGGCCTTTATTGCAGCTGTCTTCAGTTGTTGTGTGTTTATGGGTTTTTCTGCCTTAATTTTTGTCTTTATCAAGTGAAATGCATGCTCATTAGGTTGAGCTCAGGTGATTGACTTAGCTATTGCAGAATATTCCACTTCTTTGCCTTAAAAAAACTCCTGGGTTGCTCTCGCAGTATGTTTTGGGTCATTGTCCATCTGTAAATTAAGCGCCATCCAATCAACGTCAATGAAATTGCCTGAATCTGAGCAGACAACATATCCCAATACACTTCAGAATTAATCTGTCTGCTTATGTCTTCAGTCACATCATCAATAAACAGTAGTGGCTCACTGCCATAGGAAGCCATGCATGCCCATGCCATCACACTGCACCCACCGTATTTTACAGATAATGTGATATGTTTCAGATCATGAGCCATTCCAAGCCTTCTCCATACTTTTTTCTTCCCATCATTCTGGTATAGGTTGATTTTAGTTTTTTAGGAGATGGTTATAAGGAAAAACATTATAATCAGTGGGTGGAGTGCTAATTAATCAACAAGCAGATATTTGCTTACCTCTTACTGAGAAGTTATATGGGATCTCAATGTGGGGTAATATGTAAAGAAAAAAAAGAACAAAGCAGATCTAGTGCAGATGATATTTAAAAAAGTGCCATACACAAAGTAGAATAAGTAGACACACTCACAATCTTCAGAGCCTGAGGATAGGGCTGCTGTGCTTTTATAGGCAGCACCCCACCTTCTTGGATAGATAAAAAATCTCAGAGTTAACAAGACAAGGAATTATGGTGCAGTATATCTGGATATATCATTGACAATAACCACTTTTTAAAAATAGCCTCTTACCTTATTGAGAGCCCATATGTGCCTTGGCTCTCAGGTGTAAATGCCTGGTGTCAAATTTTGGGGTGACACTCCCCTATCTGGAACCTGGAACAGGACTGACTATCAAATATGGTGCAAATCCACTATTTATTCAGTATCAATATTAAAAACAAAAAGCTATACATACCTATTAAAAACAAATAAAAATGAACTTATCAGACTGTAGTGTAGTTCTTAAGTGCCAATACGCGTTTCGTTGGGTAAGCTTCTTCAGTTGGCTGTGATGTCTTCCAGGTCTAGAAATTCATTTAAATATCCATGTTCAATTAATCCATTCTGGTTACATGGTGCGTGTCCTCCAATCAGTGAGCTTTATGGGCAAAATGCCCTTACTGTAATGTGATGGTTATTGCTTGTTCTGCCGGAAGTGAGATCAATTTCCGGCGGTTTTTAATGATGTGTATCTTCGGCTGAGTCTACCAGAGGTGACGCAACGGGATTTGCGGCGCGTCACTTCCGGTATTTCATCAGTAGGTATATTGGCTGTTTTCATAGTCCCCTGTATGCAATTTCCATTCAGGGAAGTTATGAATGTCCATTTTGAAAGATGGAGAGGGAAGAGAAAAGAAGAACGTATCAGATTTTAGTATAATGATCAATTATATTTATATGAGCACATATACTTAGGGGGTAAATGGTTAAAAAAAAGTCTTAAAATGCATATATTAAATAAATAGATGCATATTTTGAAAGATATTAATGTACTTTTGATAAGTGTTGAAAATGAATATTACAATTGGAATAAAAAATTAAATAAAAAAATACGGTTTGCTTTTGTGTTTTTTTTTTCCATAAAAAATTATATAACTCAAAGTCTACATTCTGACCTCCTGCTTGTAATGAATTTAAGTTAAAAATCAATTCCATCTCAGATTTGCCCAGTTGTTTTTGCCATAACATCCCCTCTCCAATTACCAATCATTTTTTGGATGCCCATAAATTGTAAGCCTCATGGGTCACTATTGTGATGGGTTTTAAAATGTGTAGATACACTATGCCCATCATATGCTTTGAAGTGCTCTCTTTGTGTGTCCCACATAAAGTCCACATGGGCATATTAATAAATACACAACATTTTTTGTATGGCAGATAATTAACTCTTTTATCTTATATTCTCTATGTATTTTTTTGTGAAGGATTTTTAAAATGAGTGATGTACCTTTTTTTATTAATCGTACTTCTACAAGCTAGGCAAGTTCCACATCCAAAGAAACCCATACCGTTGTTTAAATAAGTCTTGCATGGTCTCTTTTTAATATGGATTTTTTACTAGTTTTTGTTTTAATCTGGGCATTTACCTAAAGATCATTTTTCGTTTCTCTGTCAGGATATTGTGTAATATAGGATCCTGTCTCAATATTGACCAATGTTGGTATATAAATTTCTTTAAAAGATTACTATTTTGATTTAACCCCTTAAGGACCAAACTTCTGGAATAAAAGGGAATCATGACATGTCACACATGTCATGTGTCCTTAAGGGGTTAAATCACTCAAAATAAATACACCCTTATCCTCCCTAATTATATCTTTATTTTTGTATTTTAAAAGGTCCTTTCTTTCTGTGTTTAGAACTTGGTTGAAACTAGATTTTATTTTCTCCCTATTATATCCTTTTTCGTTAAAATCTCTCTGTAATTGGATGCTTATTTGATAAAGTGCTCTTCTTTTGACCCTGAGGATATGGACCAGGGGATGCCATTAAGCCAGGGATGATATTGTCAACTTGAGAACTGGATAAAACTGTTAACATCCACGGGCTTAAAATATGTTTTCGTGTGTATCAGATTATTATCTATGAATATATTTAAATCTAAAAAGTCAACCGATGTTTCACTAAAATTTGAAAAAAGGGAAAGAACAAGGTATTTTAAGTGAAAAAGAACATGAGTATCTTAATATAGAATTTCCAAACATCCCTGTATTTTATTACCTGCCTAAAATTCACAAAAGCACCACGCATCCACCAGGAAGACCAATAGTATCTGGTATAAACTCAATATCTAGTAAAGTGTCAGAATATATAGACAGATGCCTCCAACCTATGGTCCAGAAAAGTGAGAGCTACCTCAAGGACACATTATATATTCAGCAAATTTTAAACGATATCCAATAGCAAGATCAATATGTTTTAGTGACAGCGGATGTTAGCTGTACAGCATCATAGCCCATGGCAAAGGGTGTGAGGGAACCAGATACTTTTTAACTCAGTCTCAAACTATTTAAACAAGAGCATTTTATTGATCTTAACTATTAATTATTTTTGGTTTAATGAGAAATTTTATCTCCAAATCTGCAGGACGGCGATGAGGACCTGGTTCACACCCAGTTATGCCAATCTATTTATGGCGGATTGGGAATGTAGATTAGTTTACCAAGGGCATAATTGGGTGAGCAACCTGGTCACCTATCTCCGTTAACTAGATAATCTATTTTTTATTTGGAATGGCCCAGAAGAACAACTTAGAGACTTTTTAAGCTATTTAAATCATAACGATTGGGGCATAACTCTTACAACCAATTTTAGTAAAACATTGGTTGACTTTTTAGATATAAATATATTCATAGACAATAATTAGATACACACGAAAACATATTTTAAGCCCGTGGATGCCAACAGTTTTATCCAGTTCTCAAGTTTCCAATATCATCCCTGGCTTAATGGCATCCCCCACTACCAATTCCTCAGGGTCAAAAGAAACTGCACTAAAGAAGAGCACTTTATCGAACAAGCGTCCAAATTACAGAGAGACTTTAATGAAAAAGGATATCATAAGGAAAAAATTAAATCTTGATTCAACCAAGTTCTAAACACAGAAAGAAATTACCTTTTAAAATACAAAATTAAATATATAATTAGGGAGGATAAGGGCATATTTATTTTGAGTGCTTTTAACCAAAATAGTCATCTTTTCAAGAAAATTAAACAAGTACCAATAATAAAAAAGGCACATCACTCATTTTAAAAATCCTTCACAAAAAATCCATAGAGAATATAAGATAAAAGAGTTAATTACCGGTCATACAAAAAATGTGTATTTATTAATATGCCCATGTGGACTCACTAATGTGGGACGCACAAAGAGAGCACTTCGCGTCAGAGTTGAAGAATATGCCAGGAATATTAAAAAAGCATTTGACGGGCATAGTGTATCTACACATTTTAAAACCTATCACAATTGTGACCCACAAGGTTTACAATTTATGGGCATCAAAAAAATTATTTGTAACTGGAGAGGGGACGATATGGCAAAAAAACTGGGAAAATCTGAGATGGAATGGATTTTTCAGTTAAACTCATTACAACCAGGAGGTCTGAATGTAGACATTGAGTTATATAATTTTTTTAAATTTTAAACACTGTATTTTTTCATTTTTTATTCCAATTTTAATATTTATTTTAACACATCAAAAGTACATTAATATCTTTCAAAATATACATCTATTTATTTAATATATGTATTTTTTTTTTAACCATTTACCCTCTAATTATATGTGCTCATATAAATATGATTGATCATTATACTAGAATCTGATACTTTCTTCTTTTCTCTTCCCTCTCCCTCTTTCAAAATGGACATTCACAACTTCCCTGAAGGGAAAATTCATACAGGGGACTATGAAAACAGCCAATATACCTACTGACGAAACTGGAAGTGACGCAACGCAAATTCCGTCGCGTCACTTCCGGAAGACTCAAAAAGAAAATACACATTATTAAAAATCATTAGGAAATTGACCTTACTTCCAGCATTTCGATGGCGATGGTGGCGGTTGTCTCTATGGGTTCTGCTATTTCAATTAGTGTTATTGAAATAGGTTCTTAGTGTGGTTATTTTTCCCCTTTGTCACCTGGTCGTTGCGTCCCGAGCTGCAGTATTTAGGTTCGTCTTCCCTTTCAGCCATTCATTCCATATTTCCCATGTATCTAGGTTCTTGTTATGTCTATCAGAGCTCTCAGGCTATCTTTTCATACTGACCATTGAGAGATACCTGTTGTATCACTTCACCTATGGGAGGGACAGTGGTGGATTTCCACCTCCTAGCTATAAGCAAGTTTGCTGCTATCAATGTGTGGAATGCCAAGGTCCCTTGTTGTTTTGAGAGGAGGTCGGGGATCATGAACAGTAGGAAGAATTCTGCTGATTCCCGTATCGGTTTTTGTATTACTTCCCCAATTAGTCTGGCAATCCCTGCCCAGAAGGGTTTGATTGTCGGGCATTCCCACCAGATATGTAACATTGTTCCTTTGTCAGTGGTGCATCTCCAACATTTGTCAGAGGTGTTTGGGAACATGTGCGCTAGCCTCGCTGGTGTTAGGTACCATCTGGTGGCTATTTTCCTTATTAGTTCTACGTGGGAGTTGCATCTTGTGTATTTTTTGTGTATCTTAAAGGCCGCAGGCCAGGCGGCGTCAGGTATCATATGTCCTAGGTCTTTCTCCCAGTCTTTGGTGTATTTAGGCATAGGGCGTCTGTCCTCCCTCAAAACTACATCGTAACAAGTCGTTATTACCTTTTTCTTTGGTAGTAGTCCTGCGCACATTTTTTCTATGTTGGTCATGTTTTGTATCATTGGTGGGTGGAGGGATCTTGTTTGGTTAGTGGTTTTCAGTAGGGATTGTAGCTGTAGGTATGACAGGCCGCTTATTTGGGGTGTGCTCAGCGGCAGGTTGAGTTGGGGGAAAGGGATCAAATTCTCTCCGCTCCATGCGTGGTGTAGAAAGTGTACTCCCCTGCTTTCCCATCCCCTGCTGTCAAAGGTGGGAATGTAATATTTGAAGCATTTAATTGGAGTAGCTAACGACATTGGAGTCCAGGAGGAGAACCTATCTTTTTTATTATCCCATGTCCTTAGCATCAGGGCTGTGGTGGGTAGCATGTTGTGCATTTGTGGTCTTAGGGGCTTAGGTATCCAAAATAAACAAGAGACCCCCTCTACTAGGGACCAATAGGACTCAATCTCCACCCATGGTGGTTGGTGTTTTGTGTCTTGGGCTGTGATGGTGTGGCTGAGTATTGTGGCTGTGTAGTATGCTAGAATATCTGGTCTGCCCAGTCCCCCCTCTCCTAATGTTCTAGTGGCTGTGGCCTTTGGGATGCGGGATTTACGTCAGTCATTGATAAACCTGTCTATGTGTCTTTGCAATTTGGTAAAGTATGTCTTTGGGACTTCCACTGGTAAGGAGCGGAACAGGAACTGCAGCTTCGGGAGCAGCATCATTTTATTTGGCCCAGCCAGGACAGGAATTTGCCTTTCCATTTGTCCATTTTTGTGCGGATGTCGGAGGCCACTTTAAGGTAGTTAGCTTTGATTAGGTCTAGTGGGCTTTTTGTTAGCTTTATGCCCAGGTATACTATGTGGTCATTTCTCCAGTCGAAGTTGTAGTGCGTCTTGAGGTCGTGTGTCATCTTGTGGTGTAGGTTAATTGACATGGCTTGTGTTTTGTCCTCGTTTAATTTGTAGTATGAGAGCCTACTATATTCTTTCAGAACCTCTGTGAGTGTCTTGAGGGAGATGTCAGGTTGTGTGATGGTGAGGAGGACATCGTCTGCAAATAAACTGAGTTTGTGTTCCGTTTTTCCTATGTGAACTCCCTGTATGTCAGGATGGGCCCTAATTCGGGTCACCAGTGGCTCAAGGGCCAGGACGTACAGCAGGGGTGACAGCGGGCACCCCTGCCGCGTCCCATTGGTGATGGTGAAGGGGTCAGAGAGGAAGCCTCCGTATAGTACCTTAGCTGTGGGTACATTGTACAGCGCCCTAACCGCGGACAGAAATTCGTCCGGGAAGCCGTATCTTTTCAGCACTGCCTCGAGGAAGTTCCAGCTAAGGCGGTCAAATGCCTTTTCGGCGTCAAGGGATAGTAGTATCCTTTTTGTTCGTTGTTTATGTATGGAGTACATGATGTCAAGCACTCTCTTAGTGTTGTCCATGCCTTGTGTCCCCTTTATGAAGCCAGATTGGTCTGAATGGATTAGTGTCGTAAGAGCGTCTGACATTCTGTTGGCTATTATTTTGGCAAATATTTTGGCATCTGAGTTAAGTAGGGATATGGGCCTGATGTTTTTGCAGTGCGTAGGGGGTTTGCCTGGTTTTGGCATGGTGATTACCGTCGCCGCTAGCATGTCCTGGGGTAGTTTAGATCGGAGAACTGCGTCGTTGAATAATTTGAGTAAGTGGGGGGTCCGATTTTTACGGAATTTTTTATAGTAAATGTTAGACAGTCCATCTGGACCCGGTGTTTTGTTGGCTGGGAGATTCTGTATAACATGCTCAATTTCTTCTGTGGTTATTGGTTTGGCCAGTGATTCCCTTTGGTCTGCTGACAACATGGTAGATTTAATGTGGTCTAGGTAGGTAGTGGATTCCCCGATAGTGGCGTGGTGTTGGTCCTGATCATTCTGGATGTTGTAGAGTTGTGTGTAAAAGGAGACAAACTCATTACTAATGTCCCCTGGGGAGAGTATCTTTACATTTGTGTCTGAGTGTATATATGGGATTCTGGAACGAGTTTGCAGTTCTTTTAGTGTGGAGGCTAGTTGTTTTCCCGCTCTGTTGCCTTGAGTGTAGTGGGAAAGTTTTAGTTTTTTCAGCATGAAGCTGGTGCGGTGCAGGTGTACCTCTTGGATGTTGGATTGGAACTGCATTATCTGTTTCTTAAGATGTTTGGAGGGTTTTGTTTGATTGTGTTTATTTAATTGTTTAAGTTTTTCGCTCCATTCTAGGAGTTTGGCCTGGGAGGTTCTTTTTGTGTGGGCAGCCTGTTTTATAAAGAGGCCTCGTACTACTGCTTTGTGGGCTTGCCACAGTGTTTCTGTGGACATCGTGGATGTTGCAAGTATTGGTCTATTTCTGTCTGCATGTTTTCGGCAAAGTGGGGAGCCTGGAGGAGTAATTCGTTGAGTAGCCATGGGGGTTTGTTTTTGAAGGCAAATTTATCTGCTATCGTGAGGATGACCAGAGC
Source organism: Pelobates cultripes (assembly GCA_933207985.1). Lineage (NCBI taxonomy): Eukaryota > Metazoa > Chordata > Amphibia > Anura > Pelobatidae > Pelobates > Pelobates cultripes. The sequence goes on along the minus strand of OW240912.1, from coordinate 329,314,881 downwards.
GTGGTCTGACCACTCGATGTTTCCAGTCTCGCATTCCGAGACCTGTGTTATTTGTGTGTCTTTTACATAGTACCTATCTATTCTTGTGTAGCAGTTGTGTACAGATGAGTAGTATGTGTATGCTCTGCCTGATGGGTTTTTGGTCCTCCATACATCGTAAAGATTGTAGGAGTGGAAGAGCGTGGTTAGTTGTTTGGCTAACTTCGATAGTGCTTTAAGTCGTATGAGTGTTTTGTCGGAGGGAGAGTCCAGTATTGGGTCCTGGATACAGTTGAAATCTCCCCCTAGGATGAGGAAACCTTGTTTTTTTTTGTCGATTTTGGCTAGGATTTTAACTAAGAAGTCTCTTGGTGGTCATTTGGGGCGTATATGTTGCCTATTGTGTATTTAACATCGTTGATCAGGGCTATTATTATTAAGAAGCGTCCCTTAGCGTCTGCTACTTTTTTGATTAAGGAGAAAGATACTTGGCCACTGATAAGGGTGGACACCCCTTTGGATTTAGTATCTGAAGTAGCGTGGAATTGGCATGGGAAGTGTTTTATACCGAAGCGGCATTGGGTCAGATTTGCGGAAGTGTGTCTCCTGCAAACATATAATGTCGCCCTGTAGCTGTCTTATTTCCTTATAAAGAGCATGTCGTTTTGAAGGGGTGTTCAACCCTTTAACATTATGTGATACTATACGCATAGTGTGTGTTCAGTGTGGTGTGATAACATACCCATATATCTGCGTGTTCCCCACCTCCCCTCACCCATCGTACCTCCTGTGGAAAAAAGGAAAAGAGAAAAGAAGATGAAAAGCTAGAAAAGGAAAGGTATCCTGCCAAGTGTCGCATAGGCGAACACTCAGGAATAACTCAGGGCTGTCCCCCATTGAGTTAAGATAAGTCGCCGGGTTGGATTCGACTGTACTGAGCTTGTCACCCACTTCCCTTTGGGGGTCAAGGTTAACTTTATGGGTTTGGGTACCCATGCTCCGTACAGGCGGATCTATGCACATCTAGACATTGTGGTATGAGCCCCAACTTGACATATAATATATTAACACATGTAACAGGTACATATTATAACACTTTGGTATCCTCTAACATGAGGATAGAAACATAAACAATCTGAACAAAATCTGCAAGGGTTTGCTGCCCATTAAGACTAAGTCTCCCTTAATTTCCTCCCCTTGTCTCAACCCATGTGGCGGGCCGTGAATTTTACTTTCTCCCTTCCCCTTGTCGTAAGTCCCCCAGTGTAAGACCGTCCCCTTATGGGGGTCGTTGCGTCTTAGATGCGTTCACGCTGTTTTGTCGGAGTAGTCGGGGGGTAACACTGTCTGAGGGGAATTTTCAGGTTTCGTTCCCTGGCTGTAAGTGGTCAGCTGTGGAGCCCCCTGGTGGTGGGAAGAGACCTCTCGTCTCTGGGCTTTGGGAGATCGGCGGCAGGGTTGGAGTGGGAGAGCTATGTTTGGGGCTTTTGCGTTGCCCGCCTTTTGCCCCCCCCCGCCCCCAGCTATCGCAAACTCCCGTGGCCTTGCGCTACAATATCACCCCAGTCCCTGAATTGGTTTGAAAAACCTGAGAGTACGCCAGTCAGGTGTCTGGGGTAGTGCCTCCCTATGCTGGTAGTCCCGGGTAGAGTCTGTGGTTTCTTGTGGAGGTTTGTGCCAATTTGGGACCATTGCTGCCAGGAGGTGATCTTAGCATGCGACAGTATTGGGTGGTGGATAGTCCTTGCTTGATGCCGCTTGGTTTTGGTGTAGTGCAGTTCGTCCTGGCTTCTGGAACTGTGTCAGCAGACTTGAGGAAGTTGATTGTAGTTGCCTGCGGTGTCCGCAATGTATGTGACAGGGGGGTGCCTAGTCATGTGTGGAGACATTTGGGGGAGAAAACAAAGTCTGTGAAGATCTATGAAGCATGAGAGGCAAAGTCAGCAATAGCTTGCAGTGAGGTGTTGTGAGCGACGGTTAACGTTTCGCCCGTTTCCACTCAGGAGGTAGGGTGTTGATTGCTTGGGGTGCATCCGCCGGTTGTATATTCCATTTGCTCAGGAGTTGTATGCCGTTGTCTGGGCTGAGCACCGCAGTGGCCTGCCCATTTCGTATGACTATCAGCTTGGTGGGGAAACCCCATATGTATTGGATTTGGTGTTTTCTCAGGGCGGTTGTCACTGGGGTGAAGAGTCGCCGTGTGTCAAATGTTGCTGGGGATATATCAGCGAATATTTGGATGTCTTTGTAGGCTTCAGCCAGAGATTTGGTAGTTCTACTGGCCCTGAGTATCTCCTCCTTGATGTGGTGGTAGTGTGAGCGGAGTAGCACGTCTCTGGGAGCAGATAGTGGTGCTGCTCTTGCTTTGGCCACCCTGTGTATGCGGTCTAGGAGGAGCATTTGGGCGGGCAAGTCAGGACAGAGGTTTTGGAACAGGTTTGTGGCGAATGCTTGCAGGTCTCCCACCGCAACAGATTCTGGAATGCCCCTGAGCCTCAGATTATTCCGGCGAGACCTGTCTTCGAGGTCTGCCAGTTTATTATCGTGGGAGGATATGTGTGCTTCTAGTTGTTGAATTTTAGTGAGCATGGTGTTGTGTGCAGCCGCATGGGTTTCCATTTTGTTTTCTAGGTGTTCTGTCCTGTCTCCAATAGCTTGGATTTCTTTTTTCAGGTCAGATATGGATGTATGGAAATGTGCCATGAGCTTTTGTGATTGGGCATCCAGCATGTTTTGTAGGATTGCTGGGGTGACTTTTCCCTCTCCCTCTTGTGTGGTGGGTAGGGGGGGGCTGGAATCCTGACTTTCCCCTGAGTAATTTTCACCAGTTTGGAGGCCTACCTGATCGGCCGACGGCTTTTGCTGGTTTCTTGTGGCGAAAAAAGATGAGCGGTCGCCTTTCCCCTCTCCTTTGTGGTGTGACATAGTGGTTGCAGGGATTGTGCCTGGTTATGTGAGGTGGGTGGTCAAGTTGGGCCGGTTGTTATCGCCGGCATGCACGGAGCTCCGGACCCACGCGGCCATCTTGGTCAGCATTCGGCTCCGCCCCTTAATTTATTTTTTTAATGTGTATGTATAGCTTTTTGTTTTTAATATTGATACTGAATAAATAGTGGATTTACATCACATTTGGTAGTCAGTCCTGTTCCAGATTCCAGATAGGGAAGTGTCACCCCAAAATTTGACACCAGGCATTTACACCTGCATTTGATGAAAAAATAACGAATAAGGAATAGCCCACACCCGTCCATGAAACAACTTTAGAGTGAATTTACTTTGGGTCCCTTGAAAAAGAGTGCTACATATTAAAGTGTTGTAATTCCAATTTCATAAACCATTCCTCCAATTTGGATGTGAATACCCTCAAAGTAAAGCTGTGACACTGCCCATATTTAAAGGGACACTATAGTCACCAGTGCAACTACATGTATTCCTGACCTTATAGTGTTAACATGACCATCTAGCCCCCCCTGGGCCCCTCATGCCTCTATAAATATAGTAAAAATCTTACTGTATTCAAGCCAGAAGCTGTAAATCTGCATGCTGTTAGACTCAGGAAAAACAAGCAGTCTGCTGACATGTGATAGCCTGATCCAATCACAGTGCTTCCTCATAGGAGACTGACAAGGAGGCAGATCAGGGGCAGAGCCAGCATGATTCAAACACAGCCCTGGCCAATCAGCATCTCCTCATAGAGATGAATTGAATCGATTAATCTCTATGAGGAAAGTTCAGTGTCTGTCTGGAGATACTGAATCACAGGATGCTCGTGCACAGCAGATCTGAGTGGATGTTTGTTTTGTACTGCCATATATGTATATAAAGAGAGATATTTTAACTTTAAATGAAGTTGCACCATGGCATTTAACAGACTAGGAGACGTCATGTGCAAGTCCTTGTTTGAGATATATAGATATATAAATGCACGTGGTTCCAGCACTCGCTCTCCCAGTCTTGCCCTTGCCTGGGTGCAAATCACTTATGACAAAATATAAATATCAAGTAAGGTGCACTCACAGGACTTTGTAAATAAATCTTGACTTTTTATTTAGCAATTATACACCAGAAAATTTGACAAGGTTTCAGTCCTCTATGGGACTTTTCTCTCTCTCTCTAATATATATAATTTATATTTTTAAATTAAAATAATGGTTTAAATAATTCAATTAGGAATTGTGGGGAATTGACAAGAGTGTAAATTTTAGGCCTAAATAGAAGAAATACATTTTCAACTCTATTTTATGGCAAAGTTTGCAAATCCTTATTTAATTTTCTACATTTTGTGGTTAACCCCAAGAATAAACTCAATGTGCTAGCAGCTTTTTAATTGCTAAACAACATTACAAATTTAAATGAGCATAAATTGAAATAACTGTTTTGTTAATGTATGTTACTAGTAAAAAGTGAGCTGCTCTACCATAGTAAATGGTAAATCACATGTAAGGCATCTTTGGGAAGAAGTTGAGCTCACAGAACATGGTTAATATACTCCCTCCTGTGCCCCATGATTTGATTGTGATGGTTTCAGTTGTACTGTGTTTACTTTGATGTGGTCTTTGACGTCTGCATGTGCAGCATGTTACACAATATAAGTTAATGTGGTTTCTGCAGCCGTCTGCTATGTGAATATATGCAGGCCCCACACTTCAGATGTTCAGTGATTGTACTTTGTAGTGGTTGCCTACTTTCCAATAGTACTTTGCCTCCTCCTCTCCAGATGTGCAGAACTCAGCAGCAGTATAATGTTATTACTGGTGCCATCTACTTGCCGTTTCAAATCCCTACAGCTTTTCTATAGTTTATACTGGCAATCCAAATTCATGCTCATCTAGGATTTACATCACAAATGCCATAGGCAGGTTGGTAGAAAGTAGTGTTCCTGATAGAAAATAGACTCTATTCTGGTACACAGATTAAACACATGCATCACCCATTGACATATACACTAAAGGGACACTATAGTCACCAGAACAACAATAGATTATTTGTTCTGTTTAGTTTAATCATTCCCTTCAGGCTTTTTGCAGTAATCACTTTATTTTCTGAGAAAATGCAGTGTTTACATTTCAGCCTAGGGATACGTCCACTGGTCACTACTCAGATGGCAGCACTGCCATTCAGTGTCTCCACCCACTGCATGGAGACACTGAACTTTCCTCATAGAGATGCATTGATTCAATTTTTATGAGGAGATGCTGATTGGCTTGTGCTGGCGCTGCCCCTTATCTGCCTCCTTGACAAGCTCAACCAATCCAATGCTTCCCTATGTGAAATCATTGTGATTGGTTCAGAACACCACTTCTGATACTATCAGCCAAGCAGGCAGATCAGGGGCAGAGCCAGCAGCAGAAGACTGGAATAAAGGTAAGATTTTACTTTATTTAGGGGAACAAGGGGGTGATATATGGTGGTTTTAACACAATAGGGTCAGGAAAACATGTTTGTGTTCCTGACCCTATAGTGTTCCTTTAGGTGTATGGTAAAAAGAACAAGACACCCATATTACGCCTTGTATAGATTACAAGGGATGGCTGAGTATTTACGGATTTGTAGTCC
>OW240912.1:329164143-329309246 GCA_933207985.1 Pelobates cultripes | reverse complement strand
TGTACTGAGCTTGTCACCCACTTCCCTTTGGGGGTCAAGGTTAACTTTATGGGTTTGTGTACCCATGCTCCGTACAGGCGGATCTATGCACATCTAGACATTGTGGTATGAGCCCCAACTTGACATATAATATATTAACACATGTAACAGGTACATATTATAACACTTTGGTATCCTCTAACATGAGGATAGAAACATAAACAATCTGAACAAAATCTGCAAGGGTTTGCTGCCCATTAAGACTAAGTCTCCCTTAATTTCCTCCCCTTGTCTCAACCCATGTGGCGGGCCGTGAATTTTACTTTCTCCCTTCCCCTTGTCGTAAGTCCCCCAGTGTAAGACCGTCCCCTTATGGGGGTCGTTACGTCTTAGATGCGTTCACGCTGTTTTGTCAGAGTAGTCGGGGGGTAACACTGTCTGAGGGGAATTTTCAGGGTTCGTTCCCTGGCTGTAAGTGGTCAGCTGTGGAGCCCCCTGGTGGTGGGAAGAGACCTCTCGTCTCTGGGCTTTGGGAGATCGGCGGCAGGGTTGGAGTGGGAGAGCTATGTTTGGGGCTTTTGCGTTGCCCGCCTTTTGCCCCCCCCCGCCCCCAGCTATCGCAAACTCCCGTGGCCTTGCGCTACAATATCACCCCAGTCCCTGAATTGGTTTGAAAAACCTGAGAGTACGCCAGTCAGGTGTCTGGGGTAGTGCCTCCCTATGCTGGTAGTCCCGGGTAGAGTCTGTGGTTTCTTGTGGAGGTTTGTGCCAATTTGGGACCATTGCTGCCAGGAGGTGATCTTAGCATGCGACAGTATTGGGTGGTGGATAGTCCTTGCTTGATGCCGCTTGGTTTTGGTGTAGTGCAGTTCGTCCTGGCTTCTGGAACTGTGTCAGCAGACTTGAGGAAGTTGATTGTAGTTGCCTGCGGTGTCCGCAATGTATGTGACAGGGGGGTGCCTAGTCATGTGTGGAGACATTTGGGGGAGAAAACAAAGTCTGTGAAGATCTATGAAGCATGAGAGGCAAAGTCAGCAATAGCTTGCAGTGAGGTGTTGTGAGCGACGGTTAACGTTTCGCCCGTTTCCACTCAGGAGGTAGGGTGTTGATTGCTTGGGGTGCATCCGCCAGTTGTATATTCCATTTGCTCAGGAGTTGTATGCCGTTGTCTGGGCTGAGCACCGCAGTGGCCTGCCCATTTCGTATGACTATCAGCTTGGTGGGGAAACCCCATATGTATTGGATTTGGTGTTTTCTCAGGGCGGTTGTCACTGGGGTGAAGAGTCGCCGTGTGTCAAATGTTGCTGGGGATATATCAGCGAATATTTGGATGTCTTTGTAGGCTTCAGCCAGAGATTTGGTAGTTCTACTGGCCCTGAGTATCTCCTCCTTGATGTGGTGGTAGTGTGAGCGGAGTAGCACGTCTCTGGGAGCAGATAGTGGTGCTGCTCTTGCTTTGGCCACCCTGTGTATGCGGTCTAGGAGGAGCATTTGGGCGGGCAAGTCAGGACAGAGGTTTTGGAACAGGTTTGTGGCGAATGCTTGCAGGTCTCCCACCGCAACAGATTCTGGAATGCCCCTGAGCCTCAGATTATTCCGGCGAGACCTGTCTTCGAGGTCTGCCAGTTTATTATCGTGGGAGGATATGTGTGCTTCTAGTTGTTGAATTTTAGTGAGCATGGTGTTGTGTGCAGCCGCATGGGTTTCCATTTTGTTTTCTAGGTGTTCTGTCCTGTCTCCAATAGCTTGGATTTCTTTTTTCAGGTCAGATATGGATGTATGGAAATGTGCCATGAGCTTTTGTGATTGGGCATCCAGCATGTTTTGTAGGATTGCTGGGGTGACTTTTCCCTCTCCCTCTTGTGTGGTGGGTAGGGGGGGGCTGGAATCCTGACTTTCCCCTGAGTAATTTTCACCAGTTTGGAGGCCTACCTGATCGGCCGACGGCTTTTGCTGGTTTCTTGTGGCGAAAAAAGATGAGCGGTCGCCTTTCCCCTCTCCTTTGTGGTGTGACATAGTGGTTGCAGGGATTGTGCCTGGTTATGTGAGGTGGGTGGTCAAGTTGGGCCGGTTGTTATCGCCGGCATGCACGGAGCTCCGGACCCACGCGGCCATCTTGGTCAGCATTCGGCTCCGCCCCTTAATTTATTTTTTTAATGTGTATGTATAGCTTTTTGTTTTTAATATTGATACTGAATAAATAGTGGATTTACATCACATTTGGTAGTCAGTCCTGTTCCAGATTCCAGATAGGGAAGTGTCACCCCAAAATTTGACACCAGGCATTTACACCTGCATTTGATGAAAAAATAACGAATAAGGAATAGCCCACACCCGTCCATGAAACAACTTTAGAGTGAATTTACTTTGGGTCCCTTGAAAAAGAGTGCTACATATTAAAGTGTTGTAATTCCAATTTCATAAACCATTCCTCCAATTTGGATGTGAATACCCTCAAAGTAAAGCTGTGATACTGCCCATATTTAAAGGGACACTATAGTCACCAGTGCAACTACATGTATTCCTGACCTTATAGTGTTAACATGACCATCTAGCCCCCCCTGGGCCCCTCATGCCTCTATAAATATAGTAAAAATCTTACTGTATTCAAGCCAGAAGCTGTAAATCTGCATGCTGTTAGACTCAGGAAAAACAAGCAGTCTGCTGACATGTGATAGCCTGATCCAATCACAGTGCTTCCTCATAGGAGACTGACAAGGAGGCAGATCAGGGGCAGAGCCAGCATGATTCAAACACAGCCCTGGCCAATCAGCATCTCCTCATAGAGATGAATTGAATCGATTAATCTCTATGAGGAAAGTTCAGTGTCTGTCTGGAGATACTGAATCACAGGATGCTCGTGCACAGCAGATCTGAGTGGATGTTTGTTTTGTACTGCCATATATGTATATAAAGAGAGATATTTTAACTTTAAATGAAGTTGCACCATGGCATTTAACAGACTAGGAGACGTCATGTGCAAGTCCTTGTTTGAGATATATAGATATATAAATGCACGTGGTTCCAGCACTCGCTCTCCCAGTCTTGCCCTTGCCTGGGTGCAAATCACTTATGACAAAATATAAATATCAAGTAAGGTGCACTCACAGGACTTTGTAAATAAATCTTGACTTTTTATTTAGCAATTATACACCAGAAAATTTGACAAGGTTTCAGTCCTCTATGGGACTTTTCTCTCTCTCTCTAATATATATAATTTATATTTTTAAATTAAAATAATGGTTTAAATAATTCAATTAGGAATTGTGGGGAATTGACAAGAGTGTAAATTTTAGGCCTAAATAGCAGAAATACATTTTCAACTCTATTTTATGGCAAAGTTTGCAAATCCTTATTTAATTTTCTACATTTTGTGGTTAACCCCAAGAATAAACTCAATGTGCTAGCAGCTTTTTAATTGCTAAACAACATTACAAATTTAAATGAGCATAAATTGAAATAACTGTTTTGTTAATGTATGTCACTAGTAAAAAGTGAGCTGCTCTACCATAGTAAATGGTAAATCACATGTGAGGCATCTTTGGGAAGAAGTTGAGCTCACAGAACATGGTTAATATACTCCCTCCTGTGCCCCATGATTTGATTGTGATGGTTTCAGTTGTACTGTGTTTACTTTGATGTGGTCTTTGACGTCTGCATGTGCAGCATGTTACACAATATAAGTTAATGTGGTTTCTGCAGCCGTCTGCTATGTGAATATATGCAGGCCCCACACTTCAGATGTTCAGTGATTGTACTTTGTAGTGGTTGCCTACTTTCCAATAGTACTTTGCCTCCTCCTCTCCAGATGTGCAGAACTCAGCAGCAGTATAATGTTATTACTGGTGCCATCTACTTGCCGTTTCAAATCCCTACAGCTTTTCTATAGTTTATACTGGCAATCCAAATTCATGCTCATCTAGGATTTACATCACAAATGCCATAGGCAGGTTGGTAGAAAGTAGTGTTCCTGATAGAAAATAGACTCTATTCTGGTACACAGATTAAACACATGCATCACCCATTGACATATACACTAAAGGGACACTATAGTCACCAGAACAACAATAGATTATTTGTTCTGTTTAGTTTAATCATTCCCTTCAGGCTTTTTGCAGTAATCACTTTATTTTCTGAGAAAATGCAGTGTTTACATTTCAGCCTAGGGATACGTCCACTGGTCACTACTCAGATGGCAGCACTGCCATTCAGTGTCTCCACCCACTGCATGGAGACACTGAACTTTCCTCATAGAGATGCATTGATTCAATTTTTATGAGGAGATGCTGATTGGCTTGTGCTGGCGCTGCCCCTTATCTGCCTCCTTGACAAGCTCAACCAATCCAATGCTTCCCTATGTGAAATCATTGTGATTGGTTCAGAACACCACTTCTGATGCTGTCAGCCAAGCAGGCAGATCAGGGGCAGAGCCAGCAGCAGAAGACTGGAATAAAGGTAAGATTTTACTTTATTTAGGGGAACAAGGGGGTGATATATGGTGGTTTTAACACAATAGGGTCAGGAAAACATGTTTGTGTTCCTGACCCTATAGTGTTCCTTTAGGTGTATGGTAAAAAGAACAAGACACCCATATTACGCCTTGTATAGATTACAAGGGATGGCTGAGTATTTACGGATTTGTAGTCCACAGAAGCAACACGTTTTATATTACTTATAATAATAATATAAAGCATTCATGGGTATTTTTGAAAATTATTTAATGGAAACTGTTATTCCGACTCTTTTTCCAGAAATCTATCATTCTTGTTCTGGCCCTGAGCAATGTAATTTCAAATGATCCCCATGATAGGGGGCAGTACTTACCCAACCAAATATCCCTGTTTTCACTCAGATTGCGATTACATAATTATTCATTGCATGAGCTCTTTGTTGAAGAGAAATGATACCATGGCTTCTAAAGAGCCAGTGGTGCATGTGTGCGCCAAAATTATGGATGATGTTATTCACATGCTGCCTGGCAACACAAAATAATTTTGGACAAGAGGATAAAATGGAAGTGATTAGGGAAGGAATATAGGAATGTCCCTGCTGTAATGTCCTCTTAAAAGATTACTAGAAGGATATCCATTCCCCATTGTACAAAATGGTAACAACCCATATTCTAAGCATGCTAGGATGTTCTTATTCCTCCTGACAAGATTTCCTATAAAAAAAAGAAAAAGAAAATTGCTACCTCTCTACTCCTAGATATATGTGGGCATGGGATTGTGCCATCCATAAAGTCTTTCATCGGGACAAAGTTAAACTAGTAAGAAGTGTGTAGTGTGGAGATAATAAGATTTAGATGTCCACCTAAAGAAAATGTGCATCCTCATCCACAATACATAGACATTTTTTGTGAACGACAACAGGCACCCAAGCTGATGGCATGTGTCATATACTTATGATTCAAATGGGGGAGCAACATTAGAGGTGAAACCCTTCATTAGTAAAATTACTGAACAGACCTTTACTTCTGTTCATATGGTGACTCGTGTTTGTTGTTTGTATATGTATTCACCCCTACTTATGCAATTGTGCAAATCTGCTTTCAAAATTCCCATTTCTAGTTGAATTAAGTCCATTTGTGTAGAAATAGCCACACAATATCAAAATATATATACCTGTTCTGTAAAACCCTGGAGTTTGTAGAACGAAATAAACATTGAGTTGTATGATAAAAAAAAATATCCTACATTTTGAACAACACCGGAGAATCAATAATAAAATAAAGAAAGAACTTGGAACAACTCTGCCTTCAAAAGACCATTCTCAGAAAGGGAAGGCATTTGCAGCAGGATCCAGATGATCCACAAAGTTAAAATCCATGGAGGTGTGGCAATAACAGAAAAAAAAAACAGTGTTGACAAAACTCATATTAAATGCAATTTGTTGCCAGGGAGTGAGAAACCAATCTGAGTTGATGACAACATGGAAGGAACAGTATACAAGAGAATTCTAGGTGAAAGCCAGTTTCATTCTACAAAACATTTGAGACTATGGCTATAGTTTCAAATGGTCATAATTAACCAAAGCATGCAGAAAAAGTTGCACTGGAGTTGTTGGAGCCAAGAACCTGAATGTTGTAGTATAGCCCATCAAAATCAAGACCTCAATCTTATTGATAACCTGGGGAGAGACTTGAAAAAATATTTTCACTGACGGACCTCATTTGTTATACCAAAACTTGATAAAATTTGCCAAGAAGATTGAGCAAAAAATGTAAGATCAAGATAAGACTGGTAGAGACTTTTCCCAAATGTTTCACAAATGTAATTGTAGCCAAAGATGTTTCTACCACATATTGACCCAACAAGATGAATAATTAATGCAACCATTTTAGTGTGGGTTTTTTTTTTTACAGTAAAACATGTATATGCCCTTTCAAAGTATTTGCTACATTGCAAAACTGGTAACAGTAACAATTTCAGGTTTTAAGACTATGAAGTGTGGAGGCACCCACTTGTCGAAGGGTCTGCAAGAAAGGATGTTTTCAGCTCCAAAACACTTGAGGATAGTTTTTGAATTTGTTCTGCTCTGCTCTGTTGCACATCATTAAATTCCACGGTTCTTTTAATAAAACATTTCACAATATTTCCAACATACAAATCAGTTTCTAGAATCAAGCCATGAAATATTTATGAATTCTCACAGAATACTTTTTACTTACTTGTCCAGGCAACAATGTTCTTTAGCCAACATTTGTTGGTTTAAGATGAAGATGTCAGTCTCACAGACTTTGACTATCCTAAATACATATTACAATGTATCCAAGTCTAAGAGTAAATTAAATAATTTGTGGCAGTGCTAGCTAGACGTAGCGCTGTAATATCCCTGAAATATATTTACATTAATGCTCAGACAGTCTTAAAGGACCACTATAGTGCCAGGAAAACATACTCGTTTTCCTGGCACTATAGTGCCCTGAGGGTGCACCCACCCTCAGGGACCCCCTCCCGCCCGGCTCTGGAAAGGGGAAAGGGGTTAAAACTTACCTTTTTCCAGTGCTAGGCGGAGAGCTCTCCTCCTCCGATCCTCCTCTTCTCCTCCCCGTCGGCTGAATGCGCACGCGCGGCAAGAGCTGCGCGCGCATTCAGCCGGTTACATAGGAAAGCATTCATAATGCTTTCCTATGGACGCTTGCGTGCTCTCACTGTGAAAATCACAGTGAGAAGCACGCAAGCGCCTCTAGCGGCTGTCAATGAGACAGCCACTAGAGGAAATAGGGGAAGGCTTAACCCATTCACAAACATAGCAGTTTCTCTGAAAATGCTATGTTTATGAAAAAATGGGTTAATCCTAGTTGGACCAGGCACCCAGACCACTTCATTAAGCTTCATTAATGCCTAGAGTGGTCCTTTAAGGATAACTTGACATCATGGGAAATGTAGTTCAGACACAGATGAAGATTCTCAGGCACTGTTAGAAACAAAACAAAAATGGGGTGGGGGGGGTGGGGGGAGGACATAACATTATAAGAATATAAATTGCACCTCATGCAAACCATGAGGTCTCCTGTAATCAAATTGAATACACTATCTTTGAAGAGGCTGTAAGAAGAATGGAATATATATTTCTGTAAACTAAATTAAGGGGACACTCTAAACTCCAAACCATTACTTCTTAAAGTAGTGCTTTTGGTGCATAACTTCTGTCCCTTTTCTTGGACCAGGTAAAACATTGTCTGAGAGTTTACAATTGGTCAAAAATACACCACTAGACAGACAGAAACTTGAGCTGAATGATCCTTAAAGGGAAACTATTGTTGAATATTGATCATTGATATTCTTTTTTTTATTTAATTTTTTTGGCTACATTATGACCCTAGTGTCCTCCTCCTTTTTATCTTTAAACATTTATAGTAAAGAACCCTTTACTTACCTTGTTTCCAGTAATGAGACTCAATTATTCCAGCTGTCCACTTCGCCTCCTGTCCCATTTAATGCTTCTCATAGAAAAGCATTGCGAATGAGATGCACATTGCTTCTCTAATCTAATTCTCAAAGAGAAATTGTCAATTACCCCCATTCTATGATTGTATATTAATACTAATAAATGAGTCTGACTCAATTCTCAATGGGAAAGCACCATCTAGTGTAACAGCCACTAGAGGTGTGTTTAGCCCCACAGTTTAAACATTGCTGGATCTCTAAAACTGCATATTTTACATTGCAGGAGGTAAATGCCATTGGCACTGTACACAGAACCCTTCAATGAAACAAAGTGGTCTGGGTTCTTTTGAGTCCCTTTAAAGGGACACTGCAGGCACCCAGACCACTTCTGCCCATTGGAGTGGTCTGGGTGCCAACTCCCACTACTCTTAACCCTGCAAGTGTAATTATTGCAGTTTTATTGCAGGGTTAACGCCACCTCTAGTGGCTGTCTACTAGACAGCCACTAGAGGTACTTCCTGGTTTCTAGCACCTGTGCTAGAGCATCGCTGGACGTCCTAACGCTGTGTGAGGACCTCCAGCGTCGCTCATTTCCCCATAGGAAAGCATTGAAATGCATTTTCAATGCTTTCCTATGGGGAGCGCTAATGCGCATTGCCGCGCATGCGCATTAGATCTCCCCGGCCGGTGGGTGGGATTAGTCTCGCCCACCGGCCGACGCAATCACAGGGAGGAGCGGCACGGAGGAAGAAGCATCGACGTGGGACATCGTCGCTGCCTCAGGTAAGTTACTGAATGGGTTGTCACCCCTTCAGCAACCGGGGATTGGGGAGTGGTAGGGAGAGGGGACCTGCAGTGCCAGGAAAACGGATTGTTTTCCTGGCACTGGAGTTTCCCTTTAAAGGGACACTCCACACACATTAAATACTTTAGCTTGCTGAAGTACTTATGTGTCAGAAGCCTGGTATATTCTTCACAGTTTATGAAAGTGCAAGCTATTTTTAGATAAAGCCACAAAGAAAAAATTCAGAAATAAATGCATGCATATTTTCATTGAGGTTATGTCTACTAAAATAGTTCAAAATATATACATACACACATTTTATTTCCATGGAGTGTTCCTTTAAGGGCAGCTTTTTATCAATGGTTATAATGTATTTCTTTAGTTTTATCTGCAAATGTTTGCATATGCCACAGGTACCGAGAAACTAATATTAACTTAAGAACATATTTTAGGGAGGTGCATCAAAAGCTTAAAACCACATTAACAGTGTTATGCATTACTAACGTAAGAATTTGAAGTGAATTGAAAGTGATATTAAATTTTATGTTAGAAAATGGTAGCATAGGTGACCTCAGGCTACTCCATCAATCAAATGTAAATGTCAGCCTTATATAGTTACAGGGTTATTCCCTAAGATGTTTATGCACTAAAGTCAGATTTGCTGGGAATTCCTGTAAATTCAACGCAAATTACAAATAGAAAGCCAAAATAGCCAAACTGAAAGCAGAATTCACTCACATTGTTCTGATTCAGCTGTTTTGAACTATATTTTGAAATACTGTACTTTGAATTTACCATGAATTTCTGACAACTCTCACATTAGTGAACAACCCTGTATATTATAAATTGTTTTGAATGGATTTCAAGTGTTAGACCAAAATGACCAAATTGAAACATAGCTAACTTGCATATTTTCAGATTCAGTAAAATTTGACAATAATTTTTCATTCACATCAATGAATGCTTCAATGAATAACCGTGTAAAGCTTGTTATGAAAGACTGTAGGCCCAAAAATTCTACCACTAAGTTCTGCTTCTATGAGTGAGTTTTACGCAATATTCTTGTGGATTTAAAGAAGTATCAAGTCTGGCTCCTGAAAGATGTCACAACATTCAATGAGTTGAAAGAAAAACATAAATAAATGTATGTCTCTGTAAACTCAGCTTGAAACCTCTGATAAAACAACAGTGAACTATTTAAAATCTGAGTAATGGCTTTTCCCAATGCACAGTTTTTACATTTCTAAAGGAGGGATAGCTTTGGGATTTGAAAGGGGGAACTTTTTCCTCTTCTGAAACAGGCATCACATTTCTGTTTGGCATTTAAAACTAACCCAGATTTCCTTTCCGTCCTGCACAGTGAGAGACTGCCCTGAAACAGTTTAACTTTCTTAAAGTCATAGGGTAACAATTATTTCACATTTCTTTATTATTCTTTCCCAAATTAAAAAAACAAAAAACAATGACTCTAAACTTTATAACTGTGATCTGGCATTATGTATAAATCTTACCCTTAGTGATGAATTTCTAGCATACATTAAGATTCATGAAGTGACAAGGGAAAAAAAACTAACGCAGTTAGCATGCAATGGATAGAGAAAGGGTAGTTACTGTGATTACAGTGTCAGTATGTCCATATATACACTATCAAATCTACAGTATATTCTTCATCTGTCTATGCAATGCAGTGCTGCCTAGATGTTTTGAAGCAAAATGTGATCAATTACATAGTGGCTTGTTGGCTTTTAAAAGGTTAGCTTTATAAATGCACTATTAATTTACATCGGTATTACTTTTATAAAGCAGTAGAATAGTGAAATGAATATATAAACAGACATACAGATAGACTAACAGATGGACAGATTGACAAACGTTTTTAATGTTATAATACTTATCATATGGCATGTAATCATACAATTTTTTGCAGCAGGTATGTAACTTAATTTGTTCCTGTAGTTTCTAAGTGGATAATTCAGACCATGCAATGCCTTTTATGTATTCATTGAGCAGATCATGAAGTCATCATGTTCTCCCCTTCTTACAACAAGTCTGCTTCCCTCCACCCACATCTACTTTATAATCCAATCTAAAATGGAACTTGCCAACCCATTATCCTCTCTGACATACTTTTAAAGGGACACTATAGTCACCAGAACCAATACAGCTTAATGTAGTGGTTCCTGTGTCTATAGCATGACTCTGTAGTTTTTTGTTTATATATAAACGGTGCCTTTTCAAAGAAAAAGCAGTGTTTACATTGTTGCCCAGTAACAACTCTAGGTGCAGTCACTCAGAGACGGCCAGTAGAGGTGCTTCCAATTTTTGTATTCCTAACCCTACAGTTTTCTAAGAAATGCATTGTTTTCATTCAATAGAAAGTAAAAGTAGGTAGACATGTGCAGAATAATTAAGTGGGGTGTGCACACAGAAAATCACCATTAAAACTAAAGAAATAGTGATTCATACATTTTCTTCAAACAATAGCAAACTAACCAAAACTCATTCAAAATTGTCCACACTTGGAACAGGGAGGAAAATGTGGCCATGTAAATGTGGCCATCATACCTCCCAGATGTTTCTATTTGGTCAGGACTGTCCCAATTTTGGGCTCAAATCCATCTGCTCCTCTTTTCTATCCTAATACCCCTCTTTTTTAGGAGCTCTGGGTTGCTTTTGTGTCAAGGCTCCACAGCAATAAAACCCATTGTAATGTGTATTTAAACTACAATAAATGTGTGTAGATAAAATACATTGTTCTTGCCAGTGGCATACACACGACCCATGGGGCCCCAGTGTGAAAATTGATGCCAGGAAACTGCAATGTTTCACTGAGGGTTAATCCAGCTGCTAGAGGCATTCCGCGAAGACGCTGGACGTCCATAGGAAAGCATTGAGTAATGCTATCCTATGGGCGGTTTGAATGCGTGCGCGGCTCTTGCCGCGCATGCGCATTCGAAGCCGAGAGGCGGATCGGGGCGGAGGGATCCCCAGCGCCAAGGGAGTCTGGCGCTGGAGAAAGGTAAGTGCTGAAGGGGTTTTAAACACACACAGACGCATACACACTAGCTAACAGACACACACATTTACTGACAGAGACACACTCAGTGACAGACATACAGACACACATACACACTCACTTACAAAACATACACTCTCACTGACAAACACACACTCACTAACAGACACCAAACAGACACACTAACAGACACACACACAAACTAACACACTCAGTAACAGACACACACAGTAACATACTCACTGACACACAAACTAACACACACTGACACTCACTAGCAGACACACACGCAATAACAGACACAGAAACTAACACAACTAACACACACACACACAAAACTAACACACTCACTGACACTCACTAGCAGACACCCACACACTGACACACACTCTTATTCTAACACACACACACTCTAATACTAACACACACACACTCATATTTCTTTCTTTTTTACTTTAATCCCCCAGCCTCCCTACCTTTGGGAGTGCTGAGGGGATTCCCTGGGGTCCAGTGGGGCTGCCCGGCGGCCGATCCTGCGGGTGCATGAGGGTGCACTCTCCCCTGAACGCTCTCTGCCCAGCACCCTCGCGCGCCACTTACTGATGCTGGAGCCGGAATATGACGTCATATTCTGGCTCTGGCATCACTGCAGTGCGCGAGGGAGCTGGGCAGAGAACTCTAAGGGGAGAGTGCTCCCTCGAGCATTCACAGGACCGGCCGGTGACACCAGGGCCACACTGGCGTACATACCCTTGCGTTAAATACATTTTAGTTACATAAATAAGTCAATTCAAATTTCTCAGAACACACCCACCCCTGGTCACATCCAATTCACATCATACTCCTAAAATTAAAGTATCCCTCTTTGTCTATCTCAAATGTTGTGAGGTATGAGTGTGCCTGGGGACATCTGGTACACCACTTGTGCTTACTTATGAAACTAAACATTATGCCCTTTTGCCCCCACAAACCCACTCCTTAATTCTTGTGATATGAGGCAAGTTTTTGGGGTTTTTTTTTCCTAGCATTTTATCCACTTTATTCTTATATATATTATTGAACCATTAAGGCACTGTAAAGTACCATAACAAATGCTTTTATCTAAGGCTATTAGCTTTAGTTTCTAAAAAGTGAACTGTGTTGAAGTGAAAAAAAAAATGTAGAATTAAGGACACAATAACAAAGATGCTGAAGTAGCTGAAATTGGGAATTTTGCTATTGGAATCAGCTTTTTGGGCCTCAGTTCTGTTCCATGAAGAACACCAATTTCTAAATTCATGTTTTGCAATTTCAACTTAGGCAAGTGACAGAGACTCCCACTTAGGCACTGACTCTAAAGCTTCAGAAAGACAGTGTGGGATGCTAGAAACGAATGCAGTGTTATTACTCATTTTATTCTTGCAAGTAGATATCACATGAGGAGGTAACACGAACTGTAGCATGTTGTGGGTTGTCTATAAAAGTGAAAGTATGCTGTATTGCTGCCTTCTCAGTTTTGATCAGGCCAGATACATTTCTAACTTTAATAAGTCTTGCAATTGCTATGTGGGGATGCTTTTAACTAATCAAGACATGAGTGTCCTGGTAAATGGGATGTGTCGGAAGGGAAATTCTGTGTGATGGGTGACAGGGGACACGAGGTAGCTGGGGAGTTATATGGGTAGGGAGGACATACAATGGATGGTATGGTTAAAACAGGGTCATGTGATGAAGGTGGTATTGATCTGAGATACATGACAGAGAACATAACATGGGGGTATCAAAAAGAGTGCTGCATGTGATGTGTGACAGTGGCCAAGAAATGGATGACTCAGGAAGAAAGGAACCAGATGTGAGGGGCATGACATGGATGGCTGGGGAGGAAAAATATATAGAAAGGAATGTAATAGATTTAGGGAGACAAATGATTTTTTGGAATTGAGGGGCATAAGTAATTGTGAAAGTTGGTATGGCAGGTAGGAAATTATATGACTGATGAAAGGCAAATTCAGTCAGATGACAACAAAAACATTACTGGGGGATATTGCTTTCTGGGGCCTGTGATTGTGGTGATAGTCCTTGATAACTACATTACCCATCGTCACCATTTGACTTGGAAGCTGATATCTAGAAAAGATGCAAGGCTACAAATGAATGGGTAGAAAAAACAATAATTTTAAAACATTATATTAATCAAACCAAGCATTGTATGGTCGTAATTTATCTTTAAAAATACTGCGATAGATCACTAAAATTTACCTTTTGGGCATGGAGCCTGACTGCCGAGCCAACCAGATGCGTGGAAAGTGGGCTCCAGCACTTTCAGCCACAAACTAGGTGTTCCACCCGGGCAATCAGTTTGTACACATATTCCGGTGCCCCTATCCCCCTTGGAAAAACTAGCTGTGTCTAAAGACACCTCACTCGGACCACTCCGTGACCGACAGTCTGCAACGTCGATCTGAGGCCTAGAGACGGAGATCAGGGGACACGGACGCTCTCCTTGCTCCATTATCTATCTTAAGTCATCCACACTCCTACCCCCCTCCTTTGGACTGGTGGGGGTAATCCCGATCCCTGCTGGCCTGCCACCCGGACAGTCAATGAACGGAGGATATTACCAGTCTGTACAGCGACTTTGCCGACTCTAAGATGGCGGACGCTCCCAAGGCTAAACCCCGAGACCTACTGCGGCAACATACTGATAACCCTGGCTGCCTTCACTACTCCATGACCTCACTGGAGGCTATCTATGCAAAGTTTTGGGCCAAGCTGAGGGAACACATGGCAACTCCCACATATTCACCTGCAGGGCCTGCAAAGCAGAATCATAAGAAAGAGTAGAAAATGCCCCCTCTGGACACAAGCATCGTGGTCACTTCTGAATCCCCCAGAATATGCCCTCCTGGTCCGAGGGCCAACAAAGGCTTTTCCAGGAAACATATTCCACGTAAGCAGAGGCCTGCCGGTCTAAACCGGTGCCACACCATCAGGACCTCACGCAATCCCACTAGAGATGTCGCGAACCGTCCGCGAACTTCTCGCGAACGGTTCGCCGAGGTTCGCCGCAAACTGTCCGTGGTGGACTCCGGTCAGCTGACACATCCCGGCCAATCTCCAGCAGACCCTCCCTCCCAGACCCTCCTACTTCCTGGACAGCATCCATGTTGAAGCTGCCTTCAACATGGATGCAGTCCAGGAGGTGGGAGGGTCTGGGAGGTAGGGTCTGCTGGAGATTGGCAGGGATGTGTCAGCTGACCGGAGTTCGCCGCGAACGGTTCGTGGCGAACCTCGGCGAACCGTTCGCGAGAAGTTCGCGGACGGTTCGCGACATCTCTAAATCCCACTTGTGGGAAGGACTTGGACTCACAGAGCCCCCGAGTCCATGGCTCTGTTATGTTGGCCCCTACAAAGGTCCAGGGCTGGAGGAAAGCCACCCCCGGACACTGCTCAGCTACTCTGCAAAAGGCTATGTTTACCACAGAGAAGGACTCACCTCCAAGGTCTCTATGTGGTGTGGGCTGAAAGTTCTTAAAGGACACCCTTGCTGCTTGGCACCACAGAGTTATATCACTCCCTGCCTACACCAACTACTCTAACGCAGCACCCAGTGGTACATCTAAGTTGTATAGCATTCTCTCAAATTGTTACTTTTCATATTTCATATTCACATAAGCAGTCAATCCAGCTTGTTTTTTATATGTTGTTTCAAACATACACACAATCCACACAAACTTAACACCAACAATCCACATACATGCACACAACCCCACATGCAGCCTCTCACATGCAATACCCCAAACAGCCCCACACATACAAACACTACCAAACACACAATGTGACATATCCATCCACACACACAATTCCACAAGCAGCCCCCATACACAGCCCACATTCATAGGTATCATACACGACACCATAAACTTCTCATGAACATATAAAATATATTAGCTCATATACGCACAAATACACCGATACAAAACAACTGCAGTAGAAATAACAAAAGCAGAATATGGCAACTTGCACATCTCACTTTAAAATAATAGGACCGGCACGCTACGGGACATCAGTCTTATTTTGGCACAGTGCTGCTAAAAGGTTGCCTACCCTGTTCTAGATATTTTAGAGCTTTCCACTGTAAACATTTTTTGTAATAGTTCATACTTTATGCCAAAGCCATCTGAATTGTTATTGTTTATACAGTCAGCCCAACCCATATTATAGCCAGTATCATACATTCTCTTCCTGACTTTTTTTTATTGGATGTCCTCCAAATTAACTTGCAAAAAAAGTGTTGATTTCATGTTTGCCTTCCACCCACACAGCATATCTATACTTTGTATAACTCTGGACCATGTCACAATAATCTCAAAAAACCATTGTTATTTGACAGGCTGAAATTCCTCTTATAAGTCAGCTAGGACACGTACAGGGTTATTCAATAACGATTGTGCAGTTCAGGCCATGCATGGGCCTGGTTTTCGCCAGACCAAGCACTGCTGGACAGCCGAAATCCGGTAATGCTTCAAATCCAGGTCCAGATTTGAGGTAGCAAGCTACACACAAATAATTAAAAACCCTTGGCAGTATGAGAGTTAATCCTATGACAGATAGACAGCACTTGCTAATCAGCCACCACAATAAATAGTTGAAAAATATAAATAAATAAAAAGCCTATGGGAGAAATAAGACTCATCTTTTCCCCATGTTGAAAAATACAATGCTTTATTATAGTTATTTAATTGAGAAAACTATTATATTTTGATTCAGTTTTGTTAAAAAACAAAAAACTATATATATATATATATATATTGTAAATGGAAAAAGCACTGAAATATGATATCTAATCATAGACTCAGTAGAAACAATGACAATGGTGTCAAAATTCAGATAGAGAGTCAATCTAATAGCCTCTAATCTAGCTGAGTATCATAGTTGGTGTGTTAACCAACTGAACTTCTAGTTTTACTCAAAAGGACCATATCTCAAAGGTACCAAATCGATGAGCTGTTTAGAAGATAGCTCCATAATTAGGTACCCTTGTGTAGGATAACCCTATATAAAGGGATCAAATTAGGTAGGTCTCTGCTAAACCCAACAGCTCCCTAATTTTGTAGTGGCACCCATAAATATGGTAATCCCAAATAAGGATACCAATTTAATAGATTTAAAAGAATGAGCTAATAAACAAATCATGAATGGGAGAACTTCTAGTGATTAGTTCATTCTTCCATTGTTCCAATCGGAAAGTTGTTATTCAGACTAATATACAAATGAGATAGTTTTAGTACGAGTAGCAATATTGTGTTTTACTAATGTATTTCCTAGCAAACACTTGTTGTCTAGCATACTCTCACTCTCTTGCATTTTTTCCACTCACTTAAACTGTGTAAAGCAGGGGTCCTCAAACTCCGCCCCCCAGATGTTGCTGAACTACAACTCCCATGATTCTTTGAATTACATAGCTAGCCAGAGAGTCATGGGAGTTGTAGTTCAGCAACATCTGGGGGGCCGGAGTTTGAGCACCCCTAGTGTAAAGTGTATAGTCTCCAAACCTGTTCATACTTAACTGCAGGGTGGGCCCTAGGAAGTGAATACAAATTTAATTGGATCCAAGATGCAAGTGGATGAATATGACAGAGCTCCAAGTGTTATGTAGCATGGATCAGTGTATAACAGTGTATTACTAATTACTATCATTTAATGTAATGAGCAGTTGCAAGGGTGTATGTAGGTAATATGTAACTATTTGCAGTATCTCGTTCTATAATATATATGGGAGTTACTCTCTTTACCGATAACAAAATAGCCAGATGGTACCTGAATCATTTGAACAAACTAATCAGTCAGACACACCCTTAGTGTACTATATTATTTTGTGCAAAATTCAATACCGAGTGTTCTCTTGTTGAATGGCACAGTGAATGATATTCTTAAAGTTGCCTATACCCAAATAATTTTTTACTTTCTATGGTAGTGATTGAGGGATTATTATACGTATGACAGGAGATTAAGCATATGCAGTGCAATTACCATGTGTGTTGATACCTCTGTGTTAATATAGACTTAAAGACAAACAAAAACAGCAATTAATGTTGTATATAAATTTAGAAATCTAGAGACTAAGGGTTGCTTTGCTGACCTTGCTACCAACTTTTTAGGTATACACATTTTATGAAAAATATACAATTTGAATATTCATTAATTTATGATGTTTGCAAAATTTCCTATTGCAAATAGCTCATTGTAACTGGTTTTATTTATGATGAGTACAGGAGGTCAAGCTATATTTAAAGGGACACTATAGTCACCAAAACAACCTTGGTTTATTGAAAAAGAGCCTCACTGCTCAATACTCTGCCATTTAGGAGGTAAATCCCTCTGTTTAAGCAGCCCTAGTCACACCTCCCTGCATGTAACTGCACAGCCTTCCTAAACACAGTATAGTGAAATTTAATGTTTATACTTATTTTACAAATTTTTCACATTAAAGTAAAGTTAAAAAAAAAGGATGGAGGACCCATTGTCCTCCTCCCCTGCCCCCACCCTTGAGCGGCAGGTGGGGGCCCTAAATTAGAGTAAGGGTGGGGACCTAATGTCATCCCCCCTGGCCCCCACCCCTGAGCGGTGGGTGGGGGCCCTAAATACCAATTAGGGGGCCCCTAATTGGTGGATTAAGTAACCAATCAGAATGTTATTAGTCAAATTACACAGCGTGGGACAATAGGACAATAGGTCCCTCCCCCTTATTCAAACTTATGGCCCCCACCCACCGCTCATGGGTAGGGGCCAGAGGGAGGACAATAGGTCCCCCCCCTTATTTTATTTTATAACATTCAGGGGTGGGGACTCAGGAGGGGGGAACCTTTTTTTGTTTTACTGTTTAATAGACATGCCCCTACTCGCAATATAGCGAGTAGGGGCATAATTTACTAATACTAAGTAATCTTTACTTAGTATTAGTAAATGTGGCTGAAAGACCAATTCAGGTCTTTCAGCCTTTTAGTAGATAGCTCTCTAATACCGTGGGAATTAGGGAGTTATCTACTTATTCATTCCTGTCATTACACTGACTGGCTAAGTAACTTACATTTTATATGAATGTGTGTTATTTGATTGTTGTAAGTGTTGCAAATGCTTACAGCTGAATCCTGGCTATGTTTGTATACTTTTTATGTAAAATTGTATACAGTGTAACATTCTTCTTCTTCCACTGGGTAAGTATATTAGTACTTAGGCAATACATTTTACTTCCTTTTGCAGCCCTATAGCCCTTTCCATGACTTTTTTAGAGCCATTTTAGTGCCCAAAAGTTCGGGTCCCCCTTGACTTCAATGGGGTTCAGGTTCAGTCCTCAAACTTTTTGCCGAAGTTCGGCCGAACCCGGCATACCTCAACATCCAGGTGTCCGCTCAACTCTAGTTAACAACATACAAGTGTATGCTAAATGCAATGATGATCAAAATGTTTAAATGTATGGATATTTCAATATATTTTAAAAATACAGAATGTGAAGGTAACTTTTAAAATATATTTTAAAAAATCATTTCAAATTTAAAAGTACAAGAACAACTGTTAGGACTAGCAGAAATCTCACATACAGAAAGTTAACTGAAATAAAATTAGAAGGAAACTTGCATTCAAGTTTACTACATGTCTGTCTGTATATCTAACTTGCTGTATCAAACTATCTAGAAACTGTATAGTGTCAAATCAGTAGGAGAGGTACACAAAGTGAATTAAACGTACATGAAATATTAGTTCTGATGGAAGAATACATCAAATAGTCACGTCTTCAATTTCTTTGGCATGGTTCTCCACTTTTTGATGTATAAATTGAGGGTGTTTTAGAGCTGTGCACCCTACACTGATGGGGATCGACATCTTCATCTTATCTTCTTGCATCTATCCTAGTAATGGAGGAAACCTGATTATTTATTTCATCTTTAGAAGCTTAATATGTTCGTTTTTTATTATTTTTCTAGTTGTAGATTTTAACATTTTAAATAAGCTTTTTTTTTGTAAACAAGAAAGAAACAATTTGTGAATCATTCCTCATGTTGTGAATTATGACATTGTTTATGCAAGCATGAGCAAGAAAGTGATATCTATGAGTATACTTAACCCTGAGATTTTACAGTGAATTTACTGGTAATGAATGGACCATGGAAATTGGGAGAGGGTGGAAATCCCCTGAAGAATGCTAAACACTGTCATGGTTAATTACAGCAATTCAGATCTATTAGCATACAGTACTTGTGCTATAGTTGCACTGATTATTCAATTTATAGCTGCAGGATACCCTATTGAAGTACTTAATGCAAATACAGGAAACACTTATAGTAAGTATAAATTATTTGATAATGATCTCTGCTTGTTGATTTTCAGATGAATGTCCGTTATTCACTAAAACAGAAATTAGGAAATACAAATTGTAGGTCGAAATGATTGAGATGGGAAAATTCTCTAATTCAGTCGCCTTTCCAGCTTGGCTTTTTTGCATAAAATTTGTAGCTCTCGTTTAAACTGTTTAGAATTCATGCTTTTTGCAAATAACATTCATCTATACACAGAAGACATTTTTAACCCCTGTCATGATTCCCTTTTATTACAGAAGTTTGGTCCTTAAGGGGTTAAAAGTACACCCTTAGCTCATGGCCCCAAAATATCCCAATTTTGGCAGAAATGTTCAAATTTCATCATTCTGGTGGCCCAGTCATGCCATCCTAGGCTGGTTCCCTGGTGTCCACAGATGTGGGAACTGAACATAGCTTGCATAGAATAAGCACATCATTTAAAGGACCACTATAGTGCCAGGAAAACATACTCGTTTTCCTGGCACTATAGTGCCCTGAGGGTGCCCCCACCCTCAGGGACCCCCTCCCGCCCGGCTCTGGAAGGGGGAAAGGGGTTTAAACTTACCTTTTTCCATCGCTGGGCGGAGAGCTCTCCTCCTCCTCTCCGCCTCCGATCCTCCTCCTGGGCTGAATGCGCACGCGCGGCAAGAGCTGCGCGCGCATTCAGCCTGTCGCATAGGAAAGCATTTACAATGCTTTCCTATGGACGCTTGCGTGCTCTCACTGTGAAAATCACAGTGAGAAGCACGCAAGCGCCTCTAGTGGCTGTCAATGAGACAGTCACTAGAGGATTAGGGGGAAGGCTTAACCCATTCATAATTATAGCAGTTTCTCTGAAACTGATATAATTATGAAAAAATGGGTTAACCCTAGAAGGACCTGGCACCCAGACCACTTCATTAAGCTGAAGTGGTCTGGGTGCCTAGAGTGGTCCTTTAACGTGTTTGCTCTGTGCTGAGGACACTTTGGCACTGAAATAGCAGTCTTATAACTGCATCAATGTTTGTAAATAATCTGTGACTGTGTGCAAGGGCAGGAAACTAATTCAAGGGGAATAAGGGAGTGTCCCTTTTAACCCCTTAAGGACACATGACATGTGTGACATGTCATGACTCCTTTTTATTCCAGAAGTTTGGTCCTTAAGGGGTTAAAAAGAGCATAACATGGGAAAACAATATAGTATCATACTGTGTTAGTATCCGAATGTGTTGGAATCCTAATGTATTAAATATTAAGAGCCCCTTAACCTGTGATCTTTCTTTAAATAAGGAAGGAAATATTTTGGTTTAGACTCAGACAAGTGTTTGAGATTGCATTTGCCAACAACTATTTGCTATCCCTGATTATAAGCGGAAGTCAATCACACACAACATAAACATTATTTTAAGAAGTTTAAATTACATATGTATATAATAATAATAATGATTATAATAATAATAATAATAATAATAATAAATTCATCACAACACAGAGACTAATAACTTCCTTTTTTATTGTTTGAAATGAAAGTTTAAAACTATAAAATATCCCTTATATTTACACAATTTTAACACCTGGGAAATCTTTACAGTGTGCAGAATTATATCACAATGAAACAGCTTTAAGACCTATATCTTTTGGATCAGTCACTAATTGTCCAGAATTATGAAGTTCATCTACTTTTTGAGGTCATGTCACAAATGGAGGATTTGTGGATTTCCATTGTGTTGTTGTGAATCTGATCAAATACAGAAGACATATCTTAAAAGAAACAGGACCTACTAGGCCTGGCTGCATTTAGTAAAAAGAGAGGGAAGATTGCTTTAATGGACACTCCAGAGCCCTAAAGCCCAATCTCAGCTTGCAGAAATGGTTTATGTGTGAAGAGTTGTCTTCTTTTTTTTTGAAATTTTACAAAGCATGCAAATTTCAGTAGAAATTGGTACTTTTAGAAATTAGCCTTGCAACCACCATTGCCCTTTCTGGCTGTTTAGCTCAGTGGCCCTGAGCACCTGCCTGCAAAGTCTGTGAGTGGACAAAGTTTTCATTGGAGGTATATCTACTAAACAATGTTTTCATTTATTTATGTATTTAACTTGACATTGGAGTGCCACTTTAAATTGTTCTATTGATTTAAAGGTCCACTCTATGCATTATAACCATTTTAAATGACTGAATAAATTATGGTCAATGGCATCCCCTGGTACTGCCCCTCCATTGAGTGTTAAATTCTTTCCAAGCAGTTTAACACTAAATACAGGCTTTTGGTCATCCACAGTCCAGCCCGTCCCCAGTTGAGGAATGACTAATTTTGAGATTATAATCTTCCTTAGCCATACCAATTCATACCAGCAATGGACAGCTATGATAGACTGAAAGCGGTCAGCTGAAACTTACAGCCAATCACTACTGCCCAATATTGATCTTGCTAATGGTTTATTGTCAGAGAAGGTTGTCTCCTGAGGGCTCTCTTTTATCATTAACCTAAACTTAGGCAAAACAGTATTTTTCAGTTCGTCTGAAAGAATTCATACAAAAATACATTTCCGTTTGTTCAGACCGAATGTTGTGTATTGGGACTCGTTAAACTGGTACTCTAATGTGGGATTGTTTTATTTAACACCAAAGTATGGAGTTATTTTGTAGACAGCTCACTTATTTGGTATCCCTAGGGCAATCACACATAAGGATACCAACAAAATTAAGAAGATATCTACTAAGCAACTGAAATATTAAGATTAAGAAAAGCTGCATATTTAAAAATTAAATACATTATTACCTATTCTTTGTACCTTTAAGAAAATAATTAGATTTTCTTTGTAACATAATTATTTTATATTTATTTTATATAAGATCTCACATAAGCATGGTTGCATTTTATTTAATCTGCCCCATTACTATAATTTACCTGTTAAGGTATACATACATGTATTTGAAAACACGTGTATGTCCATAGGCTGTCTGCTTGGATTATATTATATGAACTGCTTAACAAAAAATGTTCTCTGGTATAATGAAATTATTTTGATACAGGGGCAGATCTAGAGTTCAGTTTGTAAGAGAGGAACTGCTGGATTTTGGGCCAAATTTGAATTTATAAAATGTAGACATTCATTTTCACAAACACAGATAAACCCTTACAAACATGGTTGAGTGACAAATACGGACACCTGCACCTATACATTCATACATATGCCGATACACAAATACATATTCCTGCACAGAGACAGACATACAGACATTTAAAACCACATTTGTTGGAGTGGAGAGTGGTCATCCATTCAGCCTCTTCTGCCAGTCAGACATAAATTGCATTGTTTTGTTGGAGGGAGGGGGGCTTTTAGTGGTGCTCCCCAACTGGATCTGCCAAAGTTTATATTACTTTGCATTCTGAGAATTAGAAATCATTAATGTAAGGATATTAGTTCCCATAGTACTGGTTCGCAGCATCCAATTTAGTTCAAGACAGTTAGGAAATGTACGCTTCTGTATTGTGTGATTAACAAGCAATCACTTCACTTCCCTAAGGATATGTTTCTTAGATGCTATCAAGGAATTACCAACTTCCCATCCATGAACAATAGGAAGCATCAAACTCAAGAAAGATTTCCAACTGTCACAGTCTTCAGCTGTAAATCCGTATGAAGTCTTCTAGTCCATTGTTTTAGAGCATGTTATTTATCTTCAGGGTTGGGTGTAATAATAATGAATAATAGTTTGTTTTCAGTAAAATAATATTATCTTTTATTTATAATGTGTAGATTCTCTAAATCTGTTGGTGGCAAGAGTTTATTAGACAAGTGCTTAGGGAGGTGTTAAACCTCCCTTGTTGTAATATAGTGGTCTTATTGAATTCCATAGGATTTTTCTTTATATTTGTAATTTTTATTTTTTTTCAAGCAAGCGCTAACCAGCCGCCACAAATGAAGTCTCTCTTAACTATTTGCCCACTGGCTGTTGTACTTAAAATTATCGTTCGCTAGCATTAAAGCAAATGATGATTTGCGAATGTGCATCCTTCTGGATGCATTCAATACCTATTCAGTAAATCAGTGTTTTGTATAGGATTCACATGTGAAAGCACTGATTCTAATCCAGATGCAGTGTGATTGCTGCAGATTTGCTTGGTCTAATCGAATTCTGACTGTATTTGGCTTTAGAACGCATGAAAATTTAAAATGCAGTTGTAATTCGGTCCTTTTGACCTGATTTTATCCATCCAGACAAAATTCAGTGTTTAGTGAATAACCCTGTAAATATTGCATTGGTAGGTATCAATGCCTCTCATTCTGAGATTCAGTTAAGTTCAATAAAATAGACAATGGATAAAATGACAGCTTCCTTAAAGGGAACCTCTACACAATTCTACAAGATCTGGGATCCTTGGATTGGGGAGCATTTGGGTTAGATTGCCTCTGGCCATCTCCCTTAGGACATCTTTCCCTCCCATAGTTTTTCTTTTTTTTTCTCTCTCTCATTTCGCTCTTTCCCCCACCCCCTCTTCCTTCCTTTAGCTTATCTTGTTGTTATCGGCTCTCCCAGATTATTCTCATTGCACATATCCCTCATGGCATGTATTTTCCTCATTTCAGGACTTCAATATCATTGTTTTGTTTTTGTTTTTTACTTTTTTTATGTTTGTTGTAAGGCCTCTTCAGAAAAAAAAACTATAAGTTGCAAAAAAAAAAAAAAGAACGTGTCATGTCAGAAACATCAGAATCATATTTGGTTTGTCTAAACGGGCTAACTATAGATGTGAAAAAACAAAACTGTGCAAAGTGGAAAGAACTATATGAACATTTGCACAGCCTGTCCTGAATAAGGAGAGCTACATCTCAGAAGTAAAAAATAAAAAATAGCACATTGTATTGAAAACAGGGACCAACGATAGGAAAAAAATATTAAATACAGTTGGAAAAATAAAAATACCTGTAGTTAGAAACTTTTCTCTACTGCAAATGTCAATGTTTATACGTAGATAAACTACTGAAAACTATGGATTAAAGTATATTGCTATCCTACTATATGCTATAGTAATGTATGGCTTGGCAATGTACCTAAGTGTAAACAGTTGTGCTATAAGAGCTTTAAAATAAAAGTAGGATAAAGAAAGGATGTTGTTTGTTTTTTTATGGAACCACAAGGTGAGTGGCATTAATACACTTGACATCTCCATCTTCATACAAGACTGTGTGTCCTATGCAACTCTTGTGATTATGAAACACTCTGGCCAGGCAAGTGTAGCATACACTGAGCAATATGACATAACAGGCGTAACAGAAAAATGGTGGGATGAGACATACGATGGTCCGTTTACTCAAATGGTTACACATTTTTCAGGAAAGATAACAAAAACAGGAAAGATTTTAGATGTTAGGATGTCAACCATGAGTTAAAGCCAAATCTTAAATAAGTGGAATGTGACAATGAAAATGTGGAAGTTTTATGAGTCAATATCTGCTTAGGGCAAAAGAAGGGAAATCATTTATTGGTTTGGTTATGTTATAAATCACCTAACGGTAATATTGATGAGGAAGAACAGCTGTTAGAGTAAATTGACAAAGCTGCACATCTGGTTAATTATTGGTGATTTTAATTACCCAGACATAAATTGGGGTAGGTGGGCTAGTAGTTCAGCAATGGGAATCAGGTTTTTGAATGTGTTAAATGACACCTTCATGTCACAACTGGTACAAGCACCAACTAGAAAGGACACTTGTCTGGATCTTGTTATAACAAACAATGTTGATCTTTTGACCGATATTCAAGTAGGGGGGCACTTGGAAAACAGGAATCACTATATGGTCTTTTGAAATAAACTTAAAAAAGCAAAAGCACATGGGATATACTAAAACATATAATTTTAAAAAGGCCAATTTCAATAAGATCAGGTCGGGCTTTACGCTATATTGACTGGCATAAACTCTTTAGTGAAAAAATACTGAGGATAAATGGAATAACTTTAAACAAATATTAGATAGGTAAATTTCTCAGTAAGTACCATTGGGTAATGTATATATATTCTTGAAATAGCCATTGAAGGCCATGTTTCAGTGTTTGCCGATAACACAAAAGTTTTTTGTTTTTTAAATACGATGTGAGCAGGATATCGCTTTGCTGCAGAGGAGTTTAGATAGATTGGGGGACCAGGCATTCAAATGGCAGATGAAATTTAATGTAGACAAATGCAAAGTTATGCACTTCGAGCAGTGGCATAGCAAGGGGGCGGAGGAGCGGGTGGTCCGCCCCAGGCAGCACTTTTTTTGGGGTGGCACTTTTTGGGGGGACATGACGTGGGTCTAGGTAGGGGCAGCAAACTCAGGGGCAGCCTGGGGTGACAAAAGCTCTAACTACGCCCCTGACTTTGAGGTAAAGAATGCATAAGCAACTTACACCCTAAATGGAAGTGAATTAGGGATAACAAAACATGAGAAGGATTTGGGAATTGTTAAAGACAATAAACTAGGCACCAATTTGCAATGTCAATCGGCAGTTGCTAAGGTCAGTAAGGTATTGTCATGTATAAATAGGGGCAGTAATTCTTGGGATGAAAATTTAATTTTGCCTCTTTATAAATCGCTGGTAAGACCACACCTTGAATATGCTGTGCAATTTTAGGCACCTGTTTGAAAGAAGGATATTATAGCACTAGAAAAAGTGCAGAGACGGGTACAAAAATAATAAAAGGAATGGAGCATTTTAGTTATGAAGAGTAGTTTTGAAAAATGGCACCTCAGAGATAGCATTATACAAATCTATTCATAAATAGGATTATACATAGGACACAAGGTCACGCATTTAGACTCGAAGAAAGGAGATTTATTCTAAGGCAAAGGGAAAGTATTTTACAGTAAGAACAATAAGCATGTGGAATTCTCTGCCTTAAAAGGTGTTTTTATCAAAGTCTATACAGATGTTTAACCCCTCAAGGACGGAGCCAAATGTACACATTGTGAACAAAACAAAATGTAAACAAAACCTGGCATTTGCGCTACATGTCTGTCCAACCGTAATTCACCTCTTTCATATTAAATGCACCCACCCTTATTATATATCATTTTATTCAGGGGAAACAGGGCTTTCATTTAATATCAAATATTTAGCTATGAAACATAATTTAATATGAAAAAAATGGGAGAAAATACGTTTTTTTTGGATTTTTTTAGTTCTACATGACATTTTAACGGTCAATGTCATAATACTGTTTGCTTTTACTGCAATAAAATACACATATTTATATTCAGTAAAGTCTCACGTGTAAGACAGTACCCCCTATGTACAGGTTTTATGGCGTTTTGGGAAGTTACAGGGTCAAATATAGCACGTTACATTTGAAATTGAAATTCGCCAGATTGGTTACGTTGCCTTTGAGACTGTATAGTAGCCGGGGAATGAAATTTACACCCATAATGGCATACCATTTGCAATAGTAGACAACCCAAGGTATTGCAAATGGGGTATGTCCAGTCTTTTTTAGTAGCCATTTGGTCACAAACACTGGCCAAAGTTAGCGTTAGTATTTGTTTGTGTGTGAAAAATGCAAAAAACGCCAATTTTGGCCAGTGTTTGTGACTAAGTGGCTACTAAAAAAGACTGGACATACCCCGTTTGCAATACCTTGGGTTGTCTACTATTGCAAATGGTATGCCATCATAGGGGTAATTTTCATTCTTGGGCTACCATAGGGTCTCAAAGGCAACGTAACCAATCTGGCGAATTTTAATGTGAAAAAATGAAACGCAAGCCTTATATTTGGCGCTGTAACTTTTGAAAACACCATAAAACCTGTACATGAGGGGTACTGTTGTACTCGGGAGACTTCGCTGAACACAAATATTTGTGTTTCAAAACAGTAAAAAGTATCACAGCAATAATATTGTCCGTGTAATGCTGTTTGTGCGTGAAAAATGCAAAAAACTTCACTTTTACTGGCGATATCATCGTTGTAATACATTTACTGTTTTGAAACACTAATATTTGTGTTCAGCGAAGTCTCCCGAGTAGAACAGTACCCCCCATGTACAGGTTTTATGGTGTCTCAGAAAGTTATAGGGTTAAATATAGTGCTAGCAAATTAAATTCCCTTTACTTTCGGCATGGGTTGTCAGGCAGGTCCTGCTAATTGTAATTAATTAAGATACCTAATTATGTAAAAATATTACATAAATATATATGTAGAATTAATATATGTATATATATACGTATGTGTATATATATATGTATATATCTATATAATTTTTTTTAATATTTTTATTTATATACAGGGAGTACAGAATTATTAGGCAAGTTGTATTTTTGAGGATTAATTTTATTATTGAACAACAACCATGTTCTCAATGAACCCAAAAAACTCATTAATATCAAAGCTGAATATTTTTGGAAGTAGTTTTTAGTTTGTTTTTTAGTTATAGCTATGTTAGGGGGATATCTGTGTGTGCAGGTGACTATTACTGTGCATAATTATTAGGCAACTTAACAAAAAACAAATATATACCCATTTCAATTATTTATTATTACCAGTGAAACCAATATTACATCTCAACATTCACAAATATACATTTCTGACATTCAAAAACAAAACAAAAACAAATCAGTGACCAATATAGCCACCTTTCTTTGCAAGGACACTCAAAAGCCTGCCATCCATGGATTCTGTCAGTGTTTTGATCTGTTCACCATCAACATTGCGTGCAGCAGCAACCACAGCCTCCCAGACACTGTTCAGAGAGGTGTACTGTTTTCCCTCCTTGTAAATCTCACATTTGATGATGGACCACAGGTTCTCAATGGGGTTCAGATCAGGTGAACAAGGAGGCCATGTCATTAGATTTTCTTCTTTTATACCCTTTCTTGCCAGCCACGCTGTGGAGTACTTGGACGCGTGTGATGGAGCATTGTCCTGCATGAAAATCATGTTTTTCTTGAAGGATGCAGACTTCTTCCTGTACCACTGCTTGAAGAAGGTGTCTTCCAGGAACTGGCAGTAGGACTGGGAGTTGAGCTTGACTCCATCCTCAACCCGAAAAGGCCCCACAAGCTCATCTTTGATGATACCAGCCCAAACCAGTACTCCACCTCCACCTTGCTGGCGTCTGAGTCGGACTGGAGCTCTCTGCCCTTTACCAATCCAGCCACGGGCCCATCCATCTGGCCCATCAAGACTCACTCTCATTTCATCAGTCCATAAAACCTTAGAAAAATCAGTCTTGAGATATTTCTTGGCCC
Source organism: Pelobates cultripes (assembly GCA_933207985.1). Taxonomy (NCBI): domain Eukaryota; kingdom Metazoa; phylum Chordata; class Amphibia; order Anura; family Pelobatidae; genus Pelobates; species Pelobates cultripes. The sequence continues at coordinate 329,280,035 of OW240912.1, read as the reverse complement.
AGTCTTGACGTTTCAGCTTGTGTGTCTTGTTCAGTGGTGGTCGTCTTTCAGCCTTTCTTACCTTGGCCATGTCTCTGAGTATTGCACACCTTGTGCTTTTGGGCACTCCAGTGATGTTGCAGCTCTGAAATATGGCCAAACTGGTGGCAAGTGGCATCGTGGCAGCTGCACGCTTGACTTTTCTCAGTTCATGGGCAGTTATTTTGCGCCTTGGTTTTTCCACACGCTTCTTGCGACCCTGTTGACTATTTTGAATGAAACGCTTGATTGTTCGATGATCACGCTTCAGAAGCTTTGCAATTTTAAGAGTGCTGCAACCCTCTGCAAGATATCTCACTATTTTTGACTTTTCTGAGCCTGTCAAGTCCTTCTTTTGACCCATTTTGCCAAAGGAAAGGAAGTTGCCTAATAATTATGCACACCTGATATAGGGTGTTGATGTCATTAGACCACACCCCTTCTCATTACAGAGATGCACATCACCTAATATGCTTAATTGGTAGTAGGCTTTCGAGCCTATACAGCTTGGAGTAAGACAACATGCATAAAGAGGATGATGTGGTCAAAATACTAATTTGCCTAATAATTCTGCACTCCCTGTATAGGTATATATATAGTGATATATACGTATATATTTATGTATATAGATATATATATTATTTCGTTCTACGTGTATTTTGATATATATATATATATATATATTAATTTCACAAAACAGTTAGAACGAAATAACACACATCTATATATTTTTTAATTATTTATTTTTAATTATTTTTTTAATTTTATTTTTTAACGTATTTACATTTTTATTTTTTTTATATTATATATAAATATATATATAACAATAATTATATATATATTTAATCAGTATCAGTCTATGTGTAATTTGATATTAATATATATATATAATTATATATATATTAATAGTAAAATACACCTAGACGGTGTACGTGTGTGTATGCATATGTGTATATATATACTTAGATCATATATATATAATATATACATATGATCTAAGTATATATTATTATTTTTTTACACCAATAAATGTAATTTTAATTTTATTTTCAGCCAGCAGGGGGACCACCTGTCATTACAGGCAGCCCCCCTGCTGGCAATGCAGGAGGCAGCCTACCCGGCCATGTGATTGTGGGGTCCTCGCCAGGACCCCACTCTCACATGGCCGGGGAGCACTGGAGGAGAAGGATCTGCCGCGGGGGGGCTCCCTGGGAGTCCCCCCCACCGCGATCGCCGGCGTGGGACCGCCGGCGACCGCGTAAGTTAACAAAAGCCGGAGGGCGTACAATTACGCCCGGCGGCGTTTAGAGCCGCCTATTAGAGGGCGTAATTGTACGTCCTCCGGTTTTAAGGGGTTAAACAGCAATTGGATAAACACTTGCAAAAACATAATATGCAGGGATATAATTTTTAATTAGTGGGGTAATAGCTTCTTAATCCTATGAGATATCTGACTGTCATTCTGGGGTCAAGAAGGATTTTTTTCTAGTTTTTGCGCAAATGGAAGTGCTTCAGACTGGGTTTTTGGCTCCTTTTGCATCAACAGCAAAAACAAATGTTTGAAAGGCTGAACTTGATAGACGTATGTCTCTTTTCAGCCTATGTAACTATGTAGTAATGGAGAGAACCATGCTTTGAGGGTTCAAAGCTCCCACTAATTCACCCTTCTCCACCCAGAGAGACCAGGCATAAAGTTTGCATTATTAGGTTGTGTATTAAAGGAACTGTATGGGCACCATAACAACTTAATCAAAATGAGATTTTATGGTTCCCAAAAAATCACTGACTCTTTCTCACCTGCAGAGGCTAAACCATTTTCAAATAATTTAACCCAAAAAGTTGCTCTCCAGCGCTGGATCTCCCTTTCCCCAGTAGCACCCAGTTTTTTCTATTGAGTTTCAGGAAGCACATGGCAGGAATGTATATATATATATAAAATTGACTTATCAGCACTGGGAGGCTTAACCTTGTGAAAGTAAACTTTTTATTTTTAATGAATAAATCAATTGTATGAGCGTAAGAATGATAGGTCATTAGAATAATAGTTTAACACAATAAGTCCTGGAGAATGTCAGTTCAGTTATGGAAAAAAAAACCTGTCCAATTATCATTCACTAGTGTCGGGTAGTTAGCATTACATTTATTTGGCTATCCAAACACAGTACTGCACAGCAAGGTTTCTAACAAAAAATGCACATATGTGCAGTGATAAATTTCTCAGACATTTTACACTTTGTTGCTTTTCTTTTTTAACTGAGAATTTAGCCTATTTTTAGATTGGACAGAAGCAGATAGCTGCTTTTCACCTGGTTGTGGTAGTGGTGTAAAAAATAAATAGATGGAAACAAAAACTGTCTCTCCTCAGAATGTTCAATATTATGTTTATACATACATATATATTTAAATGTATGGAAAATATAATTTAAATGCAAAAATCCAGACTTCTATTCTGCAACTGTGAGTTTCTGCCTTTGCTTTTCTGTCAGTCTTTGTTACAAACCCTGTCCTTTGCCCTGGCAGTCAGCATACAGATTGTAATTTAATTAGCAAAATATTTAATATAAATAAAAAAAAAATCAACTAGAGTCTCATATGATCATATGAAAAAGGTTAATGCAAGTTTAAGGTGATTTTCAATATCTTTTTCATTGAGTGCTTTCCAGGGAAGTGATGGTTTCCATTTAAAATACTGAAAAAATGCCCATTGGAGTGGTCTGGGTGCCAACTCCCACTACCCTTAACCCTGCAAGTGTAATTATTGCAGTTTTCATAAACTGCAATAATTACCTTGCAGAGTTAACTCCTCTAGAGGGTACTAGAGGGTACTTCCTGGTTTCTAGCACACGCTGTGTGAGGACCTCTAGCGTCGCTCAATTCCCCATAGGAAAGCATTGAAAAGCATTTTCAATGCTTTCCTATGGAGAGTTCTAATGCGCATGCACGGCATTGCCGCACATGCGCCTTAGGTCTCCCCCGCCGGTAGGCAGGATCAGTCTCCCCCGCCGGCTGAGGGACATCGGCGGGGGTCTCAGGTAAGTCACTGAGTTTTCACCCCTTCAGCAACTGGGTTTGGGTGGTGGGAGGGAAAGGGGACCTGCAGTGCCAGGAAAACAGATTGTTTTCCTGGCACTGGAGAGTCCCTTTAATGATGTGGTGATGCAATCTGTTACGTACAAGACACACTAGGTTATTTACTAATGTGAGCATTCAAAGTGGTTTCAAAGTGCATTTCAAATTTAAGGCCAGAATAGCAGAGCTGAAAACATAGCAGGCTGAAATAATTTTTGCATCATACATAGTTACATAGCTGAAAAGAGACTTGTGTCCATCAAGTTCAGCCTTCCTCACATATGTTTTTGCTGTTGATCCAAAAGAAGGCAAAAAAAAACAGTCTGAAGCGCTTCCATATTTGCAACAAACTAGGAAAAAAATACTTCTGGACCCCAAAATGGCAGTCAGATATCTCCTTGAAGCAAGCAGCTATTACCCAACTAAGTAGAAATTCTATCCTAGTATGTTATGTTTTTGTATTTAGTATTTAGTAAGTATTTATCCAATTGCTGTTAAACATCTGTATGGACTCTGATAAAACCGCCTCTTCAGGCAGAGAATTCCATATTCTTATAGTTCTTACTGTAAAAAAAACAAAAACTTTTCTTTGCCTTAGATGAAATCTCCTTTCTTCCAGCCTAAATGCATGATCTTGTGTCCTATGTATAGCCCTGTTTATGAATAGATTCCCAGACAATAGTTTGTACTGGCCCCGAATCATACTTTTATCTGAACTTTTTTTGCATGGTATTAGAGGCAATCAAGGTGGCCATAGATAACCAATACAAAAATAGGCTAGCTAACTCCAGTCTCATTTTGTTTCTTGTGCAAAACATGGCACTAAAATATTATATAATACATGTCATTTATCAGGTGGTGTTTATATTAGAACAGTTGGATCATTGGATATATATATTTACGATTTTAGTAACTAAAGCTCAAAAATATATATGAGAGCTTTATAGATATAGAATATAAGCTCACTAAGCCTATATATATATATATATAATATATAATGCTAATATTCTGGTTGCGTATCCCCTATATTTAACAAATATAAGTTTGTCTTACCACTGCATTAATTGCAATTTTGAAACAGAATCCCTCCATCTTGTATCCCTGTGATTCATTGTTGTAATATCTGCCCTTTTCTGTATTTCTGTATTCTGCATAGAGCCTACCCCACAACTTGTCTCAAATATCTTTATGGAGGTGGTGATAATCAGTAGCCAAGATGGAGCACAGTAAGTGGAGGAAGTAAAAACTGAAACAATGGAAAATGCTAGAATAAAGTTCTAGAGATAGACCAGTCACCATGGAAGCCAATGAAATGATCTGCTGATTGTTACACATTTATAACTTGTCTTCAGAATTATTATTCATACATTCATTCGGGCAGTAGTGGTTTTTGTGCTTTTTAATGTTTAAATATGGTATGGCATTTAAATTATGGAGCATTCACTTTGCCTAAATGTGCCAAACGGAACACGCCATCTCTCTTTACAGGGTTCTGGAATCTTTTAGTACTTTACAAACAAATTATAAAAATTACATATTAATAGTAATATATTGCATTATATTTTTTATAGGATTATTAATAATATTTTTCAATAAGCATTATTTGATTATTGTGTCTGTAGAGCACATGTCCTTCTGAGAACCATAGAATAAAATGTTACTTACACAATTGTTTAAACAGTCTAGACTACATGATTTTAGGCTACTGTATTTTATCAGAACACTGCCAGCCAATGGGGAATAATTAGCACTCTTTGAAGAGCATAGGTCTGTAAACAAAGACAAATTTACAGCCCCAATAAAAAAGTGTTATCTCATTTACAAGCATTCATCTAAAAAGGTAATTTTGGTGACCAGTAAACAATCTTATCTTAAGTAATCAGCAAGACCTATCTTACAGTAGACTGTGATCACAATGCCTTGTTACTGGTACCTGTGTAAATGTTACTTAAATGCTTTTCCTACATAAACATAGTTGTTTTTAGTTATAAAGAACAGAGTTACTGTTAGAAAAACAGACCTAATAAATCAAATCCAAAAAGTTGTCTTACGTCAACTATTATGGCACTCCAAAGAACAAGCGGGGTCCAGAGGAAGGTAGTTTTAACTTACCTGAATCTGCCTGTCCCTTGCAGTTGTCGCCATGTTCTTCTGCAGGGTTTCTTCTCAGCTCCTGTTGTTCATCTGCCAGGAGCTTAAGGCAGTGCTGTACTCTCCCACATGTAAAACTGATGTCTATTCAGGATCCACAGAGAAACCCTTTTTACTCTCAGCTGTTACTAGTGACGACTGAGGACTTGACAAAGCTTCACAGCAGTAGCTCCACCATTTTGTCAAGCGCAGGAAAAATACATAAGACAATATAGACCCTACTTTTCTTATAATATCTTTTGACTGGGTTGTAATTTCCGTGACATTCCAACATTCTTTATGAAATTCTGGGGCAGGAGGAGCGGTGGTGGTGTCAGAATTGCTTTAAAAACTGCTTTATTATAAATCAATGAGCATATAGAAGTAGTACTTTCCTTTTATCTTCTGTATAATGAAGATAACTTTATTTTGGTCATCTGCCTATGAATATTTGTGTGTTTTTTTTAGTAAATTTGACTGTTTTAGTCATGCTTGGCATCTCCTCTTCATAAGAGTGCAGTTCTATGATATACAATGTATATTGATAATGTGGAAGGCACACTATAGGCAGTGGCACCCACATGATTTCATCATATTAAAGTGGTCTGGGTGCAATGTACATATCATTTTAGCCCTGCATCTGCAAAAATTGCAGTTTCAGACACACTGCAATGTTTACATTGCAGGTTTAATCATGCCTCTAGTGATTGTATACCAGAAAGCCACTAGAGGTGCTTGCTGGTATTTCACTGAGTTGGATGTCTAGAATGATTTCCTATGGAGAAGACCTAATGTGTGTGCAGCACTTGCTGGGCATGCGCCTTAGGTTCCCCATTGACTGACGTCAGAGGAGGAGGAGCCCATTGTTTGGCGCAGGGGGAGATCGCAGGGGGGGCGACTCTTTAGTGTTAGGAATACAGTTTTGCATTCCTAACACTATACAGTTCCTTTCATTTTATATTATAAATGTGACAGAGCCCTTGTTTATATCGTACCATTTCTAAATTGGTGATTTTAAAGTACTTTAGGTAACAAACACTACAGCAAGCTTGACTGGGTATGCAGTATAGAGAGGTTGTAGGCAACATGGAGAAGATGTGAACTGAACTAGAATTGGTGATCAATGGGCCCTGTCTCATCTGTGGTTTATGCCCAACCAACAACTAACTAAAGGTTAGTTATGGTTTGCAATTTTTTTTATAAATATCAAATGCATTTAACAAGGTCAACAATGCCTATAGTGAAAAACATATCACTATATCACCAATGTGAAGCATGGTGGTGGCTCACTGATGTTTTGGATGTAAGTGTGCTCTAAAGGCACGGGTAATCTTGAAAATTGATGGCAAGATGAATGCAGCATGTTATCAGAAATACTGGCAGACAATCTGCATTATTCTGCATGAAGGCTGCACATGGGACGCTCTTGGACTTTCCAGTATGACAATGACCCTAAGCACAAGGCAAATGTTAACCCTCCAATGGTTACAGCTGAAAAAAAGGTGAAGGTTCTGGAGTGGCCATCACTGTCTCCTGACCTTAATATCATTAAGCCCCTCTGGGGAGATGATATTAAGGTCAGGAGAAGTGCTTTGTAAGTAAGTGGTTTTTTTTTATTTTCCACATCACCAACTAAATAATTTTCTTTTTTTTTTTTAAGCTGACAGTTCCTCTTTAAGACACGACAACACTTTAGAGAGAGAATGGATATAAGCCAAAACAGGAAATAATGAAACACAATAGAACAGGTTCTGTATTTCCAAGGAATAAAACACATTGCACGCATAAAAAAGCTTGCAATAGTCAGTTGTGATCTAACACTGGACATGAAAAAATCTATGCTGGGGGCATACATCAAAATGTTAAATTAACATGTTACAGTTGTGCTCAAAAGTTTTCATACCCTTGGAGAATTGGTAATATATGTACCATTTTTAAAGAAAACATGAGTGAGCAGGCAAAACACATTTCTTTTATTTCTTATGGGATTCATATTCAACTGTAGGTTATAACAGAATGGCACAATCATAAAAGAAAACATGGCAAAAAAAAACAAAAACATGAAATGATCCCTGTTCAAAATTCTGCATTCCCTTAGTTCTAAATACTGTGTATTGCCTACTTTAGTATCAATGACAGAGTGCAGTCTTTTGTAACAGTTGTCTATGCCCTTAATTCTTGCAGGTGCTAGAGCTGCCCATTCGTCTTGGAAAAATGCCTTCAGGTCAATCAAAGTCTTTTTTATCGTCTTGCATGAACCGCACGTTTGAAATCTCCCCAGAGTGGATCAATAATATTAAGGTCAGGAGACAGTGATGGCCACTCCAGAACCTTCACCTTTTTTCTGCTGTAACCATTGGAGGGTTAACTTGGCCTTGTGCTTAGGGTCATTGTCATGCTTGAAAGTCCAAGAGCGTCCCATGTGCAGCCTTCATGCAGAATAATGCAGATTGTCTGCCAGTATTTCTGATAACATGCTGCATTCATCTTGCCATCAATTTTCAAGATTACCCATGCCTTTAGAGCACACTTACACCCAAAACATCAGTGAGCCACCACCATGCTTCACATTGGGGGTGATATTTTTTTCACTATTGGCCTTGTTGACCCCTCTTTAAACATAGCGCCTATGGTTGTGACCATAAAGCTCTATTTTGGTCTTGTCACTCCAAATTATGGTGTGCCAGAAGCTGTGAGGCGTGTCAAGGTGTTGTTGGGCATATTGTAACTAGACCACACTGTATTTTTCCAGAGCAGCCTGCATTTCTCCTGAGGTTACCTGTGGGGTTTTCTTTGTATCCCTAACAATTCTTCTGGCAGTTTTGGCTGAAATCTTTCTTGGTATACCTGACCTTGGCTTGGTATCAAGAGATCCCCAAATTGTCCTCTTCTTAAAAAGTGATTGAACAGTACTGACTGGGATTTTCAAGGCTTTGGATATCTTCTTATATCCTTTTCCATCTTTATAAAGTTCCATTACCTTGTTACTCAGGTCTTTTGACAGTTCTTCTCTGCTACCCATGGCTCAGTACCTAACATGCTCAGTGCATCCACATGAGAGCTAACAAACTCATTGACTATTTATACACAAACACTAATTGCAATTTAAAACGCCACAGGTGTGGGAAATTCACGTTTAATTGCCATTTTAACCTGTGTGTGCCACCCTGTGTGTTTGTAACAAGGCCAAACATTCAAGAGTATGTAAACTTTTGATCAGGGCCATCTGGGTGATTTCTGTTATCACTATGACTTAAAAAGAAGCCAAACAACTATGTGATTATAAATGGCTTCATATAACCACTATCCTTTAATAAAATATTTTTTTTTGCATGATCAGTCATATTTTCAATATCAATGCCAAAATGTCACAATTTTTGCCAGGGTATGCAAACTTTTGAGCACAACTGTATCTATAAATCTGTCTGTCTGTCTATCTAAATATCTCTCTATCTAGACATGACATATATTCTGCTAGTCTTACAACAATAAAGGCCATTTTATTCAAGGGTTAATCCAAGCACCAAGATTATTTCAGTGAATTGAAGTGGTGATGGTGTCTAGCGACCAATTTCGCTATGAAATGCTGCACATACATAGATTAACTCCTCTGCTGCGGGAGGTGTAACTCCACCTATGCGGCATTATTAGCAAGCCCAGAACTCAATCGTTTGGTGTCTGATGCCAGCACACACCGCATTTTGGTGCCAGACAGCCAAATACCCCCATGCCAGCACTGTCCTCCCCTCAGGATGCCCTCCATGATGTCCATTCAGGAATAATATTAGCCAAGAAGGATTGGACTGAGGGGAGAACTTGACTCAAACTAACAAAATGCTCCAAACAGAGTTCAGAGCAAAATGCCAAGGGGCCAGATAAGGACTGCAAAGAGCGTAACCCTTGTGTGAAGTAATTAAGAGGATACAAAGAAATATAGACTAATCCTGTGAGAGCAGTAAAGACTAACCTTATATTTTATTAATAAATAGGACTAACATAGGACACGAGGTCATGCATTTAGAGTGGAAGAAAGGAGATTTAGTCTAAGGCAAAGAAAAAGTTTTTTTACAGTAAGAACAATAAGAATTCTCTGCCTGAAGACATGCTTTTATCAGAGTCTATACAGATATTTAAACAGCAATTGGAAAAATATTTGCAAAAATATAATATTCAGGGTTTAATTTTTAACATGTGGGGTAATAGCTTGTTGATCCTAGGAATTATCGGACTGCCATTCTAGGGTCAAGAAGGAATTTTTTCCTAGTTTGTTGCAAAACTGAAGTGCCTCAAACTGCGGTTTTACCTTCTTTTGGATCAACAGCAAAAACAGATGTGAAAAAGACTAAACTTCATGGACGCATGTCTCTTTTCAGCGATGTAACTATGTAACCTGGTAATGAATGTATCTTTACTTAAACCATATACAGAAATGAATACTATAAATACATGAAAACTATAATTACATGAATGTGCAAAGTGTGAAAATAAATATTCTGTCCGAGAAGGAAGTAACCATGTGAAAGAGGTACAATGTCTGTGAAACACACCCTCCGGTTTTAATATCACACAATATCACACTGCCTATGTGGTTCACCAGCTGGACATGTAAGGCGTACTTTATTCAATCTACTCATTTTATGAACAGCACATGGAAGGGAATGTAGCCAACTAAATAATGTGTCCATAGTCTGGCTAATAGAGGCAAATATCTCTATCTTGATCAAATGTGATTAGGGGACAATAACAAATTTGTCCCTGAGGATCAGTACCATACTTACCTGGATTAAAGTAGATCAATCTTTAACATGGAGGTCGTCACGTCCCCTTTTCTCTTTCTGGTATACTCTTGAATTTATTACTTTTAATTATCTATTTGGATATTTACAGTGATTACATTACATTTAATTAGTATACCTCTTTTTGTCATAGTAACAGCTCAAAACACATTTAATTGTCCAACCTCCCGATATCTTCAGTGGAGCTCCATCTCCCTGTATTATTATTTATGACATTATGTTGCAATCTACCATTCATTACACTTTTCTTAACCATCTCTTTATGTGCTCCGACCCCCTGATTTTTTTGCAATTTCACTTTAGTGTAGATGCCGACATAGATTATACACATCCACCTATGGGTGTTTACAGCCTCGATCTCCTGCGGATGCTTTACAATCTCGATCTGCTGCGGATGTATATCCTTAATATTGGTTGGATCACTGCGTACAGTATTAGGATGCAGCACTGATATCGAGTTGATTTGTCCGGGTGTATACACCCCTTCTGTAAGCATGTATACACATGGATGGTAAACTCTACGCTCTACTCTACTACGTTTCCATGCCCATCTAGTTATACGCTTGACAAGAGATGGAACAAACAGGTGTTGCGCACACATGTCATTGGAGCGGACCCTCCCCATTCTTAACCAAGCCTTTTGAGGTGTTCCAGTTAAATATATGTGAACCAGAACCAGTAATTTATTTTCCCTTAGACCTAATTAGGAAATTAAACTCCCTCCTCCCTTAAGCCCTGACTGGCTATCACTGTTGGACGGTCCTTGATACAAATTCCTTTATAATATTTTGTTCTGCCAGATACTGTTTGGCCCTTTACAAAGGTGCAGCAGCACTGAAACACGTGCCGAGCTCTTGTTGCCTTGCACTCACTTTTTTACACATTATTACTGTTCACTTTAAAAAAGGGGACAGGATACAGAGTACAAAAAGGAATATTAGTTAGATTGCAATGGAGAGAGGCTGGTATAGAAAGCTAATAGTGATTTACACTTACATCTGAGGTGTTTTCTTTTTTTCTCTGTCTATTTTACTGATTCATATCCTTTTGGGTGGGTTCTCTTTTGATGTTTTACATGCAAATTCAGTGATTACTTTGCTGGGTGGCAATATGAGTACTGAGGGATTAAGCTGATATTATTACCCATAGATATGGGTCCAATATACTGTAACTCCTTCATATCTTACTTATATACTTTTATACTTATAAAATAGACACGTAATTTAATCGGCTATCTTACCCCTTCCCTGTGCTACTCAATTAAATGAAGTACGCCTTACATGTCTAGCTGGTGAACCACATAGGCAGTGTGATATTAAAACTGGAGGATGTGTTTCACCACTTTCTGAGACATTGTACCTCTTTCAAACGGTTACTTCCTTCTCTGACAGGATATTTATTTTCACACTTTATTAACATTGCACTTATTTGTAGTAATGATTTCTGTATATATTTCAAGTAGGGATACATAAATTACCAGGTTGGACTTTAAGGGGAGAACGTGGTCTTGGCAATGGAAAAGAGGTATGTTTAAACCTTTTTCCATTTTTTTGCTGGCGGTGGGGGGCAGACACTAGTTTTTGGTTGGATCGAGGGGAGTGCCACTCGGCGGTCTTCTGCCATGATGCCTGGCTTGTACAGCATGTCTGTGCATGCCAGCCACTGCGGACCCACGCAATTATATAGCCCCACATCCGTCCACAGTAAAGACAATGTAGATGTACGGGCGACGTCATGCAAAAGACGCACACGTACATACTTAGATGTTTTTCTGGTTTTTGACTTTGGCTTCGTTTTGACTTCCCTGATTTCTGGTACCCTTGACTTTTGGCTTTTCCTTATCGCTGTGTCTTGTTCTGTGTCCCTGACCTCGGCTAGTTTTCTGACTATTCTTGGTTATGTTAAGTCCAGCCATTCTAAGTCCCGGTAAGACGTTACCCATAGTTCTAGTGTGTGATACTATTCTGCGTGCTCGATCAATATAATCCTGACAATTACTTGACCAATCTGCCTATTGAACCAAACACATTGTCACAGGTTTGTCGTTAGACAACAGACTCGTCAGTTTAGATCTGACATTTTTTTCTTTTAAGATTTCTGTAAACCTGTAACTTACCCCTCAAAACTTCTAAAAGTACATAATTTATGTCAACTAAATATTGCTGCTAATTGTGTCTAAAAGTACAGACTAGTACAAAACCCCTGCAGTGTTTCATGCCAGCATCAGTCCATAAATAATCCCCTCATTTTCAGTCCAGGCATGCTGTAAACTCTTGAGCATGTTATACTTAGAGGGCTGTTTCAGCTAATCATCTCACTGGGACACAACGTACTGCAAAGAAGGTCATGCTACAGCAATGTGGTTTCACTCAATTGTATAAACTAAGCATTGCTATTCTGCAGCTATTACAAATTATGACAGGGAAATATGCAAAAACAGGCATTCAAATCAATTGAAACTTTAATTGCATCATTTGGAACTCACATAAGAAGAAATTACAGAATTTGATTTGTGCATTTGTATGCTAGGCAAAGCACTCTGTAGTTCTTAATCTAATTCGTCATGTGTCTGCATACTTATTTCTTTTGAAAAACATCTTAAATAGGGTGCAAATTAAGGACACAATTTTACCGTGTGCATTGTATTTTAAATATTATATCACATAATAACTAACATATTCAATCCCTCTGTTCCTGTGTGTCCAACTTGTCTAGTTTCAAATACGTGTCTGTTAGTCCACCTATTGTACAGCGCTACGGAACTTGTTGGTGCTTTATAAATAATAATAATAATCACAGGAATATAGTTAATATATTATACTGATACTAACATTTAAATTACTTTATAGCTACTTTTCTCCTTGTAGGAAGCATGGTAATGTATAATAAAATAACACATATTTAAACCATGTGCTCAGTAAATAGAAGAGTAAGGGACAGCTGATTCAGTATTTTTCAAGATTTATTTTTTAAAATTTTTAGATGTTATAGCAATTCCTTTGTGTATTGTTACTGTGCTATAGGGCAATAAAGAGTAATTTCATTTATCCAAAAAGAGTAGATCAAAGATGAATGCAAAAAAAATAAAAAATTCAATAGTTTTCTCATTTAAAAATTTCCTAAAAGATCTCTTACATAATACACAATCTCACTGACCAACCAACATTGCTGGATTTATTTACCTTGGACCCAAAAGGAGAGAATGATCAGATGGATGCTTATATCTTCACCCTCTGATTTCACCCATAACAAAAAAAAAAATCAAAAAAAAAATCAGGTTGGATATATTTAGTACCTAACATGTATGCCGCTGGACTTCCACTTCGTCTGCAGGGTTAGTTGGGTGGCAGCTGATAGGCTTTGAGTGTCAGCTCATGCTCTCAGCCTATCAATGTGTGCCCATTGAGACAAAAAAGATGGCACTTCAGTAAGTAGCAAAGGTGGCCCCTTTCGGGACCCTCTGCACACAGAGTAAAACATGGAAGTCTAAGGGCTCTTTAAAAATATTGTTACCACTTCTTACCATCAAGCAACTACACTCTAAGATGCATGTCGCTGCTGCGGCTGTCTACCGACAACCAAATTTCACAAATAGTTACAGGGAGTAACTTGCTGCTGCTACTACTGAAAGCCAACTAATAAATGTAGGCTAATGGCCCCCATAATGCTCTATGGGAGCTGATACCCTTTACTTAGCAACTAGTTTTGACCTGGTTTTCAACCTGTTGCTATGGATTATTGGCTGCTGCTAACCCTCAATCTTGAACACCAGCTACTTGCCCAGTGCAAACAAGTTAACTAAAGTGCCTATACATCCTAAAATACATGTAGGGAATTATTACCCCTTTATCACTATGTTTGAATACTTTTAAATGGAGAAATAAAGAAGATGATTATGTAACCCTATTTTGACAGTTTTTGTGGTATTCTTGTGATTTCCCAATTAAGCTAGAACTTTTATACACTGGTTACTGTTGTGTTATAGTGACCTTTGTACAGTTTTTTTTTATGTGTTTATTTACAGAGCAAAAAAAAATACATTTTTATGAAACATCACCTCAACTGTGACTTGTACTAGACTTCTTACATTGTATTACCCTTTTAATGACAATAAAACATTATTAGTATTAGTATCTTATTTTTGGTTCAGCATTGTGCAATTATACCACCATGAAAAACATATGTGGGATATTGGGATATTTTTATTTAGAGAAATCTGCATGTGAGAAGCTGGTGTTGACTGAAAGATACCTTTATATTTCAGGTATCATTTAGGCTGATGATTATATAATCAATTGAGATTGTATAAAATGAAGGAATTGTAAAGGTATCTTTTCAATCTTTTGTTATTCTATAATGGTTATTTTGGCAAGTGTCTCCATCAAGGATAGCGTTGTTCAGGGCACAAGGATCCTACAGAGATCCCTCAGTGGGCTGGCCTCACACGTTTGACAGGGAGCCTGGCATGCACTGGTTCAATTTATCTGGTGATCTCTCCTTTTTTGGATTGGTCTACCCTGCCTCCTTAACCCCCTTCCTACTGCAAACAAAAAAATTCCAGTTCTCTGGTTGAGATAGTGGAGGCAGCAACCAGCACCCAGCAGGTCACAGGTAAAAAGTCAAACCAATCTACTTACCGGTTAACTACTTATTATGACAGCCACCAGAGGTGGACTTAACCCTGCATTTTAAACATTTGAAGTTTCTATAAAGCATAATGATTTACATTGTAGGGTGAAAAGGACAGGGATACTGCACTCAGACCCTTGATCACAATGAAGCGTCTGGGTGACTATAGTGTTCCTTTAATGTGGTCTGTGGTGGAGTGCATGGTCTACATCTCTGCCTTGTGCAAACCATATCTTCCGCTCTGTGAGGAGGTTAGCGCACAGGCTGGGACTCATGATGTTCTGACCGCAAGTAAGCACCAGGCAGAGGTGCAAACCATGCACTCCACCACAGACAGCAAGGGAATAATTTGTATTTAATCATTACTAATTCTCTGGCTGAGAGACATTGGGACGGGGTGTAGCTGGCAATAGATATATATCTATATCTCTACATTGAGCATTAAGTATCTAAGAATACAGCTATTTGTTCAAATGTACATCTACCAATAGTTGCTCTGGTAACTGCAATGGCGGCTGATGAATTTTAAAAATTGTGGGTCTTTGCACCCATGACCAGGTTCATCTTCAGACATCAATAAAGGGGAGAATTGGAACTACAGATATAACCATGACAGACCTTTTTTTCTAACACACATTGTAACCCTACAATGCAAAGTATTTTTTTTACATCTAAAACTGGGGAAAGGGGTCACTGCCCCACCTGCCCAAACATACTAGTCTACATTAATTGGGAGTGTCCCTTTATATCAATACAGTTGTATGTTTTGCATGTTTGTCACAGGACTCAATGTTAATAATTTTTGTTGTACTTTTTTTTAACGTCAGAGTGACTAAAGGAAAGGTCAGTGAATGAGACTTAAACAGCCCCCAAGGTCACTCACTTTGTAATGCAATTAATGTCTAGCATAGGCAGGGCCGGATTAACATAGGGGCTGATGGAGCTTCAGCTCCAGGCCCAGGCCCATGGAATTGGCCCATTGATTTATTAAAAAAAAATAATAATAATAATTACATTACATTACATTTTTTTTTTTCCCACACACTACTCTTAGGGATTCCACCTGGCTTTTATTTTATTGGCACAGCCAGTATTTGAGGCTGCCTGGCTGGTGCCAATATGCAGTGATACTGGCAATACAAATCCTGGTATTTTTCCTCAAAATAAACAAGAGATTACTCTGCAATACCAGCACTGGCCAGTAGGGGTCGCTGTGTGTGGAGACAGGCAGGGATAGGAAGTTCCCTGCCTATCTATAATCACTCATCTGCAGGGGTGCAGCTACAGAGAGTCCAGACAGCAACTCACACCTGAGACACTAAGGGACATTGGGAGACATTATGACACAGACACATGGGGACACAGTGTCCCCATGTCTCCCAGTGTCCCCATGTCTCCCAGCCAGTGTCCCTGGTGTCTCAGTGCCCCCTAGTCTCCCAGTGACCCCTAGTCTCCCAGTGCCCCCAGTCTGCCAGTGTCTCACTGTCCCCATGTCTCCTAGTGCCTCCATGTCTCCAAGCTAGTGTCCCTAGTGTCTGTGGCCCTGGTGTCTCCTTTCCCCATGTCTCCCAGTGCTCCCATGTCTCAATGTCCCCATGTCCCCCAGCCAGTGTCTCTAGTGTCTGTGTCCCTGGTGTCTGTGTCCCCATGTCTTCAAGTGTCCCCTATTTTCCCAGTGTCCCCATACGTCCCAGCCAGAGTCCCCTAGTCTCCCAGTGTCACTGGTGTCTCCGTGTCCCTAGGTCTCCCCATGTCCCCAGGTCTTCCCATCTTCCTAGTGACATGGGGACCCTGGGATACATGGGGACACAGGGATACATGGGGCATTGAGACACTGTGATATATAGGATCACTGGGAGACCTGGGGACACGACACTAGGGGACACTGGGAAACATGGGGCACTGAGACAATGATACATAGGAACACTGAGACCTGGAGTAATCAACACATGGGGGCACTGGGAGACATGGGCCACTGGGAGGAATCCATCTATACAGCAGAATCAAACTAAGTAGTTTTTTGGTGATTTTACAGCATTTTCTCTTATGTCACTCCTTGTGATTTACATCATGTGATGTCACCCATACATATTTAATTATGCAAATTAGCAAGGCCGGTATGTTTTTCCAAGAAAGGTGGCAACCCTAACCACTTTTCACATACTCTTACTTAAGTATGGAAACTTAAGAGGGATGTATGGGAACAAAACTTGTGGACTGGCTGACAATGAATATAGTTAAAGGGACACTATAGTCACCAGAACAACTACAGCTTATTGAATTTGTTCTGGTGAGTAGAATCATTAACGTCAGGCTTTTTGCTGTAAACACTGTCTTTTCAGAGAATGAGAATGTGTTTACATTACAGCCTAGTGATAACTTCACTGGCCACTCCTTATATGGCTGTTAGAGATCCTTCCTGGGTCATGGCTGCCTAAAATGCATCCAAACATTCAGTGTCTCCTCCCTCTACATGCAGACACTGAACTTTCCTCATAGAGATTCATTGATTCAATTCATCTCTATGAGGAGATGCTGATTGGCCAGGGCTGTGTTTGAATCAAGCTGGCTCTGCCCCTAATCTGCCTCTTTGTCAGTCTTAGCCAATCCTATGGGGAAGCACTGTGATTGGATTAGGCCACCACTTCTAATGATGTCAGCAGACTGCTTGTTTTTCTGAGTCTAACAGCATGCAGAGTTACAGCTTCAGGCTTGAAGTAAGATTTTGCTATATTTATGGAGGCATGAGGGGCCCAGGAGGGCTAGATGGTGGTGTTAACACAATAGGGTCATGAATTCATGTTTGTGTTCCTGACCCTATAGTGATCCTTTAAGGTAATGCTGACTTTGGTCTCTCTAACACTGTGACATGTTCTTAAACACTGTGACATAATTCTTTGGGCAGACATATCCTCTTTTTGGGCATTTTCGCCCCTTTTGGCAGGTTACATGATTTGTGTCAGTGGCACACCCTTTTACTGTGCCCATTGACTTCCTGCTTGACTGGACACTGCTGTTAGGGGTTATGGATTTATTTATGGAAAGATGAAAACATAAATTAGTGAGAGATTAGCCTAGGGTATGTGTTTTCTTATAGCTGCTGTTTTCTTTCTCTCCAGCACCATCTCCATCAGATACATGACGCTTGGGAGTGTTTTACTGTTTTTGGTCGATACGATTCTGTAATTAGGCCCGTCATAAATGTCAGCACCAGGCCCACTGGGCTCTTAATCTGGCCCTGAGCATAGGTCATTATAACATGAACTTTGAAGAGGTTATCTGGAGTCTTATGTTTTAACATCCTATTTTAATCTACGGTAACATGTTATTTGTACAATTACTAGCTGTCAGATTGCAGGATGTTCACCAAATACTGATAAGGTGCTGCTACAATAACATGATTTTGATATTTGCACTGCAAAAGTGTTTACAGTAAACAAGCAATTTGTATGGATGCAAACAGCATATTCATCAAATCACAGGTTTATGCACGACCAAATGCTGTCAACACTTTCAATACCAAATACATTTTGTTAAAAGTTTCTCTTTAAGGTCATACATAAACAATCTTTTGTTCAACATAAGTAAGTAAAACCTAACTCGTTCTCGTACAAAATCATGTATATGCTCTATTGAACATCTCATCATTGCTACCCATGTAAAGAACATTGGTGGGCAGAAAAGAAAATATTTGGGGCATCATAAGCACATCCTTAAATGATCTTGCACTGCACTTTATTTCTATTCCTTAGAAATGGGACACCTGAGGACAAATTAGGGATTGTAACAGATGCATTCTTAGGATTTTACATATTTAGTGGCTGTATAAAGACATGAGTAGTTGGTTTATGAATCAGGGTCACCTTGTCCTGATATAAAAAAAATATATAAATTGTTTGAATACTGATAGAACATATCCATCAATATGTATATGAGGTAAAAATTGAGAGTGATATAAGTTGTTCTTTAAAACATCATGTGGTTTTGTTCATGGAACAACAGCTATTTTTACTGTGGTTTTCTTTTTTAAAGAGAACTGTAATTTCCCATGAATTTAAATATTATGTTTACTTCACTCTATAATTAAATGTATATATATGAGGTGTGAAAAATACACTGCTCAAAAAAATAAAGGGAACACTTAAACAACACAATGTAACTCCAAGTCAATCACACTTCTGTGAAATCAAACTGTCCACTTAGGAAGCAACACTGAGTGACAATCAATTTCACATCCTGTTGTGCAAATGGGATGGACAACAGGTGGAAATTATAGGCAATTAGCAAGACACCCCCAATAAAGGAGTGGTTCTGCAGGTGGTGACCACAAACCACTTCTCAGTTCCTATGCTTCTGGCTGATGTTTTGGTCACTTTTGAATGCTGGCGGTGCTTTCACTCTAGTGGTAGCATGAGACGGAGTCTAAAACCCACACAAGTGGCTCAGGTAGTGCATCTCATCCAGGATGGCACATCAATGCGAGCTGTGGCAAGGAGGTTTGCTGTGTCTGTCAGCGTAGTGTCGCGAGCATTGAGGCGCTACCAGGAGACAGGCCAGTACATCAGGAGACGTGGAGGAGGTCATAGGAGGGCAACAACCCAGCAGCAGGACCACTTCCTCCGCCTTTGTGTAAGGAGGAACAGGAGGAGCACTGCCAGAGCTCTGCAAAATGACCTCCAGCAGGCAACAAATATGCATGTGTCTGCTCAAACGGTCAGAAATAGACTCCATGAGAGTGGTATGAGGGCCCGACGTCCACAGGTGGGGGTTGTGCTTACAGCCCAACACCGTGCAGGACGTTTGGCATTTGCCAGAGAACACCAAGATGGGCAAATTCACTACTGGCACCCTGTGCTCTTCACAGATGAAAGCAGGTTCACACTGAGCACATGTGACAGATGTGACAGAGTCTGGAGATGCTGTGGAGAACATTCTGCTGCCTGCAACATCCTCCAGCATGACCGTTTTGCAGTGGGTCAGTAATGGTGTGTGGTGGCATTTCTTTTGGGGGCTGTACAGCCCTCCATGTGCCTGCCAGCGGTAGCCTGACTGCCATTAGGTACCGAGATGAGATCCTCAGACCCCTTGTGAGACCATATGCTGGTGCGGTTGGCCCTGGGTTCCTCCTAATGCGAGACAATGCTAGACCTCATATGGCTGGGGTGTGTCAGCAGTTCCTGCAAGATGAAGGCATTGATGCTATGGACTGGCCCACCCATTCCCCAGACCTGAATCCAGTTGAGCACATCTGGGACATCATGTCTCGCTCCATCCACCAACGTCACTTTGCACCACAGACTGTCCAGGAGTTGGCAGATGCTTTAGTCCAGGTCTGGGAGGAGATCCCTTTAGGAGACCATCCGCCACCTCATCAGGAGCATGCACAGGCGTGGTAGGGAGGTCATACAGGCACGTGGAGGCCACACACACTACTGATCCTCATTTTGACTTTTTTAAAGGACATTACATCAAAGTTAGATCAGCCTGTAGTGTGTTTTTCCACTTTAATTTTGTGTGTGACTCCAAATCCAGACCTCCATGGGTTGAAAAATTTGATTTCCATTTTTTTATTTTTGTGTGATTTTGTTGTCAGCACATTCAACTATGTAAAGAACAAAGTATTTCAGAAGAATATTTAATTCATTCAGATCTAGGATGTGTTATTTTTGTGTACCCTTTATTTTTTAAGCAGTGTATCTTAAATATAGAAACCCACACCTCTTTATCCTACAACTGGGCGCCTCTATATTAACTCCCTGTCAGCCATTTCTATAAACTCTGTCTTTTGCATCTGAGAAAATGAGAAATGGAGCAATGTTTCAATTTCTCTTCTAATAGTTCAAGAACAGAAATATAGAGGACCAAGAAGAAAAACAAATAACAAAATTGATAGATCCTGTTGGCCTCCAAAACTGGGGAAATATAGAAAATGCTCTAAATCAATATACATCTCCTACGACCAGTTGAATAAAGCTCCCACCCTGGGCTACAACTCAAATAAAGTATAAAGGAAAAAGAAAGTAAATTCTAAAGCCTAAAACCAGGAGTTGATATATATTGGTATATCCACTAAACAGTGGATTGCATAGTATAGAAACAGTTGCTTAAAACTCAGCAGCAAACAGTGGTTATATCATAAAGTTCATAAATATATGCATCAATAAATGTCCAATTGGAAACAAATTGTAAAGGGTAATAGCCCAAAAAGGTCCACAATGTATCAATATTCTGTATTTAGCAACAAGGACACTTCTACTATGATGTAAACCAGGAGATTACTTGAATACCTGAGATGATTTAGTATATTACTATATCCCAAGAAGAATTTAGTATATATATATATATATATATATTACATACGTAGAATGAAATACATGCTTTGTGAAGGATATATCCAGAGTCAGATGGATCTAAAATAGAAATGACAGAGACATAGTGCACTCTGTAATAGATTTATTGGTATAAAAAAACTGATAAAAATACACTCACAGGAGACGGTGGGGGGGTCTGGAATAGATGTTTGCCGCTGGCTGTTACCCGAAGCGTTCCACTACAGTCTGTGCTGCGTTCCACTTCGCTGCACTCTTATTTTTAGTGAGAACCAATGCTGCCTTACGCTTTTCGTGATTCAAATGATCACTTTACCATTTAACATTTCAACACTATGAAAAATTATTTCAATTAGCTATAGTTGCAGTTAGCTATTTTAACTTACATTTTGCAATTAGACTTTCATACCTCCAAACATTATGGGTATGGATTCGGGACTGGGAAAGAGGGCATGATGCAGTACACACTCCAAACAAGGAAATCTCCTAGCAGCTGTTGTAACATGCCAGGACATCACCATTTCTATGACCTTTAATTACTATGGAAAATAAGAAATAGGGGTTTTCATCGAACATTGAATTGTAGTGAATTTAAATGCAATGGCAAAATTTAGCAGATTTGAAAAATGGTTCTAACAAAGCAATACTCACCGCTTGGTTATATGGTGCATTAGTTGTCATGGTGTTGGGCTTAACCCCTTAAGGACACATGACATGTGTGACATGTCATGATTCCCTTTTATTCCAGAAGATTGGTCCTTAAGGGGTTAAACAGCTATGCTTATCAAGCATACATCCCAACATTTCAAATGAAGAAATAGGGACACTTTAAATGTAGGTGTGAGTGTGGGGGTGTAGCAAGGGGCAGGATTATTCTAAGAAATTTTCATTCTACTAAATTTTAGGTGTCTTACAAACGGTTTATGCTACCAAAACGTAACAAATGTAACAGAATAAATAATAACAATGTATCTAAAATTCAGATTGCTACACACATGTATTGTAGTTTAAAGACACATTACTGTGAGTATTATTCATGTAGAGCTCTGTTATACACCCAGACACACCAACAATACTGAGCTCCCAGAATAGAGGGATATTGGGATAGAAGAGAGGAACAGAGGGATTTGGGCCCAAAATAGGGACTGCTCCTCCTAAATAAGGACACCTGGGAGGTATGGCCAAGTGATGTCCTCATGTATCAACACAGTAGATGATTAGGAGATTTGACAAAACAATAAATAGAACTTTGCTTGAAGTTCTTCATCATGCTACAACAAATGGAAAATTATTTTTAATGTGGTATGACTTCAGTTCACATGGCTATTACCATATTTTTCAGTTTGAACATTTTATGGCAGCAGCAAAATTTGGATTTGTTAAACTCCGACTCGTGAAATATGTTTTATCTGCACTATGTTGCAATACTTTGTCCCGTGACTGTTAAACACATGCTTTTTTTTAGATCGGCTGACATCACATACCTTTAGCAGGGTTGCAGTCATTAATGTAAAAAGTAACGCAGGCTTTTCTGCCCATGATTCACTCTGATTGTATAATTGTGTTTTACTTATTACAATGTGAACAAAGAACGGAAAGTAATACTTTTTATTTCTAAACTAATAGTTCATGTCTTAAAACAATTAGCCTTTCCTGTTTACATTCCATATAAAATGAGTCTGATAGCATTTATGTTTTTATGAATGAAACTCAGGAAATATTAATGCTGTGTTTTGTGAAGGGTAACACAAAATGGTAAATATGAAAAAATTAACAAACAATACAGGTCAGTCTATATAATTTTGCCAAGACATCACATATACATACATGTGGTACATATATATATAAATAAAATAAGGAATAAATATAGCACCCAGGGATGGTGAGAAAATCAAATTTATATATATGTGTGAATTACATGAAAGGTGCTGACAACATTACTAATGCAATTACCGTGACCCTATGGGTGGTCAGAATGGAGGAATTAGCCACAGCTCAAAAAAAAATCATAATAAAGATTTACACCACTCATATCAGGCAGGGATCACACTGGGAGACTATATGTGATGAAGATAATGGATGAGATCAGAGTGTTGTAAGGCAAAATGGCCATGCATGTAATGTGAATGAAAAGTGCTGATCACATTATTAACAAGATTACCATGTCCCTTTAAATGGTTAAAAACGAGAAATTACACACAGCTGGAGAGACAATTATTGTTTACATGTCAAACACCGATATACACCAATTGCAAAGAACAGTCCCCACAAGTGTATGAGAAGCAACTATTATAATACAAAAGGTACAAAACATTATAACTAGCTTTTAACCATGTAGTCATTTAGA
Source organism: Pelobates cultripes (assembly GCA_933207985.1). NCBI lineage: Eukaryota > Metazoa > Chordata > Amphibia > Anura > Pelobatidae > Pelobates > Pelobates cultripes. Next base: position 329,256,717 of record OW240912.1, on the reverse strand, counting down.
AAATGTAACACATGTCCAACTAAGTATCCATGTGTACATGTGGCCATAGGGCACCATTGTTTAAAAGAACAATTACAAACAAGAGGAAAGATGTTTGGAGGCAATTATGCGCTAGGTCTCTTGATGGGCAATAAGTATTGCTCATGGTCAAAACCTGTCCCCAAGATTGGGGATGAGAGCCTGTACTGAGAGCTTTACATGTATATACCATCATAATGAAAAATCCATATATTTAGCTTATTTAAAGGGGCACTCCATACCCCTAAAGCACTTTACCTCGCTGAAAAGCTTTATGTGTGAAAAGTGTTCCCTATTTTTCATTTTGGAAAAAGTGCATATTTCACTAGAAATTGACACTCTTGTAAATTCACCTGGTTACACCCCCTGACTTTTCAAGCAGACAACAGGTCCTGTTACTTCCTACTTTGGGTAGCTTATTTGCACTGAACTCAAGAGGCAGCATCTGCCCAGAGCACCTGTCTTGCAAAGACTTCTCATTGAGAAGTCTGTGATTGGACAGCCACAGAAAGTCTGGGTGGGGTTAGAAGGGAAGGGCTTTCAAAGGCAGCAGATACGAGATCTGCAGTTTTTGCAAGCTGTTTTAAAATATAACATTTAAAAAAAATCTTAATTTAATGCATGCAATGTTTCATTCTTGGTATATCTACTAAACAGTGATTTGCATTTTTTTAATTTTTTTATTTGGGCAGTGGAGTATCCCTTTAAAGAAACACCATAACATTAATGCAGAAGGTATTTTGGTCATGGTGAAACCAAATTCTCAGTCCATGAACCTATTCCCAAGGGTGGGTATACACTATTTTATGGCACACCTACACCAATCTATACAGACTCATATAGTGCAAAATCTTAGTTGAGCTCTTTAGACAGCTGTCCAATGGAGCTAATTTCCCTTCAAAAATATGAGATCCAGAAAAACAATATTGAAAACATCTCATTGGCAGTCCATTGTATGTATTCCAAAACCAGTAATCTCTATGTCAGAAAGTAAATACCCTCATAAAAATGTTGAGAGGGTATATTTTACATTATATATAGCATCTCTAAAATTCCCCATAATTTACTATCAAGTTTATTCACTAATCACTTAACAGCAGCTGAATTAGGTCAGGTGTATTTGCAGTTATTATCATTTATATTATTACTATTATATTGTGCCAAAATATTTCATAATGTATTGATCATTTATAATGTATTTCATATTAATTAATTTAAGTTCCCATTCCACCACATTGGGGATAGAGCCATAGCTGCCTAATTTGTCTGTTATTTACTCTCACCTCAAGTGTAAGGGAAGAGGAGGGAACATATCTCCAAATAACTCCTGGTTTATAGAAGTTCAAGGGACCCCTGTTTATTCTATTTTATTTATTTTACTTTGTGCAGCTAGCTGTGCAAATATTGTGGATTTCTGCTCTATCTCCTTCAAAAATGAGGCAAACAGAAATCTTCAAACTTTTCTCCAAGGGTGCCAGTTTAGAATAATTTAGTGAATTATTTTAATTTGAATTAGTGTATAACATAATTATTCACACGTACAGATTTGTTTTAAGCATTTGCCCATTGAGTGATTTGCCAAATTCTTTGGAGCTTCGGGAAAAACATTGATTCAGTGCATTATTCTGTAAAATTGCTGTAAATAATTCAGAAAACTAGGAATTGGTGAGTATTCAGATAGAAACAGCAAATTTAAGGTTAAAATAGCCAAAACTGGAAAAGTTTTAAACTCACATTTGCTTTGTGTGTAACATTTTTTGTATTCCTGATTCTCTATGACCTAGTGAATAAATTTATTTTATAACAAGCACATGTGAACACTATCCCAATTTGCACAGTCACTTTAACGAGACTGTGAAAAGCTCTACAAGTGTTTTCAAGTGGTTGTCATGCCCACTTCGTCAGCCATGACATCTATCTTCATTGTTGAATAGAATTCTCATGAAATTTAAAGGAAATGAATTATCCGTTATGGAATCTAGAGAGTTTGGAATGTTACAGTCTATGCTGGAATGAATGGCATGTAAGGGGGGGATCCCGAGATAGCATTAACAGGAAGGGATTATTTCTGGAGAGCTTATGGTGCAGGAAGATAAATTGACCAGTTCATATGAATGAGGTTATACTATGAGAACCCCAGGAGAAGCTTCAATTGTTAAACATTGCCTGGGAATCTATTGGTTTAATGGGAAGGGTGGGAATTTTCTCACCTTGTTCACTAAACCTAAATCTTTGCAGAACTTACAAAGGAATTGCAAATTCCAAGCCAAACTAGTTGAATTGAAAAAAATTCTCTATCGCATGTAGTTTTTCAACTCAACTATATTGGCCAAGAAGTCTTTGTTTAATTCTCCACAATTACTAATTTATTTAATTACCTTTTCCATTTATTTGCTGTACAACTTAAACAAGGTCATTTCTTTACAGTTGATTTTTGTGGATGCAGATTTTTATTTCAACTGAACTCTTACTGAAGATGAAAAGTGACTGTTTTCTTTTTCTTTCTCCTTTTTAAAGGGAGATTTTGCGGATGCCATTATAATTTATCATAATAAACCTGATGGTTATTATTTGCCAGTTTAGACTAAACTGTCTAATAGCAACATAATCCTAAATACTGTATAAACACACAAAAATACAGACCAGTCTTTGTTGTTATCAGCTACAATTAAAGTGATTTTATTCAAGCCAAAATTTAAAAAAAATAGATATTTGTCTTGAATAGACTAAATATACTAAGGACATATTTAATATTGTATTGGTCACTCAACAGTCTGACAATTTTACACTCCCACTACCACCATGAATCTCAGAGACAGTGGTTGAGAATAATTAAAGTGTTCTGTAAAGAGTGGTCTAAAGTACTAAAACATGGGGCAATCACCACAGATGCCAGTGGGCACCAGGAGGCACAATCCATTAGTGACTTAGAACAGAACACTTTGATAAATCTCCCCCAGTGTGTATATATTGATTAAAATATAATTTTGATTTAGATGTCTAATGGAATTAGATTGCAATTTGTATTTTTTTTATGTAGATGAAATTGGATGCTATCTGTTAGTACAGCTGCATAACAGTCAGTATTAGATTTTTTTTAGTTATATTATTATATTATATATAAATCAACATGCTTAAATTTCCCAAATGACCTAAGCAGATTCAAGTTGGTACATATAAACATAACACACATTTAAGATTTTGGATACAAGATCTGTCCAAGGAACAATTATTACACAAACAAGCCAGATGCAGTGCTTTAGAGGTTTTCATGTACTGTAACTCTGTGTGCCTTAATATAGAGACAATTTAGAAAATGTCTAGCTAGCAGGGGTTTATAGAAAATATATAGTTTTTTTTTATATATATATAGGTTTTTCATATGAGGGTACATCTCTCTTAAATTTCACAAAGTTGGTACACCATACCTGGAGCATCCTTTTTGCTAAATGTCCCAGGATTTGTATGAATGATGAATGTTCATGATCAGCACACTTTCCTTATGCATTTCGGGAAGCTGATTTTTTTTATTTTTTATCTTTAGCTATCCTTAGAGGAAGGATTAAATGATAAAGTGACATTAATATTATTATTTATAAACCGCCAAGAAATTCCACAGTGCTGTACACTTGGATATTAAAACAAACCTTATTTTGATTTAGTATATAATTATATTAAATAAATGTAATTATAAATATATATATATATATATATATATAAATACATATATATATATATATATATATATATACACACACAATACATAAGATCCAGCGCACTCACCTATCCACTAAACAGCAACTTCCATGTTGACAGATTTCATTAGTTTTTTTTAAAAAACACCTAATCTAGACAAAAATAATGGGGGTTTAGTTACATCATATGATCATACATTGCATAAGCCTGCCACAACGTCAATGTACCCCATCTTTGGCAGGTCCTACTCTAACAGCCTTATGAGATTAAACCACTTACTTGGGGAAAAAATTCCATCTGGGGCTCTCTGCAGTACAAGTCTAAATAGGGCCCTGGGATGAGACACCTGTGACAGTGAGGGGTGCAAAACCAAGAGTTGGCCTTGCGGCTAACTGACATGCTGGGCGGGCGGGCAGGCGGCTGGCGAGGGAGCTGAGCAGAGTGCTCAGGGCAAGTGCTCCCTCGCCAGCCTCCTGCCCGCCCACCCGCCCGCCCAGCAGCCACTGCACCCCCCAGGGAGATATAGAACCCCTTACCCCCCCCCAGCACTCCCAAAGTTAAGGAGGGGGGGGGTTAAAAAAAAGTGTTAATGTGAGTGAGTGTGTGTGTATGTCTGTTAGTGTGTGTGAGTGTGTCTGTTAGTGTGTGTGTCTGTTAGTGTGTGTGTGTGTGTCTGTTAGTGTGTGTCTGTTAGTGTGTGTGAGTGTGTCTGTTAGTGTGTGTGTCTGTTAGTGTGTGTGTGTGTCTGTTAGTGAGTGTGTGTGTCTGTTAGTGAGTGTGTTTGCCTGTGAGTGTGTAGGTCTGCTAGTGAGTGTCTGTTAGTGAGTGAGAGTCTGTTAGTGAGTGTCTGTTAGTGAGTGTGTGCTTGCCTGTGAGTGTGTGTTTCTGTTAGCTAGTGTATGTGTATCTGTCAGTGAATGTGTGTGTGTATTTAGAAGGCAGGGCGGGGGGAAGGGATGGGTGGCGGTCGCGCGCGGGGAGGATTGGGGGGCGTCTGAGTTTTGTCCTGCCTAGGGCAGCACAAAACCAGGATACACCACTGGGCATAGATATAGATAGAAACTTACCACAGATGTGTGTAGAAGTGATTACCGGTGTCCGTGTGTGCCCAGTACGCATGCGTGCGGTTAGCTCCGCCCCTAGCACTGACGCTTTGCGTAAACGTGTGTAACTCCGGCCCCATAGCAATAGGTACTGTTGCCATGGGGACGTAATATTGCTATGAATAGAGTAATGCTGGTATAGTAAATGGTGTAAATTATAATCCCTGTGATAAAAAGTGAGCATTTATAAACAATGGCTGAAAGTATTAAAAATAAGTGAATGAAAAGAAGTATATTAGTGCTCAAAGGACACTTTAGGATGCACTGGTTAAAGAGATAAATAGAATTAGACATTATGCTAATAAAATATTAAAGTGCACAATATATATATATATATATATATATATATATATATATATATATAAAATGCAACTATAATGTGAAAGTGCACCAAATATAAGGTACATATTATGGTATAAAGGGGTACCCTATTTTTTAACAAAGTACATAAAGAGCATCTAGAGTGCAATTACATTTTAAAATGCACTATAAAATAAAGTGCATAAAACATTTTAAAGTGCCATATATTTATAAAACATATAGTTATACAGGGGCACGTTGTCTTGAGAAGCCATGTTCTGATCAATGTTTCAGTTCAACACTTACATTTTACTACTAGAGTATACTAGTTCATGTGGCTAAGGATGTGTTTCTTATCTCTCCACACATTGGCCATGTTTATTGTCTTTGCTTCTATCAAGGGATTGGCACCAGTTAACAGATATTGTCTCAACTTCGCTATTGAACTAAGTTATCAGGAAAAGACCTATAACCAGTAGTAGAGTCAACCAGCATCTTAACAATAGCATTTATATATGAAGGGAAAGAATTGTCTTGTCAAGCTTATAAAAAGATTAAAAGATTGAAAATTTATTTTAAAAGTTAAACATTAGACTACATTACACCTTTATAAAATTTACCGGTAATCTGTCCCACTTCTTTGCCAAGCTGGTATTCTCCAGTCTTCTGTTAGCATCCCTGTTAACGCTGGGCATAATATATAACCAGACATATCCTTTTCTAATGCAGATAGCACCACAAGTGGAGTTCAAGAGACTTGATTCCTGCTGAACAATATAGAAAGTACAAAACACAAAAGCTGAGTACTTCCTAATAATGTACTTAAGGCACATACATCACGCATACACACACTCATATGGGAATTATGGGTTTCGGAAATCTGCTCATGTTCTATTGCATAATACAGTTTCATACCTAATGTAGGAAATTGAAACTGATCTAGCAGCTTCATATTCTGCTGGTCGAAAGAACTAAACATCACGCAATAGCTAAATGCAATCCTATGTTTCCTGTACATAGCACGGCTCTCTGCTCTCAGATGATTACAGTAGATGAGAGCTTTTGGGATTTTGTTATGAGGTTTTTCTCTTTACTGGAAAAATGTGACTCTTTTGAAGAAAATTCGATGAGATATGCACAATTCATTCCATAACTGGAAATTTGGAGACTGTTTTTGCTATATTTACAAAATGTGTCTTGCAGAAGTAATGTAATAATTCAGGGGAATTTCCATTATATGCTTTATTTTATTTTTATAGCATATAGAGGTCTGTGACGACTGCCAATTTACAAAATGCAGAACATTATAATCAAGATATGAGAATACTTCTGGTTATTTGATGTGAATAGTTTAACTTCACCATTAATGCTAATCTGCAATGAGCCAAATCAGATAATTCCAGAAGACCTATCACTCAGGGCTGGATTAACATAGGGGCTGATGGAGCTGCAGCTCCAGGTCCAAGCCCATGGAATAGGCCCATTGATTTAAAAAACAAAAAACTACTACACACTACTCTTAGGGTTGCCAGGTATTTCTCAGGTATTTCTTAGGGTTGCCAGGTATTTCTCAGAAGTATTTCTCAGGTATTTGAGGCTGCCTAGCCTGTGCCGGTATTGCAGTAATATCGGCAATAGAAATGTCAGTCTCATTATAAACAGATATTATTCTGCAATTCCAGTGCCAGCCAGTAGGGGTCAGTGTGTTTGTGGAGAGAGGCAGGCATAAGAAGTTACAGCATCTCCCTCCCTGCCTCTCTCTACTCACTGATCCGCAGGGGAGGATCTCTGCACAGAGAGTACCGACAGCAGCTCCGAGCCTGGAGACACAGCCAATGGCTCAGGTAAGTGAGGGATGTAGGGAAAGGCTGCAGGGAGACATGGGGACACAGACACTAGGGGACACGGTGAGACACTAGAGGACACTTAGACACTATGGGGACACTAGGCGACACTTAGAGACATAGGGACACTTGGGAACACTGAGACATTAGGGGGTACTGGGAGACCTGGGGACACAAAAACTAGCGGAAACTGTGAGAGATGGGGATGGTAAGAAACTTGGGTACACAGAGACATAGGGACAATTGGTGACACTGAGACACTAGGGGGCACTTGGAGACCTGGGGACACTGAGACACTAGGGGAAACTGTGAGACATGGGGATGGTGAGAAACTTGGGGACACTGAGAGAGATGGGGACACTGAGACACCAGGAAACATGGGGGCTGTGAGACACTAGGGACACAGTGGCCCTATGTCACCCAGTGGCCCCTAGTCTCGCAGTGTCTCAGTGTCCCCATGTCTCCCAGCCAGTGTCCCTAGTGTCCCCATGTCTCCCAATGTCCCTGGTGTCTCTCAGTGTCCCTAGTGTCTGTGTCCCTAGTCTCCCACAGTCCTTTAGTCATTCAGTGTCCCCATGTATCTCAGTGTCCCCATGTCTCTCCCAGTGTCCCCTAGTGTCTCAATGTCTCCCAATGTCTCTAAGTGTCTCCTAGTGACATGGTGACACTGGGAGACATGGGGACACAGACTCTAAGGGACACGGACACATGGGGACACTGGGGTACACAGGGAAACATGGGGACACTGAGCAACTTTGGGACCTGGGAGACACTCCCAGTCTCTCCATGTCTCCCAGCCAGTGTCCCTAGTATCTTAGTGTCCCCATGTCTCTCAGTGTCCGTAGTGTGCCAGTGTCTCTAGTGTCTCAGTGTTTCTTAGTCTCCCAAAGTCCCCTAGTCTCCCAGTGTCTCAGTGTCCCAATGTCTCCTATTGTGTCAGTGTCCCCTAGTATAAAATAAATAATCTCAGGCACTCACTGTGATAGATTTACAGTTTTATTGGACTCTTCAATGTTTTGACCTGTAACCAGGTCTTTATCAAGACTCCAGTGTCCCCTATGTATCATAGTGTCCCCTATGTATCACAGTGTCTCAGTGCCCCATGTATCCCAGTGTCCCTGGTGTTTCTTATTGTCCATAGTGTCTTAGTGTCCCCTAGTCTCCCAGAGTCCCCTAGTCTCTTGGTGTCCCCATGTCTCACAGTGCCCCGAAGTGTCTCAGTGTCCCCTAATAAAAAAGAAAAAATATCTCAGGCACTCACTGTGATAGATGTAAGCAGGTTTATTGGACACCGCAACGTTTTGACCTATACCCAGGTCTTTATCAAGTCTCCAGTGTCCCCTTTATATCACAGTTTCCCCTATGTATCCCAGTGTCCCCTCGTGTCTCAAAGTCACATAGTGTCCCAATGTCTCCATGTCTCCCAGTGTCCCCAAGTGTCTCAGTGTCCCCAGGTCTCCCAGTGTTCCCTAGTATATCAGTGTCCCCATGTCTCCCAGGGTCCCAATGTCTCTCAATGTCCCCTAGTGTCCTAGTGACATGTGGACACTGGGAGACATAGAGACACAGACATGGGTATGTTCGCCCCTTTCGGCAGTTCTGGTTATGTGATTTGCATCCGTGGCCCACCCTTTTACCCCGTCCATAGACTTCCTGCTTTACTGGACACTGCTGCTATGGGGTATGGATTTACTTGAAAGATGAAAGTGTGAGATTAGCATAGGGTGTGTGTTTACTCATAGCTGCATCCTATGAGTTTCCCTCCAGCATCATCTCCATCAGATACATGACTCTTGGGAGGTAGGATTGTTTTAGTGTTTTTGGTTGATAACATTTTGTAATTAGGCCCATCATAATTGTCAGCACCAAGCCCACTGGGCTCTTAATCTGGCCCTGCTGCTACTATGTAAGTAAAACGATGGTCTGCACAACACAAGCTGTGTACACTTTTGTACAAGGTTGGCTTAAAGGAATACTGTAGTGCCAGGAATACAAAGCTGTATTTCTGGCACTATAGCTCCCTTTGGCTCCCCCCTCTCACAATCCCACTCACCGGTAAATAAAGGGTTAAAAACCCTTTATTTAATTTCCTGATCCCAGTGCCGAGGTCACTTGGTGCTGGGCCGATGCTCCTCCCTCTCCGATGTCCCACGACGAGCAGGTGCTAATGCCACTGGGGGCAGACTTAGAGCTGCAATGCAAACATTGCAGTTTCTCTGGAACTGAGTGCATTAAGGACAGTGCACCCAGACCACTTCTATTAGCTGAAGTGGTCTTGGTGCCTAGAGTTCCCTTTGAATATGGGGTATTAGGGATGGTTGTCTCAAGCCCAATGCCATATTGCTTCCACTTTCATAAATGACTTCATACTTTGACTGAAATCCACAGTAGCTAAATGAAGGGTGAGCAGGTATGAGTTCTTCCCCGAATGCCCAGGTTCCCATTTTTTTCTCCATCTGCCAACCAGGTTCACTTTCTCACAAATACCTTAAGGTGCACATCCCAGTTTAGCCAACATGAATCTGTTAAGAAATATATTTGTGAGAATGTTAGAGGACTGTTACTAACACATGTTATGGTGTTATCAGTGATTTTTCATCAGGAGTATCACCATGGCATGAGGCACGAGTATGCTGAGCTGACACATATGTTACTAAAGTATTCTTATTAGCTATAAGCAGTGGCGTACACCCCCCACCCCCTGGGCCACTACACATGGCGGCAGGCACCTAGTCGCAGGGCTGTGACCCCTGCGACTGCCGTGTGCACGCCAGTACATCATACACATACACTTAAAGGACCACTTATAGGCACTCAGATCACTTCAGCTCAATGAGGTGGTCTGGGTGCCAGATCCCTCTAGTTTTAACCCTGCAGCTGAAAACATAGCAGTTTCAGAGAAACTGCTATGTTTCACTGAGGGTTAATCCAGCCTCTAGTAGCTGTCTCACTGACAGCCGCTAGAGGCGCTTCCGCGATTCCGCTGGACGTCCATAGGAAAGCATTGAGTAATGCTTTCCTATGGGTGGTTTGAATGCACACTCACTGACACACAAACTAACACACTCATTAACAGACACACACACAGTAACACACTCACTGACACACACACACACTAACACACATACACACAACTTTTTAATTTAATCCCCCAGCCTCCTTACCTTTGGGAGTGCTGAGGGGATTCCATGGGGTCCAGTGGGGCTGCCCGGCGGCCGGTCCTGCAGGCGGTGAGGGAGCACTCTCCCATGAGCACTCTCTGCCCAGCTCCCTCGCGTGCCACTTACTGATGCAGGAGCCGGAATGACGTAATCTTCTTGCATCAGTGCGGAGCGCAAGGGAGCTGGGCAGAGAGCGCTCCGGGGAGAGTGCTCCCTCGCACTCCCGCTAGCCAGCAAAGTGAAGCCACTGCCAGCCTCAGGGGGCCCTGGGGTGGCCAGTTCCTGGGCACCCCAGGAGAAGAGGTTGGCACACTGGCGTACATAGGCTGGCACACGGGCCCGGTCGCAGCCGCAACCCCTGCGACCGCGGTATGTACGCCAGTGGCTGTAAGCTTGTTTGGTGACTTGCTCGTGTTGTGCTACTGGGTGATTTTATTCAGGTTCCCTCAAGAAGTGGGAATTACTAGGATTGGGACAAAAATTAGGTGGTTTCCAAAATACTGGTGACAGAAAGGTAATTTCTTCTCTGTAAAGTTATATAGTGTGCTATGAGTAAAAGGAAGAGTGCTTAAGCTAATAATATTTTTCACTGAACTCCGCTGAATCTTTAGAAAGTACTATCTTTAGAAAGTACCATAAGTTAAATTTCAGAAAAGAATCATGCATCCATTAAAATCAGCCTTTCTCACAACTATGTTTGCTGTTGATCCAAAAGAAGGCAAAAAAAAAGGTTTTAAGTGCTTACAATTTTGCAATGACCTAGGAATCTTGATCAGATCTCTGCTTGGATAAAGAAGCTGTCACCCACTAATTAAAATGATATCCATGAATATTATGTGTTTGCAAGAAATCATCCAATTGTTGTTTAAACATCTATACAAACTCTGATAAAACCCCCTTTTGAGGCAGAGAATTATACATCCTTATTGTCCTTACTGGGGAAAAAAATAACAGCATTTTTGTACATTAAAGTTCAACTGTCATTGGAGTGTCCAGTTCCCCAATCTATCTAAATCCCTATGCAGGAAAGTAAGGTACAGCTCACATTGTATTACTTTACAGAGCTTCTTGTACTTTGCAAACACTGAAATATTTCAATATCAGTCATAAATATGTTAAATAGAAGAGGTCCCAGAATAGAACCCTGAGTGACACTACTTACCACTTTCGTCCACCTTGAAAATTTACCTTTAATGACAACTCTTTGTACTCTATCTTTAAGTCAATGTTCTACCCATGCACAAGAATTTTTATCTAGACCAATTTCTCTTAATGTGAACACTAATCTATTCTGAGGAACTGTGTCAAATGCCTTGGCAAAATCCAAGTACATCACATCAACTGCAACACTCTGATCTATACTTCTTCTTACATTTTCGTATAATGCAATTAGGTTAGTTCGACATGATCTATGTTTCTTAAAACCATGTTGACTTTTCCTAACAATGTTCTTCCAAATGAATTCTCTTTAGAGCCCTTCAGAGACTTTCCCAGCAAAAGATGTTAAGCTCAAGGTTTATAATTGACAAGTAAAGATTTTGAACTGTTTTTGATTATAGGAACCACATCTGCCTATCTCCAATCCTCCAGAACAATTCCTTAAGGAATAGAATCACTTATTTGCACACTTGGCTCCTTAAGTACTCGTAGGTGAATACCGTCAAGCCCCGGAGCTTTGTTTGCATTAACTTTCTTTTGTTGCTGCAGCACCTTGTCTTGTGTCATCCAATCACAATTTTTCTGCAAGTTTTTTTTTTTTCCCAGCAATCATTTCCATATCTCTTGCCATAGGATTATCCTTAATATATACAGTGAAAAAATAGTTATTTAAAACGTATTCCTTTTTCTGGTCTTCATTAACTAACACACCCATTTCTGTTTTCAGTGTACCTACACTACATGTTTTGGGGTTGGTTTTGCTCTCTTTGGCTACCACGTTCTTATTTTCTAGTTTACCCATTCTAATTGCCTATTTGCCTGCATTATTGGCTTCCTTATATATCATATAAAATGCCTCTAATTTGTCTAATTTAAATTCTAAAATGCTCTTTTCTTACTTTTAATCTCTTGATTTACAGTCCCACTAAACCACATTGGTTTCAATTTGTTTCATGTGTCATTTAAATTTGTTACATATTACCCAATGATACACACTGGGAAATATACCTTTCTAATATTTGTTTGAATATATTCCATTTATCTTCAGTGGGTTTTTTTTACTAAAGAGTTTGACAGTCAATATGTTGTAAAGCTGCCCTTATCTTATTGGAATTGTCCTTTTTAAATTTTGCTTTTGTAAATCCAATGTGCTTTCGCTCTTTTGAGTTTATTTCAAAAGACACCATATTGTGATCACTATTTCCCAAGTGCTCTCCGACTTGAATGCTGGTCAACAGATCAAGTTAAAATATTTCCTTCATTTAGAAATAACTACATTTACATTACTAATAAGTGCATCAGCCGCCATTACTAAATATGTAGAGATTCTGTTCAATACACATTATAATGCAATGTGACATCAAGATGTGTAGTTTAGGAGTAGACCTATGCAATGACCTGCCAAGGTCATACTTTAATATGCTACTTGGATGAATAGGGGAACTTGATTATGGGAGGTCAGTGTTTTAACTACATGACCTCTAACAAAGGACTAGAAGTGGCAACAAGGGACTTATTGAGGAGTATGTTTCTTAGAAGTTGAACTTCTCTGTGTGACTTAAGTAAAATGTTTTATGACTTTCAGGTTCATGCTTTTACTGGGAATATATCAATGCTATACATTTTCTGTCTGTTATTTTACAGAATAAGACTGTAAGACTAAGATGATGTCAGTTCCCTGATGAAGACAAAGAGGACAGAGGACATTTTAAAAGACACAACTTTTTTGTTTCTATATTTTAACAGCTGAAATCAGAGGTAGAAAACCGTTAGTACTCCAGATGTTGTGGACTAAATCTCCTATAATGCTCTTACATCCATAATGCTGGCAAAGCATCAGGGGAGATGTAGTCCAAAACATCTGGAATGCCAAAGGTTGCCTAGCCATGGCTTAAATGCAGAATTACAGGGACCACCACTGTACAGCAGATAAAAGTGGCTAGAAACCCAGCTAATAAGCAGTGACAATGTTCTGCATGATGGCTTTCAGGAGTTTTCAGGAAATACGCGACTTGCACTGCATAAATATTGAAACCCCATTGCTTTGACACAGAATTTGTACGTAGGACAAAGTAAAATGTGGTTCACATTCACAGCAAACCATGTAGCTTTCTGACAAAGAACTCTAGCACAATCTTTTTTTTCATCTTGTGCTTCTATTAAAGACTCAAAGTTTAAGAAAATTTTAATATTTGTTTAAAGCTGAATTATAAAGAATGATCATTTACTTAAAAGCTAACCTGCTTTTAATTGTCCATTTTTTTTAAAGAATGCCAAGCACTCCCTTTCTCTTCAAAGTGTGAGTTTTATTTGATGATGTAAAATTATTTGATTCTCTTTAAGAAGTGAGAAAGCTTTGAAGTGGTCCAGAAAAGACACTTGAAAAGCTATTGCTTTTGTGTGTCAGCTTCTAACAACCTTCATTTACATTAACATACCCGATGCAAAGTGTATAGTTTACTTCCAGAGCATGAACAGAAAATGGTTTTCAAACAATGAAACAAAGAATTCTGGGAAAATGCCCTCTGACTTGTTAAATCCTTTGAATTGAATTTCCTAAAACTCACTGTGAATAATTTCTGTCAGGATTTTATCAACATATCCCACACTTAGACAGGAAAGTTATCTCACAATGGTGTCATTGTATACAAAATCTCTGTTTTTTCAATGAATCACATATGTCTAGGGTGGTCTTCAGTTGTTAAAGCAAAGACAGTATATCAGTTAGGAAGTGAAAATAACCTTAGCTCCTGTGCTGACTTTGGTTGAAGGTCAATTTTAATTAGTAGGCCATATATGTCTATGATATTATAATATTAATTTCCACAAGGAGAACATTATGAATAGAGTTTATTTTGTTTTGGTATCTTTTTAAATCTTGATAAGTATGTAGGAAGCTACTGCCGTCATGTACAGCAATGTTTAGGATAGCAAACTATCATGGGATTCGTTTCTCCAAAAAAGGTGGAGAATGTTTATTTTATTATTAATTGAATAATAAATTAATTAATTAATACATTAATCAATCATTATCTAAGAGATGATAAAATATTCTAAATTATATTATTGTGAAAATGTCAGTGGGAATCCAGCATTGAAAATACAAAAACACTCCAATGAATTTCAAGAAATCTAAAATGAATCTCAGCCAATCCAATAGGGAAGCATTGGGAGGATAGTGTGCAAGCGTGGCAAATCACTGTGCTGTGCCTGTCAAATGCTGTCTATGAGCGGCATTTGATTGAGAACCGAATCTGACCCGGGTCTTTCTGACAGTCACTAGAGGTGTGTTTAACCATAAAATGAAAACATTACAATGTTAAAACAGCAGAGGCACTGCACCCAGACCACTTGATTGAGATGAAGCTGTCTGGGTGCCTTCAGTGTTCCTTTATTAAGACAAAACAGCCTAACTGGAAGAATTTTCCCTTTCAACGTTCTTGTCACTTTACTTTAATTCACTTTGAATTTATTTTGAACTCCTGATAATTTATACTTTTATCAATAACCTTGACATGTTAGCAATATTTTCCGCTCACTTTTTGTTGCCTACAGTTTGAAATCTGGTGAATTCCCTACACCATTTAGTAAATAACCTAAATTTAGGAGTAATGAATGGACAGAATATGTAGCTCACTACTGTGAGACATGAAGGGTTAATTCAGTAATTCAGTCACCTTATTCACTGCCTATTTAGAAATGATTAACTGATACAGTGAGAAGACAAGCCACATTCCTTTATATTATTTATTTATATAGTGGGAACAAATTCTGCAACAATATATACACTTAGAAACAGTAATAGCCAAGCTTAATGTGACACAAAGAAATAAACTGATGTAAAACACATTGAGAGCTCTGCCTCAAATAAATGTCCTTGTCTCCTCCTGAAATTAATCTTTTTCTTGTAGCCTGGTAGTGTAAGAGCGTCATAAAGTTAGTCAGTTATTATGTAGTGACTGTCCTTAGAGGTATTACACAGCTATTTAAATTAATGATTGCTAACAGCTGTTTTAGTTTTCTAAGTAAATCAAAAGAGGAGGAGGGGATGTGACATTGAGACTTCCAGCTATGATCCCTGGCTTGACCTCTGTGACTTTAGAGAGGGCTAGTGCTAATGACTTAGGCAAAATAGGATGACTGTGTGCCCCTTAGACTGGAACTATATTGCTGTCCTAGTTTCCTGGCATTAGCGCCTTAAACAGAATTTATAGATACCCAGACCATTTCATCTCAATGTAGTGGTTTGGGTGCCATGTCCCTGTCGTTTTAACCCTGCAACTAAAAACATTGACGTTCATATAGACAACCACTAGAGACACTTCTGTCAAAATAGTGTAAAATTGGCTATTTCTATTAGATGGTCTAGTAGAAACCATTTGATTGGAGCATTGCAGCGTTTTGCCACTCAGGCAGACTAGACACCCAATGCTTTCCTATGATGATCTTGATGATCCCCCAGGACGTACTTGGAAACCAGAGTTATCTAAATGTACCTTTCCTGGTTAAATACCTTGTTATTATTATTATTGTTATCTCAGCCAAGGAAGTGGGATAACACCATCGGTTAGATGCGCAATGTGGGCTACCGCCTAAAGAGTAAGCAGAACACTATAGCGTTAGGAATACATGTTTGCATTCTGTGACTTTGCATGCTGCGTTCTTAACAAATTTACCAGGTGACATTCTATATTTTTTGTTGCTTTTATAACTTTTTATTATTATTATTATTTACACACATACACAAGCATACCGTAATTTCATGCGAAGATTTCTTTGAGGAAATTTTCAAATTAGTGACATAAACATTTGAGTTTTTCAAATATTCACATTTCAGCTTTTCTCTTACAAGACATGGAGGTTTTTAATTTAATTAGACCAATTGCATATCTGAAATACTGTACCATGATTAGCAGACACCATATAATGAAAATCAGTATTTTGCGGATGTCCTCATCACTGTACTATAATATGCTAGTAAGTGAACCCAGCTAATTATATATTTACATTAATAACAGTATGTTAACACTAGGAACCCTAAAAGAAAGTTATTTAAACCATACGTGATGACTGTAATCTTTCTGTTTTATTTTTTGTTACAGATCAGTGGTTTTCACTCCAAATGTCGCAATACACTGTTAATGTTATTAATTGTAATTATTTAAATAAGGGTGGAAATGTTTTAGTCTGGACATCTGTGCAGAAATGTCCCACCCTATTTTAAACCTGACACAGCAGAAATGTATCATCGTATAAATGTTAACGCCAGGATAACGAGAAATAGGAGGTCATGTTACCCAATAACTTCAAAGCAGTTTTAGTAGATGGTAGTTTAGTATTCATTTCCTAACCTCAGTTAATATTAATGCAGCCAGGCATACAGTATGTTGTGGGTGGTCTTCTGAGTGTCTTGATTAGAAAATAATTGTTTCATTGAATTCATTTCTCACTTATTGCATGTGTGCATGTCAATTTTATAGGCTGACTAATCAAGTAGTCTAAAGCTTTAAAGGTTTTTCACATTCATGCAAATGAACCAGTAAACCTTCCTCTCCTTTGAAGGATGTTGTTGGCTGATTCGACCTCCTACCCGTTTGACTATACTATTCATACATAAATAAAGCATGTAGTATTTTATTTTCGCTTGGGCTATGGGTTCTATCAAAGCTGAGCTTAGCAACCAGTTAGGACAACATATTTGTCCTAACATCTTTGTCTGGAAATATATAACTTCTTGAAGCTGATGGGCTGTACATAAAAAGTGTTGTTCTGTAATATTTAATTATTTGAGGTAGGAACTCAATGGACTAATCAAGGAAGCTTCTTTAGGTTTTCACATTAATTAACTGTGTTCCTGACTGCATCGCCATGTGAATCCTATATAATATGGGCACCAATTTTCAAGGGCTGCCCATCAACATGTGGAGGTGACATAAGGGCAGAAATTTGAAATTTGATTGTGAATTTTTATACAATTACCCACACATTGTACACGTTTTATTTAGATTTATATAAAATGTATAACATTGAAATGATCAGTTCTTTGTCTATTCAACTATTATTCCGATTTATAATGACCTGCATTCCACTCAACTATGTCATTAGGATTTTTCATAAAAGCATAATATTCTAGTGTAAAAGTGGATGAATCACCACAGAGATTAGTCTAAGCTTTAGGCACGAATAGAACCCCACATTTTCTTAAATCTATTAGAAACAGTTTGACAGAACTTAGGAGAACAGCACCCAGTGGCTCCTTGCTTCATACATGCTACAATTAGCTGAAGTGTTTGTGCTGCTCGCTGTATCCATTTAAGCATTGCAAGCTGACACACAGGAAAACTGTTTGTAAAATACACCCAAGTAATTAAAGAAAAGTACTGCTGAGATTTTAACTTTTGACATCTTGGATTAATTAAAATGAGAGGGAGAGAAACAAAGGAAAAACCTCAAAGATGTTGGTTAAATCTGATTCTATTTTCTCCCCTTACCCCCCATTTCATTGAACTGCATTGCATAAACAGTATCAGTTTAAATTTAGACAATTGTTAAATTATTAAAAAGAGAAATTGTTGAAAACCTACTTAATTGCAGATTTATTTAATATATAAGTTTTTTATTGCTAAAAATGAATGATTAATAATAAAAAGTATACACTTATCTAACAACTACAATGAACTGATATCATTTTTCTTATTACCGGTAGGTCTTGGGCCTGAATTACAGAATTTGGAGATAGAACAACATAGCTTTTATTTCACAATTGTATCTACTACACATATATCACTTTCTGCAAATGACAACTCTCAGGATTCACTTTCACTTTCATTCAAAGGAAGATCAATTGGAGATGTAGTTAACAAAGATTTGTTCTAGCCTGTGCTTGCTTTTTTGCAGACTCATTATTGCCGTTGCCTTAAAAAATGGATATGTTGGTTTCATCATTTGCCATCACGTGTAAGTCAGCAGATGTTACTATGCTTACTAGTGAGTAGCAATGCCCTGCATCTTCCACTGGAACTGTGAGAAGAAAGGTGTTTGATCCAGATGAACCTGATAAACCCTTCATTCATTTTCAATCCCTTCTACATAGTCTACATAAGGTGGAGATCTCACACATATAAAACCATGCCCTTCATTACAGTAAATGAACATTTTATTAAGCAATACCTAACAAGTAACATGCCAGCAGTCATGGTTGCCCGGTATAATGGTATATTGTAGATAGAGGTTAGAGAATGCAAAATGGTTGTGGCGGAATCACTGCTCGTTCTGGTGCTTTATATTTACACTGCCCTTAGTTTATTGTACCCGCTCCCCATACGAAAAGGAGCTCCTTTGACTCTTGAACGGGGACCACCCCAATATCCCATTTAGAATGCTGGTAGAACATTCAAGTAGAAAGTTTTCACTTCTAGCGTAGTTGCAAGACTGCAAGGGAGGCAATTAATGAGTGCTCCCCTGGGTGGCCACCATTTCGTACAGAGGAATGCCAGCCAGGGTGAGCATTCGTGGATTGCCTTGTAAGATGAAAAAGATGTAATTTACATATTATTATTATTATTATTATTGGCATTTATATAGCGCCAACAAATTTTGTAGCGCCTTACAAGTTGAGAGCCTCATGAAGACCAAGACCATCTTCCGAGAGGTAGACATCAACAGCTGCAATTAATGAATTAAGACGACTGTACAGAGTTGGAGAAATACAACAAACAGACAGAAACCATAAAAAGAAAAATTCGGGAAAAGAATTACAGTAACTGCAGCACAAGAGTCAGTGAAAAAAAATTTAGAGATCCTAGTCACTGAGAAATAAAATAAAGGCAAGCGCCACTTGCTTTGTCAAGTATAATATTTTCAAAATACTCAACTTACATGTCTTACCTTTCATATTTAATGGTCCATTCTCACCACATGACCCTCAATGAAAGATGATCAGCACTTGTGCAAGAATCACATCGCAGCATAGATTGACGGAAAATGAGGGAGTTGACAATCTGCCAATGCCAAGATCCTGAAAATGTTGACACAAAAGTTCAAGGAAAAAAATAACTTTGTATAACAAAAAATTCTTTGGAGGACAACTAAGAGTCATAGATTTTGGGCTGGGGGGGACAAAAAAAAATGGGTTAGCCAGCGACAGAGCTTCTTTAAGTTAGGCATGACAAATCAATTTTATGGAGTTGAATCATTGCTGCGTTATTTTGTTGGTAGCGAAGTAAACATCTAATATGGATATCCAGAGTAGAGGAGCATTATTTCTTAAAGGAACACTATAGTCACCTAAACAACTTTAGCTTAATGAAGCAGTTTTTGTGTGTAGATCATACTGCTCAATTCTCTGCCATTTAGGAGTTAAATCAATTTGTTTCTGTTTATGCAGCCCTTGCCACACCTCCCCTGGCTATGATTGACACAGCCTGCATGAAACAAAATCTGGTTTCACTTTCAATCAGATGTAATTTACCTTAAACAATTGTATCTCTTTCTCTGTAAATTGAACTTTAATCACATACAGGAGGCTTTTGCAGAGTCTAGCAAGCTATTAACATAGCAGGGAATAAGAATATCCAAATTAAACAGAACTTGCAATAAAGGAAGGATAAACTGTAGATGACTCTTTACAGGAAGTGTTTAGGAAGGCTTTGCAAGACACATGCAGGGTGGTGTGACTAGGGTTCATAAACAAAATTATTTAACTCCTAAATGGCAGAGAACTGAGCAGTGAGAATGCAGGGGCATGATCTATACACCAATTCCTATTCATACTTGCCACTGGATGCTAAGAGCACAAATGTACAGAAAATGTGTGTTCTCTTTTTTTTCTTTCTTGATTTTGCAGCAAAATAATCAAGTTTTTCTTTACCTCACACTAGTTTTGAAGGGTACGTAACATGGCAATACAACTTAATCTTAAATGACAGAGAAATCAAATTTTATCTATACATTGTTTTAGCATAATTGCTAGAAATTCTCTAAAATCAGAGGTTAAAAAACAGACCTCCCCATCTAAGTTACTTCAGTTTGTGCTGATCAGCACCGAACTAAGAAGGCTGTGCTTTGTTACCAGGGAAGCCATCCTTGATAGAACCCTTTTCAATTAGTTTATAAACAGATTGATCATTTTAAAAGCAAATTGAAAGCAGTTCTATTTGAATTTAAGGAAGAGTGCTCTTTTAATGAAACAACTTCCACTCTGAATTCAGATGACCGAATTTGGACCCAACAGAATGGTATTTTACCATTGTAATTTGGTCAACATTTGATCAGTATTTATGACTGTAAACATTTGGTTACTTTTGAGCATTTGGTTGCACATTTATATGGTCAGTCTGGGTGATCCTTGGTTTATTTATTCAATTTTATAGTTGTCCCCTAAGCATCAATTTTTTTTCTTTTTTTTTGGGTGACACAGGCGGAACTCCGAATCCCATATCGAATTAAACTGTTTCCCATTGCCTGTGTCGTTTGTTTCGTAATATGTCCATATGGCTATCTGGAGTTACGGAATTTGGATGACCTGCCAATCAGCGAAAATTGTATGAATTGTAATTTGTTTGAAACCGCATGCACCAGTCTACTAATTACACACCTTACATCCCCTATAAATGCACACTACATGCCTTATACACATACACCTCATTCCCTTAATACACACACAAGAACCTATATACACACAGGCTACATGCCCTACACCCACACATAGTACATTTTCTATACACATAAGTGTACTGTAATTATGGTACTGAATATCTTATATTTTCTTCTAAATTTCCAGTTAAAATATATGGGTGTATCTTATATTCTATAAAATATAGCCCATGAGTTTAAAGGGACACTATAGTCACCACAACAACTACAGCTTAATGTAGTTGTTCTGGTGAGTATAATAGTTCCCTTCAGGAATTTTCATGTAAACACTGCCTATTCAGAGAAAAGGCAGTGTTTACTTTGCCCCTAGGGACACCTCCAAGTGGCCTTATATGGCCCGGCCACTGGAGGGGCTTTCTGGCTCAAGGCTGCACAGTAAGCAGCCCTGCCGTTCAGCGTCCCCACGCTCTGCATGGAGACGCTGAATTTTCGTCATAGAGATGCATTGATTCAATGCATCTTTATGAGGAGGTCCTGATTGGACAAAATGACATTTGGCCCCGTCCCCCTGCCGATTTTAGCCAAATCAGACATTTAGCTAAAATTCTGCCATATTGATGATGTCACAAAAGGGGCAGAGCAGCACCGGCAGACCCACGCAGCACTGGAAATAAGATGAGTTTTAAACTTTTATAGGGGGCTAAAGGGGTGCAAGCCACCTAAATGCAAGTTTGTGTTCATTGCCCTATAGTGTTCCTTTAAAGGTACTCTCCAGTGCCAGGAAAACATATCCATTTTCCTGGCACTGAGTGCCCCCATCCCATGTTGTTGAAGGCGTTAAAACCCCTTCAGTGACTTACCTGAATCCAGTGCTGATGTCCCTCGGCACTGGGTCAGGCTCCACCCATGCTCCTTCCCCGCCGACAGGGGAGACTTAATGCACATGAGCGGCAATGGTTGCGCGCGCGTGCATTAGACCTCCCCATAGGAAAGCATTATTCAATGCTTTCCTATGGGAATTACGGCAACGCTGAAGTTCCTCATGCATAGTGTGAGGACGTCCAGCATAGTTTAAAACACTTTTTCATGTTCTAAGAAGAAGAGTGATAGACAGCCACTAGAGGAGGACTTAACCCTGCAAGGCAATTATTGCAGGTTTTATAAACTTGCATGGTTAAGTGTGGTGGGAGTTGGCACCCAGACCACTCCAATGGGCAGAAGTGGTCTGGGTGCCTGGAGTGTCATATTCAGCAGATAGAAACAAGCACCCAATCATCTTGATACTTCACAAGCTGTCACTGGTGAGTTCTAGTTCCTTAGAATGTCCCTTTACTTTTGCAGATTAGTCAGACAATTTTATTAGCATACTCTTCTCTTCTTAGTAATTGTGAAAGAGGTATACATGTCTGTGTAATAGAGAAAGTGGAGTCTATTCACAGATCTCAGATTTACAATAGCAAATCTGATCAATTAAATGTAGCTCAGTTCTCTTCATTTCAGAGGATACATTTTCCCCTGAGCTTCTACTTATTCATAATTGAAATCATAATAAGCTAAATGAATCCTTTACTTTCAAATGGATTTCATTGCCAATGCTAGACTCTTTGAAGATAGGTCAGAAGAATTACAACAGGATCATAAATAAATGGCATATCATTTCATCTACTAAATAATAGCAAGGCTACCAACAGTCCCGCTTCTGTT
Organism: Pelobates cultripes; assembly: GCA_933207985.1. Taxonomy (NCBI): domain Eukaryota; kingdom Metazoa; phylum Chordata; class Amphibia; order Anura; family Pelobatidae; genus Pelobates; species Pelobates cultripes. The sequence continues at coordinate 329,234,139 of OW240912.1, read as the reverse complement.
GGGACAGTCCCAATTTCGGGTTCCTGTACAAATGTTTCGATTTAGTTTTCTGATTTACGGTCCTCGGGCAGTACAGCACAAGTGCATCATTAGACGTCAGCCAGATCCACCTATTACGATTAGAGGGTCGGACGGGAGGCTTTATACCTTGAGCAAGTGGGAGCACACCAATTAAATACCTCCCAATGTTGGGAGGTATGTAAACAGTAAGAGTAATACTTGGAGGGTTGATTTAGGGTTGGGTCAGTGGCGTACATACCAGGGTCGCAGGGGTCGCGGCTGCGACCGGGCCCGGCCCACCAGGGGGCCCGGCCGCCCCTGCGACCCAGTATGTAGCCACAGGGCCAGCCTCTTCCCCTTGGGGGGCCCAGGAGCCGGCCACCCCAGGGCCCCCCCGAGGCAGGCCCTGCTGACCCCAGGCAGGCGGGTGGCCGGTCCGGCAGGCGGGCGCGCGAGGGAGCACTCAGTGCTTCCTCTTCAGCTCCCTCGCGCACCGCACTGATACCGGAGCCGGAAGATGACGTCAACTTCCGGCGCCGGCATCCCTACGCGGCGCGCGAGGGAGCTGAAGAGGAAGCACTGAGTGCTCCCTCGCGCGCCCGCCTGCCGGACCGGCCACCCGCCCAGGAGCCCAGCAGCACCACTGGACCCCAGGGAATCCCCCCAGCACTCCAAAAGGTAAGGAGGCTGGGGGGATTACATTAAAAAAAAAAATAGTGTTAGTGTTTGAGTGTGTGTGAGTGTTAGTGTGAGTGTTAGAGTGAGTGTTAGTGTGTGTGTCTGCTAGTGAGTGTGAGTGTTAGAGTGAGTGTTAGTGTGTGTGTCTGCTAGTGAGTGTTAGAGTGAGTGTTAGTGTGTGTGTCAGTGTGAGTGTTAGTGTGTGTGTCTGCTAGTGAGTGTTAGTGTGTGTGTGAGTGTTAGAGTGAGTGTTAGTGTGTGTGTCTGCTAGTGAGTGTTAGAGTGAGTGTGAGTGTGTGTGTCTGCTAGTGAGTGTCAGTGAGTGTGTTACTGTGTGTGTCTTACAGAGTGTGTGTGTTAGTGAGTCTGTTTGATGTCTGTTAGTGAGTGTGTGTTTGTCAATGAGAGTGTATGTTTTGTAAGTGAGTGTGTATGTATTTCTGTCGCTGACTGTGTCTCTGTCAGTAAATATGTGTGTCTGTTAGCTAGTGTGTATGCGTCTGTAAGTGTGTGTGTGTGTCTTCAGCACTTACCTTTCTCCAGCGCCGGACTCCCTTGGCGCTGGGGATCCCTCAGCCTCTCAGCTCCGAATGCGACCGCGCACGCATTCAAACCGCCCATAGGAAAGCATTACTCAGTGCTTTCCTATGGACATTCAGTGTGCTCCTCTAGCGGCTGTCAGTGAGACAGCCACTAGAGGCTGGATTAACCCTCAGTGAAACATAGCAGTTTCTCTGAAACTGCTATGTTTTCAGCTGCAGGGTTAAAACTAGAGGGACCTGACACCCAGACAACTTCATTGAGCTGATGTGATCTGGGTGTCTGTGGTGGTCCTTTAAAGGACCACTATAGTGCCAGGAAAACATACTCGTTTTCCTGGCACTATAGTGCCTTGAGGGTGCCCCCACCCTCAGGGGCCCCCTCCCGCCCAGCTCTGGAAAGGGGTAAAACTTACCTTTTTCCAGCGCTGGGCGGAGAGCTCTCCTCCTCTTCTCCTCCCCGTCGGCTGTATGCGCACGCGCGGCAAGAGCTGCGCGCGCATTCAGCCGGTCACATAGGAAAGCATTCATAATGCTTTCCTATAGACGCTGGCGTGCTCTCACTGTGAAAATCACAGTGAGAAGCACGCAAGCGCCTCTAGTGGCTGTCAATGAGACAGCCACTAGAGGAAATAGGGGAAGGCTTAACCCATTCATAAACATAGCAGTTTCTCTGAAACCGCTATGTTTATGAAAAAATGGGTTAACCCTAGCTGGACCTGGCACCCAGACCACTTCATTAAGCTGAAGTGGTCTGGGTGCCTAGAGTGGTCCTTTAAGTGTGTGTGCATCTGCATGCACTGGCGTACATACCGCGGTCGCAGGGGTCGCAGCCCTGTAACCCCTGCGACCAGGTGCCCACCGCCATGTGTTGCGGTCCGGCCCACGCGCGCAGGGGGCCCACGGTTCAATTTTCGCACCGGGGCCCCAGGGGTCATGTGTACGCCACTGGGTTGGGTTATCATTAGCAGGATAAAGATTGGGAGTAATGTTAGGGTGACAGAGTAATGGAGTGATGGAGTTATGGGTGCAAATTCTATGGATGGGGGGAGGGGGAGGGGAATTCACTTGCAATTCAGAATTGTGAATAGTCAAATTAGCAAACTTATTCAGTGATCTGGATGTTATAACAGCAGTTAGACTTCACGTTGAAATATGGGTGAAATAATTAAATCTGCCTTTTATGAGACGCCAGATGAGCTTTACATAGCAAGCTTTTGCAAAGCTAGCTAATGAAATGTGACTGCTTTGCTAGTGTTTAGTAAACAGACCCATGTTGTACACAGACAGGAGAAGCCTCAGAGTGTGCATGTATGTCTAAGAGAGTTTATGAGCTTTATTAACTAAACTCTGAATTGTAGCGAATAGAAAACCAAATGGCAAAAAAAAACTAGTTGATTTGCCAAACATTTTCCCTGCTCTGCTACTGTCACAGCTTGGCTATACTAGACTTATGTATCCTATTCATATTACTATTTGGAGTTTAGTAATTAACCTTTGCAGGTCCTCTGTATAGGTAGAGCGCAGGTGTATGTGTCGGGGAGAGAGAGCGTCACTGTGGTTTTTGTATGCATGAGTGAACCTCTCTCAGTGTCTGTGTGCTGATACGAGGAAGAAAAAAGGAAGTAGATTTAAAAAAAATAAAAAATTGGAAGAGTAAACAGGGAATTCCACAAATGTTTGCTTACAGCCTTTCAATTGCTGAGAATAGCCTTGCTTGACACCTCTATCCCCGCTACTAGGTCAGGAGCACTCAGTAACTGTGACCTCTCAGCAGGCTGTAGCAGATCACATTCAGACACTCTCCATAACATGAAGTGACCAGAGCTCTGAGCTTAGACCATACAGCATTATCTGTACACACACACACACACCCAACTGATCTAAGCCACGCCCATCTGGGGGCTAACATTCTAAATCACGCCCACCTCGAGTGTATTCTCTGTGTGGCTTGTTCTTACAGAGGGGCTCGCTCCTTAGCCCCGCCCACCCTGTGAGCAGCATGCTCCCTGTGTGTGCACAGCATGTGTGTGACCACCCCTGCAGGCTGTAACCCAGGGCTAGCAGCCACAGAGAGCTGCTCTCAGAGAGGAGGCATGTACACCAGCCGTGAACTACACCAAGCCCTGCAAATCCCGCATCAATGGCACTTTCTGTAGCTGTACCATGAATGCACTTTATGCGACCTGACTCCTGATGACTGGGGTTTGTTTCTCGTCTAATCTACGTAGAGGATGCGCTGGGAATTTAAGGGAACCACTTCACTAAACGTGTTTGATTTTTTTTTTGTTCCAGAAAGGTGAGATGAACAACTTTTCACTCGATCTTGATTGTGTTATGAGAATGGGAATTAGTGTTGGTATTTGGCAGGGAGAGTTCGCTCATAAGAGGAGTTTGTGTTTAGGATACACTTTTTGTACGAGAGTTACATTGTGTAATCTCCATAGAAGAATGTGCAACACGTCCTGCCAATCAAAACTGTTAAACTAGGTGGTCTCCTTAAATACGGGGGATTCAGTCTACTGATCCAGTCCTGACTTAATTTTAAACTCGTGCGAATGTTGTTTTATTTATTTTTTTTCTTAGGTATATTTTCTATTTCTATCAACACAGACTGTTGACAGCGTAGACAGCGCTACGGAATTTGCTGGCGCTATATAAATAATAAAATATTAATAATCCATTAGTTTGATGTATTTGCTCATTGAATGTAACGTTTACACGCCCAGGCTGCTTCCCGGGGTCCTAGTACTCATTGTTTCATAAGGGAGGTGGCATTATTACATGGGCAACTCCTTGCAATTCCTTTTTCAGTTCACCACAAGTAACTGTTGAGTGAATAATCCTTTTTGGTGTTTGTGTTGGTCAATTAAGAGTATAGTACAATATGTTATATTCTTATACAGTTTATAATATTGGCTGGAGACAGATTCATTTGTTTCGTGCCAGTCTTGTGAATGAGAAACTAGGTTTTATGAGTTTAAGAACATTTTGTCACTATAAAACATTGCTCTTTGTTGTGTAGTTTAGAGAAGCGATCTGGCAAATAATGTTATCACGGCTTTTAATTAAAAAAAAAAAAAAAAAAAAAAAGTGACAGTTGCTATTTGTTTGAAAGAATTTGAGAAACTCGAACCTAGACAACTTGGCAAGGGTAAAGCAATTTTGCAAATGCATTCTATGTAGCAGAATAAATATGTTGGGTGTATCAATGAGGTATGCGGCATGGATTGGTAACTATGTCTAGAATTCAGAAACCAAACAACATAATCAGAAATCATGGGGGAAAGTACTTGATCCATACATTTACACACAAAATACTACAATACGAGTAGTGTGAGCAGTAACCTTTCAATTGTGCTCAGAATCCTGGGGTTTGTCAAGATCTTTAGTAAAGAACAGTGCATAGCTTTCTAATAATGGATACAATCACCTCAATTGCTTTCTAGAATACAAGGTGTGCTCAAGTAAATGCATGCACAGATGTGTTATTTCCTGCTCTGCTGTCAAAACAAAGGAAAAAAAGGTCATAGTAATTGTATTTACTTAGCACTTTAAGCTTAAACTGGATTTAGCATGATTATATGCTGTTGTACCCAAATTATATGCATGTCTTTATATAAATGATAATTTTGCAGTCACTGAATCCAAAATATTTAACCCATGTCTCTTGATGAAATGCACTGATTTCGCAAGTAGCAATTGACACGTCAATGATGTTAACAATTCGTCATATAGTGCACTCACAATTATTTAGTTATTTTAATAGTTATTATGTAAATAAATACAATTTACAAATGTTTTTTTTTTTTAAACTGTGTACATAAAACAGCTTTTCTTTCTTCAGCAATCATTATTTCCATACATTTTTGCTTTCATGGGTCTTATGTTTTGGGGGGAGGAGGGAGTGGGGTAGGGTTCAAACCTCACAGATAATGATCTATATAACAAGTTTGTAGTGAAGTATATTCGACTGTAAATTGCAAACCCACAATAATTGCGATCTGTTTAATTTAACTTGTGCTTGGTTCACTGTTGTTTGGATGCGATTGTGGACTATTCACTAAACAGTAAATTGCTTAGCTATAGTCACAGCTTGACTTTTTTTTTTTTTTAATCCAGAATTTTACAATTTCATTTTTCTCGCTACACTGCACTGTTTAGTGAATAACCTACTCTGTGACAGTTTATCATATTTTTTAAAATTGTTTAAAATCCATTACCAACATTTTTGAGTGTTGCATTTATACTTTTATTTATTTATTTTATTTACCATTTAAAATAATTAAATAACACATACTTTGGGGGTTATTCACTAAGCAGTGATTTGTGATAAATTAAATGTTGAACTGGGAAAAATATGCTAGTATAGGGAAGTTGGAAAATGAGGTTAATTGTAAAATCTTACCAACTTTTTTATTTTTATTTTTTTGCCTAAATCTTGCACTTCCTTTTTTAGTTCACCACAAGTAACTTAAGTGAATAAACCCCCTTTTAGTGTATTAGTCAACTAAGAGTATAGTGAAATATATTGTGTTTTGGAACATCATAAATCTCCAATAGCACCTGTAAACTGATTTATTTGTGTTTTGTTTCAGAAATTATTGCCAGTATGATTGAGATTTGACCTGAACTGAAATTCGTGGAATACATCACTTTGGAACACCCTCCGAACTCACAATGGCTTCTGTCTCTGAATTTGTCACTCACCCTATTGGCATGCTGCCACCATCCCAGGTAAGAGTGCACTTTATTGCTTTTATGAAAGGAAGCCATCTATGTGTTAAATTATTTGGCTGTATTGAAAAAGGAAAACCAAAACAACAAATTCAGTTGTGTTTATTGCATGTAGTATAAATAGGCTGTCAGCCAGGTGCTCAACCAAGAGTCTGCTGGTTATTGTAGCATATTTCACTGACTCAGCATAATGGTGGAATTATTATATGTGGTTAACCTGGGTCTTTTAGGCCATTTTGGATTTTTTTTTTTTTTTTTAAATACAGGTCAGTAATTTCTAACCATTGCTAAACCTGTCTGGGAGCTCTGAGTTGCACCGGTAATGAGCTACACTGATTGTGATTTTACCTCAAGGTGGTTTTGTACAGGATGTAAGTAACTTACACCTGACATCCATGTTGATATTTGATGACTACTGTTATGGTGGTATGAAAATTGGATCTACAAACACCTCCATGCATTGAGAGATGGTACTGTGCTTTAATTGATACACACTCTAAAGAGGAACATTACACAATCCATAGCATGCTATTTAAGCATAGTGCTTATAACTGTCATCCAGAGTTATTCCAGAACCGGTTTAACAAGGCGCATAAACATTCGGTATGGATTTTTTGTTTGTTTGTTTGTTTGTTTATGCTTATTTAAGAATATCTCACAGTTTCAGATATTCAGACTGCACATTTATACTATTGAGTAGCCATTTCACTTCATCCTTTGGATTGAGGTTTCATCTTCTGTATTGGGATTTAGGGACTAAAGGAATTAACTGAAATCTCTGTCCTCCTTATGTAGAGGTTGAGATGACAGTTACTTTGTGAGTTATTTAGAAGGAAGCATTCATTTGAACATGGGAAGACAGTGCATATAACATGCAATGTTGCAGCATTTAAATGGAATAAAAGTTCCCAGTAGGCTGCAGGACAACATCCCCCATACCTTTTATACCACCATGAGCCTCCCTGTAGTGTTAACAAAAGTTTTGATGAATTCATGTACTTATGCACATTTTGAGCCCTCTATTTGCATGCAGAAATAGAAATCAGGCAGTATTTTTCCACTCTTCAATCTTTATGGTGATCCTGCCCCACTGTAGCCTTGTCTTCCTATACTATGTTGACAAGAGTGGGTCAAGGCACAGATACAGACTACAGCTCATTCTATTAGCTGAGAGAGGGTATGAATGAATCCATGTGTTTTCTTCAGAATCCTCTTATTAGTAAAGTGTTGCCTCCCCATCCTGAATTTTAGCTTATTGCTTTTCTTTATGTGAAATCTATGGAATATTATGGTAGAATTTCAGGAGGACACTTATTTGAAAGATCCTACTGTCACAACACTGATAAAGGCAATTATGCCGGTCTTCATAAACTTCCTGTCTGTATGTGCATAAACATTTACATGTTGTACTGTAAAGATCTCATTGTTGCTGTTGAGCAATTTACAGTAAAGGGGAATTCTAAGCACCAAAACCACTCAATCTTGATGTAGTGGTTTTGGTAAACATAAGTTGTTCTTTTCTAAGACAATAAAACCATTGTCATTTCTAAGAAATGCAATGTTTACATTGGTCCAAAAAAGACATGTAGGGGCTATCAGGCTTTTTGTTGTTGTTGTTGTTTTTCTTTTTTGTTTGGTTGTGATCTGTGAGGACCAGTGATCAGATCACTAGTCCATTTGTATCACAAGCTATGCTTTGATTAAAAAAATAAAAATAGCTGTTCGTTGCATCCATCGCTAAAGGTACCTGAATTATAAAGTCTTTTTAAAGTCCAGCTTGAGATATGGAAATTCTGCCCAATAGCATTTTTCAATGTATGTAAAAATATGATTGCACAATAAAGCTACCAAATTATCTGTGAAGTCCTGTGAGTGCACCTTCCTTGATATTTATATTTTGGACACACGTGCATTTGAAATTCTAACAAGAGTAGCAGTGTATTTTGTTTAAAATATTGTCTATCTTACTGCTAGTATATTATTAATTTACTATTTACGATCTGTTAGCTTGTTCAACAAATTCCTTCAAATGGTGCAGTAGACATTGCTTACAAAGATTTCAGTAAGGCTTTTGACACTGTTGCACATAGAAGGCATATCAATAAACTGCAATCTTTAAGTTTGGATTCCAAAATAGTTGAATGGGTAAGGCAGTGACTGAATGACAGGCAACGGAGGGTTGTAGTCAATGGAGTATATTCGAAACTTGGGCTTGTCACCAGTGGGGTACCTCAGGGATCTGTACTTGGACCCATTCTCTCTAATATTTTTATTAGTGATATTGCAGAAGGACTTGATGGTAAGGTATGTCTTTTTGCTGATGATACTAAGATATGTAACAGGGTTGATGTTCCAGGAGGGATAAGCCAAATGGCAAATGATTTAGGTTAGAAAAATGGTCAGAGTTGTGGCAACTGACATTTAATGTGGATAAGTGCAAGATAATGCATCTTGGACGTAAAAACCCAAGGGCAGAGTACAGAATATTTGATAGAGTCCTAACCTCAACAATTGAGGAAAGGGATTTAGGGGTGATTATTTCTGATGACTTAAAGGTAGGCAGACAATGCAATAGAGCAGCAGGAAATGCTAGCAGAATGCTTGGTTGTATAGGGAGAGATATTAGCAGTAGAAAGAGGGAAGTGCTCATGCCATTGTACAGAACACTGGTGAGACCTCACTTGGATTATTGTACACAGTACTGGAGACCGTATCTCCAGAAGGATATTGATACTTTAGAGAGAGTTCAGAGAAGAGCTATTAAACTGGTTCAGGGATTGCAGGATAAAACTTAGAAGGAAAGGTTAAAGGATCTTAACATGTATAGCTTAGAGGAAAGACGAGACAGGGGGGATATGATAGAAACATTTAAATACATAAAGGGATTCAACACAATAAAGGAGGAGACCATATTTAAAAGAAGAAAGGCTACCACAGCAAGAGGACATAGTCTTAAATTAGAGGGGCAAAGGTTTAAAAATAATATCAGGAAGTATTACTTTACTGAGAGGGTAGTGGATGCATGGAATAGCCTTCCAGCTGAAGTGGTAGAGGTTAACACAGTAAAAGAGTTTAAGCATGCGTGGGATAGGCATAAGGCTATCCTAACTATAAGATAAGGCCAAGGACTAATGAAAGTATTTAGAAAATTGGGCAGACTAGATGGGCCGAATGGTTCTTATCTGCCGTCACATTCTATGCTTCTATGGACACTACAGACACCTAAAGCATTTTAGCTTGCTGGAGTGCTTTATGTGTTAAGAGTGTGTCCTCTTTTTTTTTTCCATTTTACAAAGAGAGCAGATTTCAATAAAAATTAGCACCTTCATAAATTAACCTTGTTACATCCCCCCAGCTTTCAAACAGACAACAGGTCTTGTTACTTTCTGATTGTTCCTCAACTCAAAAAGCAGATAGTTGTCCAGGGCACCTACTTTTGCAAGCTGTTTTTAGATATACTCCAAATGAAAAAAAAAATGCTCAATTGAATGCATGCATGTTTTTATTTTAGGTATATCTATTAGACAGTGATTTGTCCTTTTTTTTTTTAAATTATTTATTATTTTATTTAGACTAATCTTGCCAATAATGCAATCCAACTCTCAGCAGTAACTCTCTCTAATGGGAGACATCCCCTCCTATGGACATAAAAAGCTTGCATACAACAACGTTACAATTACTATTATTTATATGGCGCCAACTAATTCTGCAGGACTGTTCAATAGAAAACTAGACAAACTTATCATTCTAACAAAACATGCACAACATACAGGAACAGTAGGTGAAGTGGCCCTGCCCAACAAGCTCACAATCTAATCGCAAAATTCTAAAACTGAGAATTGTGTGACTTATACTTCATTTATCTTAACGTTTTACCCTTGCTGTTGGTTTTACAGATCTCTTTTTTGGGGGTTTCTAAAATACAGGGATAGTTTTTTGAGAATTCTAAAAAATTTTTTTTTTTTTTTTTTTTCTACAAACCCATTGACCCATCATGTTTATAGACCCTTGACATTTGCACAGTCTATTCTCATTTTCAGTATGTTGGCCACCCAGTGGGGAATCCCTGCTTCTTTTGGACAAAGTAAACAAATTGTGAAAAATGTGCCTAAGCCAAAGGACAGCTAAATAGTGGAACAAGGCTTAAAGGTGTTGCTGCTGATTTCAGAGGAATTACTGTGGTTTAGAGATTTCCAAAAAGAACTGACTGAAATCTTTCATATTCTGTAATGTTCAGTAATGGTGTCCTTTCACTAGCACTGTGTGTGTGTTAGTCAATATATTCTACAGAGTGTGTACGCAGTTGTGGTTAGTTGAATTGTGCTGAGGGGTACAAGGCTGTTTTGTTTGTCCTGTGTAATAGCTCTCTATAGAGACTTTGCTGATGTTCATGGCTATTATAGACTAAACAAAAGCTCTTGAGTCACTTGCTCTTGTGACTGATATTTTATGTACATGAATTTTTGCCACAGCTGTGTTTTAAAGTGTTGTGTAATCTGGTCCCATATGTTTGTAATTTTGCATACATTGTAAGACTCCATATTCTGAGCAGCTATATACAATTATAAGCACATGGTCTGTGTGCGTGTGTGTATATGTATGTATGTATGTATGTATATATATATATATATATGTGTGTGTGTGTGTGTGTGTGTATACATACATACATACATACATACATACAAACACAGCAACAGTATTTCTGAGAAATCATAGTCCACAATGTCTTTTTAGCCTTAATTGTGCACATCACTAAAACTTGCTGTTTGGTGAATACATACTGATGTGTTTAAATGGTTTTTGTATTCCATACATAAAATATTATTTATTATTATTATTATTATTATTATTATTATTTTTGGTATTCTAATATACTTATGATATTTTTAGTGTCAATTTCACACAGGTAGATGTCGAGTTGCCTGCAGAAATGTACAGCAAAGTATTCTGGATGTTGTGGTTAAACTTCTATCTTGCTACATTAGATTATTATTATTATTATTGCCATGTATATAGCGCCAACAGATTCCGCAGCGCTTTACAATATTATGAGAGGGGGGATTTAACTATAAATAGGACAATTACAAGAAAACTTACAGGTTGAAGAGGACCATGCTCAAACAAGCTTACAGTCTATAGGAGGTGGGGTATAGCAATCAAATAAATAAGGTGGAAGTGAAGCAGAGCTGGAGGACAGAGTAGAGTGTAACCCTTTAAGAGAGAGCAAGAAACAGGTATGTAAGGTAGAGGTTACTCTGGGAGGCCATAAGCTTTTCTAAAGAGATGGGTTTTAAGGCACTTTTTAAATGATTGAAGGCTAGGGGAGAGTCTGATGGCGGTAGGCAGGCTATTCCATAGGAAGGGAGCCGCCGCGAGAAGTCCTGCAAGCGTGAGTTGGCCGTACGGGTGCGAGCAGCAGACAGGAGAAGCTCACGGGCAGAGTGGAGAGACCGAGAAGAGATATGAGGGGTAGAATTGTTCAGTGCGTTATAGGTATGGGTTAGCACTTTGAATTGACTCCTATAGGATACAGGAAGCTAATTGAGCTCCCTTGCCGCTATAGAGGTTACCAGAGGTATAAGGGGCTTAACCCCATAACAAATTTAAACAAGAAAAAAAGTGGACGGAGTAAAGAAACCCACACAAATAGTGAGCGGAGTTAATTCTCCTCCACAGATATATACCTCCTAACGTCAGTGTAACATAGGGTGGGGGGAAGGGAAAGAAAAAAGAATATCAATCTTTATTAGAAAGTTTAAAAATTGCCTCCAATCTTGGAGGATAGTATAACAAATTCTCAAGGGTAAATATACCACTGCATCGACTCGATATGTAAATAGATTAAGGTATACTACTCATATACGGAATAGTATCAAAGGTTTATATCTATATAAATGTAAATTCCCTATGATTGTATACTACAATAGGCCCTCTCTATGGGGCAACAAAATAGATGTGTCAAAATATTGACAATAATCCCAAGTTTATAGTGATAGGAATATGTGTATTGCCTACTAGCAGTAGTGAGACCAAAGGGAGAAAAGAACTTAGTCACTATTCCAGGCAAATAGTTAACAAGGATAAATGCTCACTGGTTAAGACAGCAGGAGACATATCCATCTACAAAAAGGTATCAGTATAGACTTCATAAAGCTCAATTTCTCTAGCAATAGCTGTTGCCCACAAGGGTATACAGTGCATAAGAAGAGAGAAAATTAAGAGCTAGTAATACTCAGTAGATTTCAAAAAAGGGGGGCTCACAAATGTACCCACCAAAAGAAACTGAACTTGCCCTGGACTAACTGTCTAACTCACACAGTGGTAAACTCTCCTAAACTGCTACTTCAAGGCAGCCTCCAAACTTTCCCTATCATTTCATCAAGTTCGTGCAAACAAAGAGAAAGAGATCTAATTCAGAAAAAAATAATATATAGAGTGAAAGAGTGTAGAGTGCCTAAAAAAGACATAGTAAAACAAAAGCATCGGCAAAAAGAGAAGCCCGATGCGCGTTTCGGCGTTTAGGTACGCCTTTATCAAGAGCTGAGCTAATGTAAGGACTGACAGAGGGGTGAGGTGTGAGAGGACCGACTAGAGAGGAAAATCAGTTTGGCAGCAGCATTTATTAGACTGTAGACAGGCAATTCGGCTTTTGGGAAGACCAATCAGGAGAGGGTTACAATAATCCATGCAGGAAATTACTAGAGCATGGAAAAGGTCCTTGCTAGCATCTTGCATAAGAAAGGGGGATGCAGGCTATGTTTTTAAGATGGAATCTACAGGATTTGGCAACATACTTGATGTGAGGCTCAAACGTGAGGCCAGAGTCAAGTATGACGACAAGACAGAGCGCTTGCAGGGATGGACTTATGTGGATACCACTAACTTGAAGGGAGAGTGAAAGAGGAGGATCAATATTAGGAGGAGGAAAGACAAGGAGCTCAGGTTTTTTTTTTTAAAAGATTGAGTTTCAGAAAGCGAAAGGACATCTAGTCAGAGATGGAAGAAAGGCACGCAGTGACACGTTGCAGGGTGGCAGGGGAGAGGTCCGGGGAGGAGAGATATATATCTGGGTGTCATCAGCGTACAGGTGGTAGTGGCATCCAAAAGAGGTAATACGTTTGCCAAGAGAGGCAGTATAAAGAGAAAATAGAAGGGGACCAAGGACAGAGCCTTTGGGGACTCCAACTGAGACCGGAGAAGGGGAGGAGGTATCATTGGAAAAGGAGACACTGAATGAGCATTGGGAGAGGAAAAAATGAAAACCACGAGAGGACAGAATCACAGAGACCGAGTGATTTGAAGAGTTTGAAGAAGGAGAGCATGATCAACGGTGGCAAAGGCAGCAGAGAGGTCAAGAAAAATTAGTATGGAGTAATGGCCTTTGTATTTAGCTGCAAAATGTGAACTTACACACCTCAACTGCAACTCCATAATCTGCTATTGTGTACATAAAACAATGTGTAAAAAATTGTGTGAAAGATATGTGATCTATATAATACATTTAAAAAATGGGTCAAATTCAGTTTGAATGAATATGAATGACACAAGTAAAATTATTTTTTGATTACAGTGCAAATATCTTCTTCTTCTTAAAGTAACTATTCTCCTCTAAAACTCCTCCATGAGAATACTGTGTATTTTGTATCATAGCAGAACACTTTGCATGTAAAAGACCCACCTAATTGTTTTTCATAAACATAATTTCAGGAGCAACTGAGAAGGTAATTCATTGGTGAGATATTTTGAAATATATCAACTTTTATAGACTGCGGTTGCCATCAGTATAGGAACCCACAATCATTTTTGGGGGGATATTCTTTCATTATAACAAATATGCATTTTTTTTTTTTTTTTAAATGGGATAGGGACCTAAATAAGCTGACTGATCTTAAATTTTGGTACACATAAACATACGTTTTAAAAAAATAAATAAAACAATTGTAAAATAAAAGTATTGCCACTTATATGCTTGCCTTTTTCTGTTAAAATGTAATTGTTTCAAAAGCTAAATGGGTAGAAAACTCATATTTCTTAGGCAGTGAAATGAATGATTTTAAAAGCTACACCGTCATAAATTGGGTCATCTAACGCCTTTTATTCCCATAAAAATAAAGTTTATTTTAAAGAGATACTCTAAGCCCCAAAACAGCCTGATGAAGTTGTTTTAGTGCTTAGTATGTGCAGGGCCGTTTGAAAGAATTTGGGGGCCCCAAGCAAAATGGACATGGAGGCCTCTCCCCCCCCCCCCACACGCACGCAAAGCCTACAGGAACCACAGCATAGCCATACAGTTTAAGTTCACCTTCACTTTATATAAATAAAAAAGGTTTACAGTGCAAATACTGCTGTTGCATATAATGTGCATAAAATTTGAACATTTTCAACAATTGAACATTTGCAAAAAACACCACTGTACCATAAAATCAAATATACATTAAAAAAGTGCACAATAACTAAATCCAACATACTTAAAACACACACACACACACACACACACACACACACACTAACAGACACACACACACTCGCATTAACATTTTTCAGTTCTCACAAACTCCTTAAACTAACAAACTCTTACTCCTTCCCCCCTCCGTATGTTCTTCTTACTGCCCCCATGTTCTTCTTACTCCTCCCCCTTCCCTCTCCCCCCCCATCTTCTTCTTACTACTCCCCCCTATGTTCTTCTTACTCGCCTCCCACTCTCCCTGTGTCCTTCTTACTCCACCCACCCCCGAGCTTCTCTTCCTCCTGGCTGTCAGTCAGCACTCAGTGTGCACTTCCTGTCAGTCCGGCCGTGAATAGGAAACTGAATCTCCTGTACCGCGCGCGGTACCCGGCCTGACAGCCAGGAGGAAGAAAAGAGGAGCTCAGCCACGCTACAGGGAAGGGAAGGTGACGAGAGAGGAGTGCTGCAGCCGCCTGAGGCTCTCTATAGAGCGCTCAGGCAGCTGCAGCCCTATAGGAACCACCAGCTCTGCTTGGGGCCCCAAGCAATTGCTTAGTTTGTCTGCACGCTAGCGATGGGCCTGAGTATGTGCTCCTGCAGTCTCACTTCATTATTCTCTGTGATTTAGGAATAACGTAGGCCGTTCTATGTCATCTTAAAAATAATGAGCTTTAATTTTGGTGTGAGCTCTTGGGAGTCCCAAGTATACACTGACATCTGGGGCTACCTTCTTTTAGTGGGGGTTGAGCTGTATGCAGTACTGCATAGAACTCTTTAGATCCATTGAAATTACCCCATAAGAACGTTTGCAGCAATAATCAGTACAGGTTTTACTTTTTATTTAGTTTTTTTAAATTCGCTTTGAATGCACATTGAATTATTTTAGTAAATAACCCTAAACCTGCTGATATTCTAATTTTATTTTTTACCTTTTGCTTGCTTATTACCAAAGTGCAGCAAGACCGACAAATAGGTCTTTGAGTAACACCGCAGCTTACTCTTACTGAGGTTACCAGCAGAGGACAGCTGTGCAGTCTGAGGACATGCGCTATCAGCATTCAGTCCATCCAATCACAAGCAGCTGCTTGACATGGCATGCCATACTGAGATTCAACAGGTATTTTGACATGAAAACGGCACTGGGGTCCTATTAAATATATTTGCTGTACATGCCTTTTAGTCATTAAGACAATGTTTGAGTGCTATTACTTTTGAGAGAGCAGCAAGGAAACAAGCCAAGGACTTCAATGGGAGGATGTTTATGAGCTATATAACCGAACGGACGGTAATGACTGTTGATGATCAAATGTCTGTGTGCCTTCTTACCCTTTAGTAAATTTCACTTTGCTGCAACGGGGGTTTGATAGAATATGGGTCAATATGCAGAGCATAATATGATTGCAGATATTTTGATGATTCAATGCCTATAGGATTTGACGTTTTGTAATCAATGCCTGCTCTTTTTGCTTTAAAAAAAAAAGATAATGCCAGCAAATCACATGCTTTTAGCAGAATTTGTGTTTTCCATAGTAGTTAGAAAAATCAAAGTATGATTCAAATAAAAAGTTTGGATATAAGCAAAAATCTGGAGTATATATATATTATAATATAATTTTTTTTGTAGGCCAAAAGCATAACACAGAGATTAAAATATATACAAAAAAGTAGCCAATTTAAAATTTGTTTTTCTTGTTGGCTATTTTTGCCCATAGTTGCAAGTCTGTTGTTAATGCACATCAGCTCACAGTTTAGTTAATAAAGGGCATTGGTCTTTAACTATTGAATAGCCAGACAGTTGAGATATTTTCAAGTTGGCACATAGACTGTTATGACTGTGTTGAAAATGCTATCTATCTCTTTTAAAACTAACTCACAGTGCAAACTTTGTTTAAATACTATCTCTCTCTTTTAAAACTAGCTCACAGTGCAAACTTTGTTTTTCAGCTTTTAAAAGACTGTATATTTCAAAGGGCAATCTCTTTCAGACTTGCTTTGAAGTCTCAAATAGTCTTGAGGAGTTCCAGGCCTGGGTGTAAGTGAAAAAATATTTTTTTTCTGTGCTCCACAGGGGGGTCATTAGGGCCTTCGTTATTTCACTGGTGATAAATGTTTGCAGGCCTCTCTTGTCTGTGCCTGGAAGGTTTCTTGGGTACATTTGACATCACAGGCAAATTGTTTGTTTATTTACTAACAAATTAATTGCTTTCAGCATTGTCATTTACTCCCCTCTCCCCCACACATTCTTATCTCTCTCTTGAGAAATAATTCTTAGGTAGTTAGTTCTTTGCCACAAAAAAAGTAATTCATTTTTTTTTTTTTTTTTTGCTTCAAATTCTTATTTTAGGGTGGTGTACTCAGCTTTTCTGTTTTAATAAGTAGAGTAGCAAGTAGATGATGGTGTTTTAAGATGAATAAAATGAGTAAAGGGCCCTGCTCAAAGAAGTATGCACTCTAGAACTGTGTTTCTCAAACTTTTAGGGAGTAAATCTTAAGTAACCCAGTATTTCTGTTTCTTTTTAAAATAAATCTGACCTCATGTGAAATAGTATGTATGCAAGAAGGAGTGTATAAACTGTTAATCTGAAGTATAAAAGTCACAAAATAAAAATATAATACACACATAATAGTTAAACACAGAGGACATTGTTACACTCAAATTTACACATAAAAGAAAGTGACATACACATTCTCTCAAACACACTCACACATTGTTTTTTTATTTAAAGGAACACTACAGTGACAGGAATACAAACACGTGTTCCTGTCACCATAGCTCTGAAAACACTATTTAGGTACCCAGCCCCCCCTGTAATCAATGTAAAAGGTGAGTTTACTTTTATTCTAGCACCTTGCGTGTCCGTCGGGGCTGACTCTGCCCATTCTGCCTCCTTGGCTGAGTTAATCAAATTTGATCTCAGGCAATCCAATGCTTTCCCACAGGTAAATACCGGGAGGCTGATGCGCGCACACACAGAAAAACACCATTCTCTGCCAATTATCATCTCCTTATGAGGAACGTTCAGCGATTCCATGCAGGGTATGGAGAAGAGAACTGACCCAGGAAGCACCTCTAGTGGCCATCTGAGTGACTGCCTGTAGAAGTGTTCCTAGGCACAGATGAAAATGCAATGTTCACATTAGACTGCTTGCAGGGCCAGGCAGTTGACACCAGAACAACTATTTTAAACTGTAGTTGTACTGCTAACTATAGTGTCCCTTTAAGTCCACTCAGCCCCCCTACCTTTGGGAGAGCTGGAATGAATCATTTCCTTTGGGTCCAGTGGGCATACTTTTCCTGGGGTCTAGTGTGGCTGCTGTCATCTTCATAACCTACTTTCTCTGCTTCTTCGCACATGGTTTAGTGATGCCAGGGCTGCAGCTATGTCACAACCTAGCTCCCAGTCACAGGAGGCAGCCGTCTGTGACCTAAGGCACACTAAGGCTACTTACCGAGATGTCAGGTGCCTACTCTGCCCAAATACAGTGTACAAGGGTACACATCCAACACTGCTTCCTCGCTGCCTGGCTACAGCCTTCTCACCGACACTGTATTTGGGCAGAGTAGGCACCTGTTGTCTTGGAAAGCAAGTGTCTACTCTGCCTTAATGCACAGCTGGCTGCCTCCTAAGGTCGTCTAGGTGGCTTGCCAGCCAGCTCTTGGCATACTCCCTACTTTTGGTGTGTGTACCTCCTGCATCCCAGGTTGAGAAACAAGCATCAAAAGAAGGTATAGTTAAACAGAAAGGAAACTGCAGTGTGTACAGAATGCAGAACTAACGTTTGATAATGTCTGTTTGGTTTGTAATGAGTTGTAATGTAATACTCGGGTTATATCAGATGGTAGGAAAAATAATATAGACTTCTTTTGGTCAGAGAGGTCCGCCACAACCAATACATTAACTGCACCAGAACAACTGCAGTTAATATATTGGTTGTGGCGGCAAGACACTGCCCATGCAGTCTGACAAATGTAATCATTGCCTTTCTTTTAACTTCTCATTGAGGATACCTCTTGTGACTTTTTTTACACAGAACATCACCAAAGCTTCATCCTATTATGGTCCTCAAATATTTTTAGGACTGAGGATTGGTGTCCACACTGCTGCATGTAGATGATGAATGCTTCTCATAGAGATGCATTTGCATAATGCATATCTATGATGAGATGCTGATTGATGCTTGTGCAGTAGGCCCTCTCAATGCTTCTCTAGGGTAAGTATTGAATTGCTTGAGATCAGTAATTGTGATCTTATCTAGAGGAGAAGTGGCAGCTGTAAGGGAGGTCCAATATAGATAGTTAAAAATTACCTCTAATGCTAGAAAAACATGTTTGCATTTCCTACATTGGAGTGCTCCATTAATTGAATGTAAGTAAATGGTTTTTAATATTAAGCCACCAGTTTAGCTTTCAATTACAGCTAACCATACTGTAGCTTGTTTAGATAAAACTAAATTATTCAGTTGGGTTTGTTTTAAACTGATTTCATGGTACCATTTTAATCAATTGAGTACATTCCTGAAGGGTTATACAATACATTGCTTACATATGGAAAGTGCTATTATTCTGATGTAAAATTATCAGGGTTATTAACTAAAATGATCATTCAAAACGATTTTCAAATTTAAAGACAAATGGCCAAACCGAAAAAAAATCTAAGTCACTTATGACTACTGTGGCCTTAAAGAAACACTAGGTGTTTAGGCGACTTGGTCTGTGCTTCCAGGATTAAAAAAAGGTGATTTACTTACATTTCAACCCTTGGAGTGCTGGTCTCCTCTGTGTAACTCAGACTTTTTTTCTTCAGAGACCATCAGTTTTGAAGTTCTCTTTCCCACAGCACTATTAGGCTAGTGTCCATGAGCAGGAACACACTGTGCTGTGCCAAACAGATGGTCTCCAGGGACCATCTAACTAACATAGCAGAGTTTTACTCTATTTTATGGTAGCAACTAGAGGTCGCCACTAGAGGCAGGTTGACACTGCAATGTAAACATTGCCTAGGTTGCAGAACGGCGAGGTTAAAAGGTCTGGGAGACCACTTCATTGATATAGTGATCCTTTCAATTTGAAATTCACTTTTATTTGTCACTTTGATAAATAACTCTGTGTATATAATCTTCTGTCATGCCTGTTCTGCCATTTCAATGTCCTTATTTAAAAAGAATGAATGTACATATTTTGAGCTAGCTGCCCATGTTTCCCTCTTTCCTAGGAGCTACATATTGTTAGTGTGTTAGCAAGTTTAAACTAGCGCTTTGCAGCAATGACACTAATGGTAATGACTGTAAACTACTATAAATGCATTTAGAAATCAGTCTGTGTACATAACCTACAGTAGTCTTGCTGTAAATTACATTTTAACATTTTAGTTGCATATACGCTGAGCCGCTACATTAAAACCACTGAGAGGTGAAGTGAACAACTAATCATACTGGTGTCAAGGTCATGGGCGCCAAAGGCTCATTGATGCATGTGAGGTGCGAAGGCTAACCCGTCTGGTCTTATCACACAAAAGAACTACTGTAGCTCAAATTGCTGAAAAATTTAATGCTGGCCGTTATGGAAAGGTGTTTAAACAACAGTGCATTGCAGTTTGCTGCATATGGGGCTGCATAGCTGCAGACCATACAGAGTATCCATGATGACCTGTATCCACCACCGAAAGTGGCTTCAATTGGGATGTGAGCATCAGAACTGGACCATGGAGCAATGGAAGAAGGTTGACGAATGAGATGACAGGAGGATGCACTATGGGACGAAGGCAGGCCGATGAAGACTGTGTTATGCTCTGGGCAATGTTCTGCTAAGAAACTTTGGGTCCTGGCATTCATGTGAATATTACTTTTACAGCTACCTAGCGACTGCTGCAAATCCTATAAATCCCTTCATGGAAGTGGCCTCTTTCAGCAGGATAATGCTCCCATCTACACTGTAACAATGTTCAGGAATGATTTGAGGAACATCACAAAGAGTGGTGAAATGTGCTAGAACAACAAATCCGATCCGTGGACCATCTACTGCTTTTGTCTTAGTGCCAGATACCACAGGACACATTCAGAGGTCTTGTGGAGTCCATGCCTCGGCACTACACATCAGAGCTGTTTTGGCAACCTGAGGAGAACCTACACTATATTAGGCAGGTGGTTTTAATGTTGTCGCTGATCAGTGTATCGTTATTAGGGCGGTGAACTTTATCAATAAACCCCATTTCTGGCCACTCACACCCTTAAAATGCACGTATTCCTCGTTGTTCATTTGAAATGTTGGGAGGTGTGTGTGTATGTGATGTAATATACAAAGTTTCATTCAAAGATTACTTGTGTATAAGGCACAAAAGCACCAACCTGGTGTAAAGATCGCAAAATCAGGACCCCAAAGCAACAGAAAAAAAAGGAATATGGGATGCTCTATCATCATGCATTGCCTATACATATAACATTAAGAGAATGCTAACAAATCCTTTCAACTAACATTTCAATATATGTTGCTAACTGTCAATCATAATGGTGGTCTGTTATGGTTTAGCCAGCCATCTTCAGGGAAACCTTAGTTTTTGTTGCTCTTTATGGTCCTAGAATGGGCAAAGAATGAGTCTGTTTAAGGGACTAGACACATCCTGTGATGCAAACATTGCCTCTCTATACCTATATTCCATGATAATTGCCCTGCATACACTGGTAAACAAACTCATAAGTGGCTTAATGAAGTAAGCCACTTAAATTACCAGATCTATACATAATTCGACCCCTTTTTTTTTTTTTTCCTGAGGTGTAGAATGCAAAATAGATTTTAAGTCAGAATTGGAGATGTAGCCAACTTGTAGGATTTGGTCATTTTGGGCAAAATTTTGAACTTGCTTTTAAATTTCTCACAAATTACAGCAAAAGAGACGTACGTGCTGCTAACCCAAATAAGGCAAAAGATTTGGTAATAAAAACTAATGAAAATAGATCTGCAAAATATCACACAAACCGCAGGAAACAAATTACTCACTCCACCAGTGCAGTAAATGTGCTGCAAGTTCCTGGTGTCTGAAAAGGCTGCTCAGCATGTTCTCCCAGGTAAGTTCAGCTACTGTCACTCATCTTATAGTTCGGGGGTTTCACTGCAGCATGGGAAATGGGATATTTATGGTTAGTGGGAGGGTTAAAATTAGGGTTAGGAACTAATTTAGCCTCTCTAAAGTCTTATTCTAACCATAACCCTACAAGTAATGTTAAGATTAACCCTAGACATAATTGTAAATTTAAATGATTTTTCCTAGGTGTCATTAATCTGTAAATAAAAAATGACTCCCTAACTTTAATCCTAAATGTTCCATGTTCCATGTCCCAGTGCTGCAGTGACTATGAGCAGAGTTTGACAGTAGCTTTGCTCACCTTGTAGGATCTTGCAGAGCTGCTTTTTCAGACACCGCGATCTGGAAGGAGAAGGAGTAATGCCAGCTGATGCCACATCACGGGAATGACGGGGTGCTCTTGCGCATGCTCACTGTGTGTCCATTCAGATTTCTGGACCTGCCAGGAGTGCAGCACAGGACACAGCAGATGTCACATCACCGAACCTGAGTGTGTCCCGAAATCTGACAGAATACCAGCAGCAATGCTCCTCCAATTCTGAAAATTCTCACAAAATAGCAGTATCGCACTTAAAATAACTTAATGGAATAAAAAAGAGATATCTGGAGAATGCTCATCCTCATAGTGCAGATTTATTACAATACGAACAAAGCATGCCCACCATAATAAGCAGGTGTGATAGGAATTGTAGCTAACACATCTCTGCACTGGACATCAAAAGGGAGGGGAGACAAAAACCAAACTAAATGAAACTGGGAACTGAAAGTGTTTCACGTCACTACTGGACTCTTTCTCAACATTCCTCACAAATTACACTTTAATTAAAAACTGTTCTAACGGATAAAATAGATAATGCCTCTTTGAAGCCATTACATGTGGATCTACTTTATGTCAAATGTACAAATATCTTTTGAACAGCTACGTCATGTATTGGTTTAAATACCACATACAGAATACAAACCGTTTCCTCTGAACATTTGTCCATTCAGACCATAAGAGATGCAAGTACAAATTTGAAAGTTTCTTCCTAGGGTACAAAGGGGTAGGCAACTTTTGGCACTCCAGATGTTGTGGACTACATCTCCCCTGATGCTTTTTCCTGCATTATGGCTGGAAGAGCCTTATGAGGCATGTAGTCCACAGCCACAACATCTGGAGTGCTGAAGATTGCCTATTACTGGTATAGAGTAGTACGTAACAAACTTCATGGTCTACTTCCACTGTTGAATGTCTGATTTCCTGCTGCAGATACAGCAACTCTTGTTTCTCCACTTTTCAGCCTTGTGTACATATGGTCCTTATTAAATATATCCTTAAATTGCTAGGCAGAAGAATAAAGAAAGGGACTGCGTGATTCATCTGCACAACATTGCACCTTCATCTCTATGGAATGACTGACCTGTTTTTTGGAGTGCTGTATTTTCACCATATTCTACTTCGCATTGTATCTTTAAGGACCATTACTCCTTCAATTAAGTATCACATTTCTAACTATATTGCACTAATGTCTGGGTTCTATTATTAGAGAAACTAAACTTTGGTAATGGAATAACAGCTCTTCCATGAACTTTAAAGGAGGAAAATGTATTTTGCAAGCGATAGGCTTATCTTGCCTAATACAATTTAGCCGTCAATCTGAAATATTAGGTTTGTACTGAACTTTGAAAAACACCCTTACTTTCTGAAATTAAAATGTATTCAGATCCTGTCTTTCTCTTTCTATGAAGCCATTAGCATCACTGACTAAGTTATAAACTAAAAATTGGCTTGGATCCTTTTTTTTGCATGAACGGAACATTTCAGAATATAATTGAAATGTTTGTAAACAGGTTGTTGATCCAATGATAAATCTGATTTTGTGGAATATCTGGAAATGGTTTCAGACCACAATCTCTCTCCCTACTATTTTTGATCTTGCCACTAGCTATGCCACTCTCCTTTTGCCTGCTGCCTCACGACCATGGCCTTGTTCGACATTTGTCCTGCCTATGCCAGAATAAGGCTCTCATGAGCCTGGAGCTAAAGATCTTGTGCCTAAGTAGAACAATGTATTGACTGGATGCTATTTACCTATACACTTAGACCACTTTTATTATTTATACTTATTAATACTGACCATTATGCCCAACTAAAAACATTCCATAGAGATTCTGGTCCATCTTGACATAATAGCATTGCACAGTTGATGCAAATTTGACAGCTGCGCATTATTATTTCTCAAAGGAGCCCTTATTAGATTGAGCTGTTTTTTGTTTTTCCCTGGGACAATAGACCATTTTTTTTTCTATTGTTCCTGCAAAAACAGTTCTTGGCATTTGTACTGTTTTGTGAAATAACCCCTGCAATTCAGTTTCCGATAAGTGCTATTGAAGATGTTTTGGATACACTTTCATAAGATTTCATATTTTTGGATAATCCTTTTAAAACAATTTTTTTATATTTTGAAAAACATATTTTAATATTTTCAAATAAATATTTATGTATGATAAATCTTTTGATATTTCAATATTTGGAAACTTTTTTTTTTTTTTTTAAACGTATCCAAAAATATGTAATAGAGGTTAACATATTGAGCTGTAAGGCTGATTTATGCATAGTATACTTACTGGACTTGCATACCTAGTTTGGCAATGTGGAAAATCTTCGGAACCATTTTGGACAAAAATTTAAAAAAAATTCGTGATGCCAAAATTTAGTCCATGCTGTGGTCAAAAAAATTTATCTGCACCCAATAGACCACAATACCCCCGTGAAGTAGTGAGCTGGTTGACTGGGAATGAAAAGTAGCCCTGGAAAAATATTCTATTCAAGTCCTATAATGCATTGCATCAGCATGCCATGAAGATAATGTTGAGAAAAGAAAATTAAAATTGACAATTATATCTCCAACATGAAAGGGTTATAAGCCCTCTAAATAAACAGAGGAGCCACTTTATTTTAAGCATGCAGTGTGGATGAAAATAAATGTTTTAGCTCCAATACCTGGATCTGAAAATTATGTTGAAACCGTGACTATTTGCTGTTGCAAGTCTGTTTGTAATAGTTATTTTGTTTATTGTCCTATAGGGGTACTCATTATAAATGGATGAAGATATTCTATATGAAAAAAATATTGATTTTTCTCACCCCTCCTGGGTGGTATGTTTATTCCTCATTCTCTGGTCCTCTACAGGAGGCCTGGGAGTTTGAGAGTTCTGTGCAGTATCTTAGCTGTTCCTAGAACTGCACTCTTCTGGACAGCGATCTCAGATGTCCCACCTGGAATCTATGTGTGTGTGTGTGTGTGTGTATGTGTGTGTGTGTGTGTGTGTGTGTGTGTGTGTGTATATATATATATATATATATATAATAAGTCAATAGCTTGGCACTCTCCTTTATGGACTTCCCTGTATCCGCCTGGGTGCAGATGGTGTGCGTTCCATATATACTTGATGAATGATCCAAAATGCACTCTCAGGACTTGTGCATAAAATCCGTTTTTATTTTAAATCATGTGTTACAAACAAATCGACAACCAACGTTTCGACCTCTACAGGTCTTTTTCAACCTTGAAAAAGACCTGTAGAGGTCGAAACGTTGGTTGTCGATTTGTTTGTAACACATGATTTAAAATAAAAACGGATTTTATGCACAAGTCCTGAGAGTGCATTTTGGATCATTCATCAAGTATATATATATATATATATATATATATATATATATATATATATATATATATATATATATATATATATATATATATATATATATATATATATATAATTACTGAGTTACTAATATAAATGTATTCTATCAATATATCACAAGCACTCATTATTGCACACACTAATGCTCACTGATAATATCACTCAGTGACAGACAGACACTGACACACATTGAAACCCCATGATAATATGAATAAATACAGAAAGGAAATTACATCTGTGACACACACTGTAGGAGTAGTTGGAGTTTGTAGTGTGGCAGTTGATTTTGTATGTTTGTAACTCAGTGACACAAGCACTGTAATGCAAACGTTGCATTGCTCTTATTGCTCACAAACCGTTCTGTGGGCTGATACATTGCCTTAGGCAGGATATGGACCACAAAGTAAGGGGGTGACTGGCTGGTTCTCCCTAGCCATAACGCTCCACTCCAATGCTATCTGCAAAAGCTTTATACTTTGTATCAAGCAAAGGATTTCTGGACAGGTGCAGCCGATGCCAGGTGCAGGGCTGATGGGCAGGGAGTTATTTTGATAGAGCCAGAGCTCCAGGCTCAGACAGGGGCCATAGGGCTCTTGTCTTAGCCTGGACGCAAGGCAACAGCTTATGTTGCCTTATGGGTAATCCATTTCTCACCACAACACACTAACCTTAACTAAAAAAAATCATATACATAATGTGTTCTGGGGAAAACAATGTCTTCTCAAGGCTTTTCTTTCTAACAATTTAGAAATTCAGGTGAACTAGGGTGATATCCCAATACATTTAGTTTGATTTTATTGTAGAGAACCTTTTTAAAAGTTATTACTGGAACAACGTCCTGAAAATCTATTTTGTTTATTAAAAACCACAGGGGACACTATTGAGGCAATGTTTTTTTTTTTTTTTTCTTTATTTTTGTAAGTGCAAAAGTAGGTACATTTGTCAAGGTGGTCACATAAGATTACAGTAGTAGGCAAATTCTGGTGACATATTTGTTATGCGTTGTACTTTGTTTTTGTTTGAGTGAGAAATCCACGATTTAACCAAAAAGATTTAACAAGAGAAATTTACAGAAAGAAAACAGGCATAGCAAAGTGACGCCAGGACAGGCGTTGCTAAATAGGCAGGAACATGTAATAGCTATGCGCAATATCATATTATGGTGTGCATGGAAATAAAGATCAAGTGGGCTCGTCATGTCCCCACCGTGTTGACCAGCATGATACCCAACATTTATTAACAATTGGTCAGCATGTGAAAGGTGTAGCTCATGTTTATATTGCAACATTATAGGTTGTGAGCGTATGGGCGATGTAAAAAGGATTGTGCTTATGTTATACTGTTTGGAAATTAACATTCCTAAGTGGGGGTAAGTGGGGCCTCTCTCAAAGCTCCTGCCAGCCATATCAAAAGGGCACCGTTCGTGCGTGGTTAGGCTAAGAGCCTTATAAGTGAAGGCTGGGGTTTTATTAAGTGCAGGCTGGGGCATTATTGTGGATGCCACTGTATGACAACGTTCAGAAGTTTGTTATGGGAAAACATGGTAGTGACATGTTATGTAATGTTGTCTGGAAGGTTATGCTGTGCTTAAGGTGGTGGGTCAGGCATTTAAGCATATATTTTAAATGGCCTTTGCCTGATCTGGTTGTTTAGGTACGTGTTGTAAATATGGGTGTCTATACAGGTGTGGTAAAAATTTTGTATGAGTCAGCATCAATAGACACCAAAAAAGTGCGAGCAGACAGTCTGAGGCAATGCTTTCTTATGGGGAAGGTCTAATGCTTGCTGTGCATGCGTATTAGGTCCCCTGATAGGCTGATGGCAGAGAAGGTACTTTTGAATAGGATAAGTGAATCAAGGGTTTTTTAACCCTTTACATCGCTGGAGGGGGCAGGCACAGAGGGCAGATGAACACATTGGTCTTAAGAATACATCTTTGTATTCCTAACACTAAAGTATTCCTTTAATGTAGAAAAAGGTCAATTCTATTTTTTGGTTTGTGGAATCTGTAATAGCTGCTTCTGTTAGTATTTCTGTCTCTTGTGGCCTCACCTTCCTTAGCATAATATTGTAACATCTAAATCTACAGTGTGTTATTTTCTTCTTGCTAGTCTTCAATTAAAGGTCCTTTTTAGCTCCCCCTACTAATTATATCACATGCCCTTTTTGCCTAAATTAGTGTAAAACAAACACACATTTTCCATATTTACTACTTGTTGAAATTGATCTTTTTTTTTTTTTTATTTTTTTTTATTTTTTTTTAAGTGCCTTAAAGGAACACTGCAGGCACCATTACCACTACAGCTTATTTTTTTAATCTAAATTATGCCATGTGATTTTCTACTATTTTGATATTAATGAGCACTGTGCACAAAGTTTTATTTTTGACAATAAGGAAAACTGAATTTTATCTTCCTGCATCGATTCACCCATTACTGCTAGGCCTTTTTATGCCCATACCAAACCATGTCAGATTCATTCAGCTCGTTGAGAGATGAGCTGCTGTGTGATTAAATCTAAAGGAAAATACATATGCTAACTTGTTCACTAAACTCTGAACGGTAGTGAATTTAATTTTAAATGGCAAAATTGAACCTAAAAATATACATCTGTGTCTAAAGATGAAGTAGAATCTGTCCAGATCTGCAATTCTAGCCTCAATTGTGCCATTTGGAATTCAGTTTGCCGCTCGTTGAAGTTTAGTAAATATTATATAAAAAATTTTTATTCTTAAAGGAACACTATAGAGTCAGGTACACAAACATGTATTCCTGACCCTATAGAGTTTATAACACCATCTAACCACCTTTCTCCCCATGACCGCTAAATATAGTAACATCTTACATTTATTCCAGTATGCTGCTGACTCTGCCCCTGATCTGCCTCCTTGGCTGACATAATCAGAAGTAGTGATCTCAACCAATCACAATGCTTTCCTATAGGCAGATCAGGGGCAGAGCCAGCACAAGCCAAACACAGCCCTGGTCAATCAGCATCTCCTCATAGAGATGCATTAAATCAATGCATCTCTATGAGGAAAGTTCATTGTCTCCATGCCGAGGGTGGAGACACTGAATGTAGTGGAAACAGAACTTCGGCCATCACAGCCATTTTGTAGCAGGTGTGGTAGATGTCTCTTATATGTGAGTGCAGTATTGTTGCTTAATTGAATATGTACACTGATTAAATGATCACTATAGTGTTAGGAAAACTAAGTGGTTTTCCTGACACCTCTAGTAGCCATCTGAGAAGTGGCCGGTGAAGGTATCCATTGCATTTTATCTGAAAAGACAGTGTTTACAGCAAAAAGCCTGAAGGGACAGATTATACTCACCAGAACGAATACAATAAGCTGTAGTTGTTCTGGTGACTATAGTGTCACTGTAAAAAAATCATATTTTAGCATGACAAGGTGAGCATTCTTATTAGTACAATAAATTACATGCTATAATTCCATATTATCCTAAAAAGGAAAACCAAATATTGTGTTATTAATTGGGATAAGCCTTATGGTGTAAACATTTGGTTTATAATCTATTTTATCTGAAACTGCTACTATGCTAAAGAGCAACAGCTGACAGGGTTGAAAGTTTAATTTAACAAAATTGTGCAACAAGATTGAATAATCGCTGTGTATAGTATGGTGAGTCACCACACACTTTATTTGAAGAAGATTATCTTTCAGAAACAATTTATACATTTTCTGAAATAGTTGCCATTTATTACATCAATGCATGTATATAGACTGTCACTCATTACTGGTAAAAATGGCAAACAGCAATGATATGCGGATGCAATGAGAGTTGTCGGACACTTGCTTCCTTTCTTTGCCGTCCACATTTATACATGTATTACAGATGTGGAAATTAAACTTACACATAGTACTGGGGTAGAAGTTTAATTTAACAAAATTGTGCAACAACTGGGGTTGTGAGTGCAGAGATAGCCACAGTGTTTGTCAGATAGCCACAGTGTTTGTCAGACTGTTTAGCCAGTATATTAGAAAGGAGAAAGACTACACCCAAAGACTCCTTGCACCGCAACCACGATAATAGGTTTTAAAGGTCATTGTACTTGGTGTGTGAATAACGTCTCCCTCAGCACAAAAGGCAATACAAGGGCATATAGCATATTAAAACACTGATGCACATGCAGTACTACAATGCAAGGACAATTCGCTTATAATAACATTTTAAATGGTGTAGTAAAGGGAAAATAATATAGTATCTCTGTACTGTAATAACAATGGTGACTGTCATATATATTTATGTTCAATAGAATTACACTAATAGGAGACCTACGTAATGCAAAAATAGTATCTAGCTTCACAGGCTAAACCCTAAAAACCACTGTAAAAGCCCTAAAAGCCACTGTAAAACAATATTGAATAACATCTCCACACGGTTTCCAGTCATAACAAATGATGTAATTTATCTTCTTTTACAAGAAGCCATTTTTTATTATTACCACATCTTTATCATAATAGGGTTATAAATAAATTATACATTGATTTTTCAATTTTACCATCACTGTGTATTGACTAAAAAGTATTTTAGGCTATTTTCAACAGCCTCCTTTAAAATAGCTAGAAGAAATGGATGTGGGCCACGTCCTGCCCTAAAATGACGGACACAGTATTATTATTTGAGGGCAGTCAACTGAGAGCCTACCTTCCTGGCGGCCATCTTTGTACATTTTCTAGTGCCAAGTACCCAGAATAGTAACTAATAGTAACTTCTAAAGTTTTAACTGGGGAAAAAAGGGACACTTTAATTTTAGGGTTGTTAGTAAGGGTGTGGTCAGAAACTTTAGGTTACTTGCTAATAACAATTTATTCAAATAAAATGTAATTTAGAACAAGAACACTGTATCTTATTTACACAGACTGCTTCTTAAACAAATTTATTGTAGTTTTAAAGACACATTACTGTGAGTAATATTGCTGTGGAGCTCTGTTACACATTCAGACACATCAACAATATGAAGCTCCTACAAAAGAGGGACATTAGGATAGAAAAAGGGACAGATGGATTTTGGGACTGTCCCTATTAAATAAGGACACCTGAGAGGTAGGGATTTGAGTCTATATAATCAGGAATATAGAAATAGAAATCACACCATTTTAATTAGACCAATCAGTGTTTCTTTGTTAATATTTGTATGCTATAGCTATCTCTCTGAAGCCATTCATTATTTCATTAAACAATATTTGCCTTTGTAAATTACAATTTCTGGTGGCTGTAAATATGTGGGAAAAAGTATTTGTATTATTCTTAAAGATGTGTGGTTTTTTTTTTTTGGTACTCATTCCTGTATGCAGCAGATTAAATCTAAAGAAAAATATAGGTAATGCCACATAAAATGTGGAATAAGTACATGTGTTTGCAGAATGTCAGGGAACAACTCTGCTATTTATTGTCTCCTGAAACACTAGTTCCTGTTTAATTTCTGCACCATTAGTTCATTTCATTCACGTATATGGATTTCTACAAGCAATTCCTCATGTTCTATTGGAAGAGTAGATTGAGCGTGACTATTACTGGATCAATTTCTTGAGTCTTTTAATTAATGTTATAGACAGGGTAGATTTAATTTAAATCACTTATCAATAAGACTCAACTGAAATCATGATTTCTAAACCAAAATACACATTCTTCCTGATTGTTATAACTTTCCCGATTAGTTTAACAGTTATATCCGAACTGATTTTGATCTATATCATTGGAAATTCATAGATCATGATGACATTTTAGCAAGGTGAACTATCCCCAAATTAATAAACTAGTCACTAATTCGAGAACTACTTACACTGATTTAACAAAACAAAAATATACATATTCTTGTTTGTGCTTCAACGTCAATATTTATTAAAGGAACACTGTAGGCACCAAAACAACTTTAGCTTAATGATGCAGTTTGGATGTATGAAACCTACACCTGTTGTCTAACTGCTCAAATCTCTGCCAATTAGAAGTCTAAATGTAATGTAAATCATTTTGTTTATGCAGTCCAAGTAACACCTCACTGCATCCTTTAAATAGAGCTTAAACTTCCTTTATAGCACATTCTGTTTAATTTTGAATTTCTTATCTCCAGCTCTGTTAGTAACCTGCTAGACTCTGCAGGAGCCTCCTGTATGTGAGTAAAGTCCTATTTACAGAGCAGGATATAAATACATCTAAAGCAAGTTAATACGTGATGAAAACAAAACCTTATTTTTCATGCAGGCTGTGTGAGTCACAGCCAGTAGAGGTGTAACTCCTAAATGGAGATGGCAGGAGCATGATCTATACACTAAAAGTGCTTCATTAACCCCTTAAGGACACATGATGTTTGGCATGTCATGATTCCCTTTTATTCCAGAAGTTTAGTCCTTAATGGGTTCAACTAAAGTTGTTTTGATCCCTATAGAATCCCTATAACTGAAGTGGTAAAACCCAAACGGAACAAATAAACTTTTAAATTTCAATGGTTTGGTTACTTCTTGGGATGAGAATATCAGTTTGCCTCTTTATAAATCACTGGTAAGACCACATATTGAATATGCTGTGCAATTTTGGGCACCTGTTCTAAAGAAGGATATTATGGTACTAGAAAAAGTACAGAGGCGGGCTACAAAATTAATAAAAGGAATAGAACATATCAGCTATGAAGAAAGGTTAACAAATTTAAACCTATTTAGTTTAGAAAAACATCGCATGAGAGGGGATATGATAACATTATACAAATATATTCAGGGCCAATACAAACCATTGTGTGGCAATCTATTCACAAACTGGACTTTACATAGGACACGAGGTCATGCGTTTAGACTGGTAGAAAGAAGATTTCGTCTAAGACAAAGAAAAGATTTTTTTTTTACTGTAAGAACAAAAGGATGTGGAATTCTCTGCCTGAAGAAGTGGTTTTATCAGAGTCCATACAGCTGTTCAAACCGCTACTAGATGCATACTTGCAAAAACAGAATATTCAAGGATATAATCTTTCAATGTAGGGTAATAACTGCTTGATCCAAGGATAAATCTGACTGCCATTCTGGAGTCAAGGAGGATTTTTTTTTCCTAGCTTGTTGCAAAATTGGAAGTGCCTCAAACTGTTTTTTTTTTTGTTGTTGCCTTCTTTTGGATCAACAGCAAAAAACAAATGTGAGGAAGGCTGAACTTGATAGACGCATGTCTCTTTTCAGCTATGTAACTATGTAACTTACCTGGGTCATATTGAAAAGCTGCACATACAGACTTAGAGCACCGTGACCACTTAAAATCACTCTAGTAGTCATTGTGCTTAAAGTAAATTTAATGTAGTGGTTCTGGTGTCTATAGCCTGTCCCTGCAGGCTTTTCAATGTAACCACTGCCTTTTTATAGAAATTACAGTGTTTACATTGCTGCGTAGGAACACCTGTAGTGGTGACAGCGACTAGAGTTGCTTCCTGGGTCAATGTTGCACATTGTGCAGCACTGGTGTTCAGTGTCTCCACACTCTGAATGGAGTTATGTGTGTTCCCCATAGAGATGCATTGATTCAATGCATTTCTATGATGAGATACTGATTGGTGCAATGTTTTGCTGTGCATGTGCAATAGCCTCCCAGTGCTTTCCTATGCAATTGGCAGAGATCATCATGTGAATTTAAACTTATTTGTATTCAGAGAGGGCCTGAAAACCTAAATAAATATTTTAGCACTATATTGTCAGTAATATATGTTTGTATTTCTGACAATATAGTCGATCTTTAAGGCAAGATGTTTATTATGTGTACATATACTTACAGAATAAAAATGGAATAAAAAGGTTACTCCGTGACCACTTCTGCTTTTGTGGTCATGGAAGAAGGAATTTATCTGTATGTGCAGTGTTTCTGCTTGAAACTCTGCATATCCAAAGATATTTGCAGTTTTGTACTGGTTGCTAGTTGCATTAATTTTTATCCACCCTAGTTATAACAAAAATCAGTGTGAGTATCTGAAAATTATCAGGCTGTCACACAATTCCTTATTATTGTTCTTATATCTTGTATCAATTGTACATATTTACTTTTTTTTTTTTTTACTTTTTATCTTAAATATTCTGATATAGGAAGGAGTTTCATAGCACTATTGGGATTACAGTATATAAATAATATAACTAATCCAACTCTTGTGATGTCCAGATCTTGCTTTCTATCTTTAATATCAGACCTATTTACTAAGCTGAGAATTGTTGAGAAGGCCAAAGTACCTGAAGTGTGACAAAAAAATCTCCAACTTGCTTCCAACATGGCTGCTTTGGCTTTAAATTTTGAATTCACTTTCAATTCCTGACAATTCTCACTTTAGTAAATAACCATGTATATAAACATGATTGGCAAAACCCATCCATGTTCTAATTGCAAGATATGTCAGTGGAGGAGCTTGGGTGTATTTTTCTCCTTTAATCGAGACGTTTGGGCCCAGGTTCTAATATAATAACCTTTCTCAAGGTTAACGAAGCCTGTTTAATGTATTTCCTTTGAAGTAATGAGAGAGAACTCCATACTTAGTAGGAGTAATTTGCATGTTTAGAGCCACGTAACTTGAGTCATTGGGTTCCATTTTTTTTTTTTTTTTTAAATTGTGTATTCGTGCTGAATGATTTCCCATTTCTGAAACCATTTTTTTTTTTTTTTTATTCTTTGTAGACGTCTGCTGTGGTTGAGGATCAATGCTACTACAATGAAACCATTGCCTTCTTCTACAACCGAAGTGGAAAATATCTGGCCACAGAATGGAACACAGTCAGCAAACTGGTAATGGGACTTGGAATCACAGTGTGCATATTCATTATGTTAGCCAACCTATTGGTTATGGTGGCTATCTATGTCAACCGTCGCTTCCACTTTCCTATTTATTACTTAATGGCCAACTTGGCTGCTGCAGACTTTTTTGCTGGACTAGCTTATTTTTACTTAATGTTCAACACAGGACCCAACACAAGACGTTTGACTGTGAGCACATGGTTGCTCCGCCAGGGTCTAATTGACACAAGCCTGACTGCATCGGTTGCCAATTTGCTGGCCATTGCCATTGAAAGGCATATCACAGTATTTAGAATGCAGCTACACACAAGAATGAGCAACAGAAGAGTAGTGGTGGTGATTGTGGTCATCTGGACTATGGCCATTGTAATGGGTGCAATACCAAGCGTTGGATGGAACTGCATCTGTGACCTTGAACACTGCTCAAACATGGCTCCACTCTATAGTGACTCCTACTTGGTTTTCTGGGCTATATTCAACCTGGTTACATTTGTGGTGATGGTAGTTCTTTATGCTCATATCTTTGTATATGTCCGGAAGAGGACTATGAGAATGTCTAGGCACAGTTCGGGTCCTAGGAGGAATCGTGATACCATGATGAGTCTACTGAAAACGGTTGTCATTGTTCTCGGTAAGTTTTTCTATATTGTAAGGTAGTTTTTATACATTGTTAGTTTACTTAAATTTAAATATGGGTGTGTTAATATTTACATAAGCCTTTTGATGTGTTTGCCAACAAACATTCTCTAATGCCTTAAATGGACACTCTGGGCACCATTGCACTGAAGTTGCTGTAATGTGAGGAGGTTGCTATGATGTTATTGCAATGATGTTGGTATGATATGAGGGGGTCCCAATTTAAGAAACCGTTTAACCCCCAAACTCTGGAAAGCAGTTCCTGATCACTCTGCCCCTCTTCTTTCTTTCGTAATGCTTCAGACCTGAGTGTACTTTTTTCACTCTCCGTTTTTTGAGTGGGGAGCTAGTGATGCTCTCAGCCTTTCTGTGGCACCAATACTGAGGCTTTGTGATTGAAACCTCAGGACAAGAAAGGAATTTGATGGGCAGACCGATTGGGCATCACTTTCCATAATTTAGCGTTAAACTGCTTATTAACGGCTTAACCCATTCAGGTAAGATGGTTTCCTCAAGTGCAATGACTACAAATCAATGACGTTTTTATGGTAACTAGAGTGGTCCTTTAAAGTTATGAGTATGAGTCCCTTTTCCTATGTTATAATATATATTGAAAAATATATTATTTTGAGTCTAGTAAAACTGTTTATAAATTTTATATATATATATATATATATATATATATATATATATATATATATATATATATATATATATATATATATATATATATATATATATATATATATATATATGTGTGTGTGTGAACTGCCTATTCGTATAATTAAATCAAGAATATGATTAATTAAAATGACTTTGGATGACATTTCAACAAAACAAAGTGAAAATGTATTCTTTCGAATACTTTTAAAATCGTTCAACTGGTTTCAATGAAAATCCTTAGACGCTTTCCATTGGTATCCATCCTGTCTTTTTATATAAAATATGCCATGTTTCAAACTGAGAACAAAACAGTGAATTGGTGTCTCTTAGGAGGGGAAAAGAATGTGCACATTCAAATGTCAGTCTTTGTTAAGCTGGCTCCAACAGAGCATTATACACTAGCTGGATTGTTTAACTCATGAATAAGATGACCTAACTCACTGCTGGAGAAACAGGGATGAGGTACATTGCGTCATCTCTTGAACAGTTCCAGGACGGAGATATCCTTGTTCAGTGCAAAGATGTAGTTTGGTGGAGTATTATATGTTACAAATGAATTAGGACTGTCTTAATGTACATTTTAGTTTTCTCTGCAGATTGCTACAAACGATGTTCTCATTGTGCTGCTCCAGGAGGCTCCGATTATGAAAATATTTTAGATTAATAGCTCAGAGTTTCATTATTATTATTATTATTATTATTATTATTATTATTATTATTTTTATTAGTTTAGTTTGCTGGTGGCTCCCTGTTGTAAGTTGCCACACCATTTTTAAAAGGTTGACTTCTTATCTGGGGTTCGCTGGGCTCTTCTTCCAAAACCTCAGCCAGAGAATCAGAAACTCTGCAGGCTTAGCTCAAGAGAGCTAATGGAAGCTCCTGAGGAGCAGCTTCGGGCTCTTTGGCTGAGGTAGTAGAGGTGGGGAGCGGCATCTGGAAGATCGCATGTAAGAAGTCAGAAACGCCAGTACTGTAGTGGCTATGGTGCATGGAGTGTTTCTTTAAGGTGATCCATATCACTCCTGTTTTGTAAAACTGTTGCAACCCAGGGCAGGTAATGTCATATATATGGTAAACTGCTGCAATTCAGATATTCTTATTTTGAAATTTCCAAATAATATAACATCAGAGCACATAGGGATTACGCACCAAAGGGAGTGACATCAAATGATTTGTAGAAAAGTGCAAACAAACTGCAGTATATTTCAATAAAAGCATGGGGAAAATTACAATCCTCAAACTGATGATCCATCCTTATATTCAATAAACAGTACAAAGTAATTCCTAACATAATAAAATACAATATAATTATAGAAGAAAAATTGCTTAGCATTTCTATGTTAGAGCTTAGTTTAGCAGTCAACACCCTGATTTATTATGTTATCAATACAATTTTAATGTATTGTATATTCTGTTAAAATGAAACTGTTTCAAGGGAAGTTTGCATAGTTTTGAGATCACATTATGCTGATTTTTGTTTTTCCCAAATTAGTGGCTTCCCTCTCACCCTCTGCCAAACTTGCTTGTTCTCTGCGGTAAAGTAAATGGTCTGTATATTTACACAGTCAAAAAGCATGTCTGTGAATTTAGAATGCAGCCTGTATACTTGTGTGACTGATCAATGACATTTCTGTTCTTAAACACACATTTACCTTTCACACTGATGTTCTTTGAGTAGGCATCAGTAAGTAGTCTATCTGCCAGTTCTCCTGGATTTCCTGGAATAGTCTCGTTATGGTTTCCTATCCCTGTATCCTGCTGTCACAAAATTTGTTACTGATTTTACACAGTTATTTTAATGCAGTCTTTGGTGGTTATTCAAGCATTTGTTTGTGTAGATAAAGATAGACGTATATAGAGAGAGATATAGATATATATCTTCTGTTATGGTGTAATCACAAATATTAAATTTCAAGTACAGTGATCGCGCGCGCTATCTATCTATCTTATTACATTGCTAAACACAAATACACACACCAGTCAAGCCATAACACTTGCTTTTCTGATAGAAATCTCACTTTAACACTTTACCAGTGCTCTCACTACTTCAAGGGATTCTGGGTAGGCGTATGCAAATGAGCTCTACAAAGATGTTTGTGTATGTATACATATTTATATTTATGAATCATCATACAAAATCTACACTCATTTACTAAACACAGACATAAAAGCTTACAAAACATAATAGGTAGGAGGGGCATAATGGGAACTGGTCAGTGACACAATTGCTTCACTGGCTCCATCCAAAGTGGGCAGGTCCACCTGAATTACTCGCAAACCAGTCTGACTATAATGCACAACAGGCTGCCTGTGAATCCTACAGGCTGAAGGCACACCCTGCAGGAAGCACTATTGATCTCTGCAGTGTCCTGCACATAGCTCAAGTGCATCTAATTATGCGCTTGTGCTATGCTTGTTGAGAACAGTTCCCACGTATTTTCAAAAAGTTGGGATGGTGGAACAGGACGTGAAAATTGGTACTATCCTGTGGAAATCAGAACGGTTGGGACAGGGCCACCATCAGAAATTTTGGGGCCCTTAACACTGCTCAAGGTCTGGGCCCTCCAAGCCCGCCCCCAAATCCAAACTCCGCCCACAGGAATACACCGACACAAACACACGCACTGGTACAAAAAGGACACAGATACACACACACAAAAATACACACATATTGACACACAGACAGATATACATACAGACTGACAGACATACTGACATACATACACATTCATACAGATACATACACACAGACAGACCGGCATA
This sequence comes from Pelobates cultripes, assembly GCA_933207985.1. NCBI lineage: Eukaryota > Metazoa > Chordata > Amphibia > Anura > Pelobatidae > Pelobates > Pelobates cultripes. The sequence continues at coordinate 329,196,137 of OW240912.1, read as the reverse complement.
CTTATACATACACATACTGACAACATACACACACAGACCCTGGTGCAGGTGTACTGGCGGCAGTTCTGCCGCTACATGTGGGGCCCGGGCTGCCAGGCCCCCCAGAGCTGCCGAGCCTATGACAACAGTCATGGTTGTCACCCCCTGATGCGGCCCTGAATTGGGAGGCTTGGTGTATGAGCATACATTGCATTAGCCTGCCACAACACCAGTGTACCCCATTTTGGCAGCTCCTAGCATAACAACCTAATGCCTGCTTAATGAGTGCAGCCTTCCTAGTTTTGTGTGCGTGCATACATATATATATATATATATATATATATATATATATATATATATATATATATATATATATATATATATATATATATATATATATATATATATATTCAGGAGTCCAGGTAAACTACCCGGTTTTGCACCCCTCCCTGTGGCTTATTCCCTATTTAACCTTTTCAGTGCAGAAAGCCCAGGAGGATTGATTTTCCAAAAAAAGAGCCGGCATTAGGTTGCTGCAAGACCTGTGGGTGGGCATGAGGGAGGAAAACATTGGCTTGGTAACAGAGTTGCTTTAATATTTCTAAATTCTTATATTCTAATTTGGTTTTCTCCATATTATTTTGTTTCTCTCATATCGGTTGAGAAACCAATTATATAGTCGTTTTTCTTTTTTTTTTACTGAAAATAAATGTGTGCTTTTGAAGTTTTAATACAGAACACTGAACAATGTCTTGATAAATTATGCGTTAAACAACTGTCAGAGGAAAGGTGCAGACATAGGTGAAACATATGGGGGAAATACAGCAACATAAGGAAAGTGTATTAAGCCTGGCAAACATTAGTGTCCAGGGAGCCAAAGTATTCTTCTGAATTCTATTGACTTAGTCTTCTATAGAGCCTTTCATAAGCTGCACTCAGAGGAGAATCTAGTGTTCCCCTATCCATTTGGTGAGATGGACATATATAGTAAATCTGTCTAGAGTAAAGATGTGAGTGTGTGTACGTGTGTCCCAGTAAAAAGCCACTTGCTATGTATATTGTAATTTACAACCAATTAAACAGGGAGAATGCATTTAATGTGCTTTCTAGATTATGGTTATTATGGTATTTGTGGAACCATCAATCTCTCTTATCCACCTGTGATAAGTTAATAGAACTCTTTTTCCATAAACATATTATGGCCTCTTAAAATGTTGTAATTAAAGGAACCGTAACAATAATAGCACACCGTTCAAGCTTCTAGACTTTGTAGATCATACTTACATAATTGAGTTTATTCACCAAGGTCTCTGCTTAATATAGTTGGATAAGCTTTCCAAATAATTTTGTATTTTTGGATAAACTTAAAAAAAAATAAATAAAAAAAATAATTACAAATGAAAATATATTAAATAATTTCAAAAGTTTAGCCAAAAATATGAAATCATTTGGAAAATGTATTCAACAATATAAAACTGATGCCTAAATCAGGAAATATTTTCATAAACATAACCCTAAGCCTACACTGGGTTATCAAGTGATTACTGGAATGGTGAATGCTATGGCTGTCATTTAAGTCATATGGTGTTTATAGTTGACTTCTAAGAGCATTCACTGTGCCCCCCCTCCAACTCCCTTAAGGTCAAAGTCACCATCCTGTTGGGATTGTGAAGACACTGAATGTCCTCATGAAAAGCGTGTGGGCGACCAGTGTCATTTGGCGAAGGTAAACTCTATGAAACAGCAGGAAGCGCCGCTAGTGGCTGTCAGATTGCCAGCCACAAGAGGCAGTCTTAACACTACAATGTAAACATTGCTGTTTCTCTAAAACTGTTATGTTTTACATTGCACCCAGACCAAGTAGTCTGGATGCCTATAGTGTCCCTTTAACAAGCTCTAGTGGAGCATCATGGGACATGTAGATCATAAACATTGATAGTTTATGTTCTAGTTTAGGAGTAGGTAATCTTTTAGTGGTACTGCTCCAAAACGAGATCTAGAAGTCCCTTGGCATGACAGTCAAATGTTGCTCAAATGAGCTTGTGCTATTTATTAGTGCTACACTTGCTTTGTAATGTTGTATTTGTGCATATTTGGGCTGCTACACTGTATATGTTTGAGTAGTTTGTGGTATTGTGTATGATACCCATGAATGTGAACTGCGTATGGGAGCTGTTTTTGGAATTGTGTGTCTGGATTATATGTCATGTTGGTTATTGTGGTGTGTATGCGTGGGCCTGATTGTGTTTGTGTATGTGGATTGCCAGTGGGGTGTGTTTGTGGGGATAGTTTGTGTGTGGACTACTGGTATCATTTGCATGAGGAGGGGAATTCTTCTCCAGCTCTGTGTATATCTAGCAGTGGGGGTGGCTTCCCTGGGGTCCAATGAGGATTGGGCTGGCCAGGTAAAGGTCTACTCTACTCTAGTGCGGATTCCAATTCACAAGTGCTGTGAGGAAGTGATCTGAATTCACATACTCTAAGTGCTGCAATGCATACATTGAGAATTGACGCTCACCACCTGCAGTCAGGGTCGCCATGTGTAGCGGCGGAACTGCCGCTGGTGCAGTTGCACCGGGGCCCGCACGCTGATGGGGCCCATCGGGGGGCCCACGCACTTAGGGCCACCCGATGGGCCCTATATCTTCAGGGGCCTGGCCAGCGCTGTGGCAGTGGTATAGCGCAACCGGGCCCCTTTAAAAAAAAAAAAAAAACAACAACCGCAGCCAGTGCTGCTGGGAGGAAGTGGTTACTTCTTCCCAGCTCACGCTGCGCGGGAGGAGTGTGCGCGCGGAAGTGAGGGAGAGCCGTCCCGTCTACTCCCATCAGCCACAGCCACCCTCCTGCAAAGAAAAGGTAAGAAACAGGAGGGTGGCTGGAAAATTAGCTGCATGTGTGTGTGTATTTCTATGTATGTATGTCTGTCTATGTCTGTATGTCTGTCTGTATGTCTGTATGCATGTGTGTGTGTCTGTGTCTCTGTATGTCTGTCTGTATATGTCTGTATGCATCTGTCTGTATGCATGCATGTCTGTCTGTCTGTATGCATGCATGTAAATGTATGTATGTCTATGTATGTCTATATGTATGTCTGTGTATGTATATGTCATTATGTATGTCTGTATGTCAGTTTGAATGTATGTCTGTGTGTATGGATGTGTGTATGTGTGTGTATGGATGTCTGTGTGTATGGATGTCTGTGTGTATGTGTGTGTATGGATGTCTGTATGTATGGATGTCTGTCAATATGTCTGTATGTATGGATGTTTGTCAGTCTGAATGTATGTCTGTGTACGTCTGTATGCCATTCTGAATGTATGTGTGTATGGATGTTGGGGTCTGTATGTATGTCGGTGTCTGTATGTATGTCGGTGTCCTTATGTCCTCATTCATGTGTGTCTGTATGTATGTTAGTATGTGTCTGTCTGTCACTATGTATGCCTGTGTGTATGTCTGTTTGTGTGTGTCAGTATGTATGCCTGTATGCGTGTATGTCTGTTTCAGTATGTGTGTCTGTTAGTATGTATCTGTGTCCTTTTGTATCAGTGTGTGTGTTTGTGTCTGTGTGTATTCATGTGGGCGGTATTTGGAGGCGGACCATGTGGGCGGTATTTGGAGGCGGGCCCCTGGGGGCCCAGACCCTGAGCTGAGTTAGGGTCCCCAAAATTTCTGGTGGCGGCCCTTCCTCCAGTCACTGCTCAAGTTGCACTAGCAAATATCTGAGTTCCCACTTAGACTCCTGATAGACCCAGTAGCGTACTAAGGGGGCGGGGGGAGGGAGCGGTCCGCCCGGGGTGCCACTGGGTGGGGGGTGCCATGACCCTGGTGTGGGGGCTGTGTGAGCTGTGGCTGCACAGTGCCCCATGGTAGTTAGGGTGCCGTGCGGCCAAAACAGCTCACACACGCAAGAAGCAGCTGAACTGGCCGCACGGAAGGAAAGTGGGGGCGGGGCTAAGCAAAATCGGGGGTGGGACCAAATCGGCAGCAGGGGTGGGGCTTAATACGGCCCTTACCCTCTGCTGTTACTGCTGTACATGGAGGTGCAGGCTGCAGCAAGAAGGAATCCCTGCCTATTCCCCCTAACAGGTTTCAGGAGGACTCCAATGAATCCACTCCTCCTCCAGCTCCTGTCTGTAAGTAATAGTGTGTGTGTGACTGTCTCTGTAAAACTGTATTCCTGTAACTGTGTGTGTGTGTGTCTGGCTGTAACTGTTTGTGTGTGTGTCTGCATGCCTGTAACTGTGTGTGTGTCTGCATGCCTGTAACTGTGTGTGTGACTGCATGCCTGTAACTGTGTGTGTGTCTGCATGCCTGTAACTGTTTGTGTGTGTGTCTGCATGCCTGTAACTGTTTGTGTGTGTGTCTGCATGCCTGTAACTGTTTGTGTGTGTGTCTGCATGCCTGTAACTGTTTGTGTGTGTGTCTGCATGCCTGTAACTTTTTGTGTGTGTGACTGCATGCCTGTAATTGTGTGTGTGTGTGTCTGCATGCCTGTAACTGTGTTTGTGTGTGTGTGTCTGCATGCCTGTAACTGTGTGTGTCTGCATGCCTGTAACTGTGTATGTGTGTGTGTGACTGCATGCTTGTAACTTTGTGTGTGTTGTGACTGCATGCCTGTAACTTTGTGTGTGTGACTGTCTGCCTGTAACTGTGTATGTGTGTGCGTCTGTGTGTGACTCTCTGTCTGTGACTGTGTGTGTGACTGTCTGTTACTGTGTATGTGTGTGTGTGACTGCATGCCTGTAACTGTGTGTGTCTGTCTGCCTGTAATGGTGTGTGTGTGTGTGTGTCTGCCTGTGACTGTGTGATGTTCCCTGTAACTGTGTGTGTGACTCTCTGCCTGTGACTGTGTGTGTGTGTGTGACTGCATATCTGACTGTCTGCAAATAACTGTGTATGTGACTGCCTGGCTATGACTCTGTGTGACTACCTGTAACTGACTGTGTGTAACTGTCTGCCTGTGACTGTTTGATGTTGTCTGTGACTGTCTGTGACTGTGTGTGTGTGTGTGTGTGTGTGACTGCATGCCTGTAACTGTATATATGAGTCTGCCTGTAAATGTGTGCTGCTGCCTTTTACTGTGTGTGTGTGACTGTCTGCCTGTGAGCTTGTGTGTGTGTGTGTGTGTGTGACTGCATATCTGTAACTGTATATATGTGATAGTCTGCCTGTAACTGTGTGTATGACTGTCTCTGACTGTCTCTGACTGTCTCTGACTGTATGTGTGACTGTCTGTCTGTAAATGTGTGTGTGGGGCTGCAGGGATTTTGTACTGGGACAGGAGTCTTTATAAGGGGATTTGTAGATGGGGGTTGCAGGGGTTTTGTAGACGGGGGCAGTACAGGATTTGTAGGAGAGGGTGGGGCACACAGGAGTTTTGTAGAAGGGGGCTGACAGTGGTTTTGCAAAGTTTCCAAATTTGTTCAATACACAAAAACAAAAAATGGAAAACTTTTAAAAAATGTTACCGGGGGGTGAGGGGTGCCAAGTCCTGGATCTGCCGCGGGTGCCAAATGCTCTAGGTACGCCACTGGATAGACCAGAGCCCATTTGCCTCTGGCAGCCCTGAGTGTTGCGCAAAAACCCCTAGAGTGCCATGCATGGCACATGTGCACTATGTTGCGGATCCCTGTCCTACTTAGTCCAGTCTAGTTTCTTTGGTAATGAATGAGCTTCATTCTCTTGGTTAACTTACTTAAAAAAGTAGTTAATGAGTTTATGTAACCCTTAGCAAACCTATATGTTTTTTTTTTTAAAGTTGAAAATACCCCTTTTCACGATTTTAAGGTGGGGGACAACTAACATTATCAAATCATTGATGTTGTCCTGGGGGTTGGAGTAACCCTTTAATGTTTTTTAAAATTAATGCTTCTGGAGAAAATTTTGTATTGTATATCTATCCCATGCTTGGTCTAGATACCAGCCTAACCTACAGAAAGAATGCTATCTGCCTCTCTTGGAGACTTCTCCTTTTGAAACTAGAAATATTGTCACTATTAGTTTCTAGATAATAGTAACCCTCCAGTTTCAGACAAGCATATAGTATATGCGCTATTATTTGTTTTTTATTATGTTTAACACTGCTTTAAAAAGTAAATAAGTTAATGTAATATTATGTGTACCATTCTATTCTGTATCCTGTTGCGTAGTTTACATATATTTATTCTTGTGATCTTTGTATCTTCTTATAAGAATAGATCTATTATATAATATCCGTTCTTAAATCACAGGTTTAGTGACTCAGATTCAGCAGTTTTGAGATTGCTGTAAATGTCACTTGTAAACTCTTTGTAGCTCTTTAATGTATAAAGTTTATTTAATAAAATATAATCAAAATGTGCTTCAATTTTGTAATGCCACTACAATTGCATTTACATGTGTTTTTATTCATTTTCACTCCTTGACTGCAAGAATTATAACCACTACAGCCGCTCCACAGTAATAGAGCAAACCATTTAGTAACAGTTTACCCTCTTACCTGGTTCCCTGCCACACTCAGAGACTCTCCTCTTACAGAAACCGGAAGCCTGTCCAGTTGCCATTCATTGGCATCAAATGACTGCTCTCAGCAAATGAATGCAATTTTGGACATTATACTTATGCAGGTGGAGCGCAAAATAAGTTACAGAGTCTCAGAAGGATCTTGAAATTACTTCAACTCAGATATATAAAAAATAGAAAGCATATAATAGTGAAGCACAGCAACAATTGAATACATTTATTATTCCAGACTAGACCTTAAACACTCCTATCCACATCAAAGGATCAGTGTCATGGACATTACAATAATAACAGAAAAAATAAAAGTAGCCTCTTACGAGATTAAAAAAGTGAGTATAGGCAGTCCCAGCTGCTACTCACAAACGCTTAGTGGTGCCCCTGCACGGGCTCGATCAACACAGTAGCCGGCGTCCCACTGTGATCTCCGGCCACCAGTTATTCAGAGCATCGGCTTGGAGTCTTCCGTGTACTTTAGTAGCTCCGCCAACTTTGCGTCCGCACGTAACCTATGTGGTTACGTCACTGCGTTGTCTACGCGTTTCGCCGTAAAGCTTCCTCAGGACGTCAGACAGTGATGCTTCAATCCCTTGCAAGTCCACTATTTAAGGCAGTCCACTTACACTCTATTGGATGAGTGTAGGCAACCTCATTTGCATAAGTGACGCTAAGCATGGAAGTCCAATACATTTGCATGTAAGCGGCCACTTAAATAAATATTCAACCTACAGTCCCAGATACAAATTACATTAACAGAGTAAAAATAAAATACTATTATAAGTATTGTGACAATCAAAACATAATTTCTTTCACATTCATCTTTATACTCACTTTTAAAAACACATAAAAACACCTTATTTATTTAAAAGGAGAGAGAAAGAAAAGGGATATAATTAATATTGGTGCACCCACACCAATATCACCTTTACAGCTACATATCCATAAAGTGCATTTTCCCTTGATAAAGTGCCTTCTCAGATAAAGTGCTATAATTGTCCAAAAAAGGAAAACAAACTCTAAAGTGCATTGACAGGGCGCGAGCAGTAAAGGTGTTATTCCATCCTGCAGATTATGTGGCAGTACTCACTTTTAAATATGCCTAAAACCATACCTTAATTAAAAAAGCTTATTAAAATCTAAAATGCACAGAAATCCTGATTTAAAAAAAAAAAAAAAAAACTGCAGTCCTACTCTAAAATAAGCAGTAATTCATAAAAAATGACTCCTAAAAAAATGACACAATTCAAAATCATTATTGAGGCCAAATGGAATGTGGGTATTGAGTTCAAAAATCCATCTAATTTCCATTTGGCCCAGTTTCCTAGTACGATCTTTGCCTCTCCAATTATAAAGTGCTTTTTGAATGCAAAAAATTAATAAGCTAGAGGGGTCATTATTATGGTGTTCTTTAAAATGCAAGGAAACCTGATGTAGTGCAAAACCTCTACGAATCTTATAAAGATGTTCCCCTATCCTATTATGCAATTTGCGTGTGGTGCGTCCTATATATCTCAATCCACAGGGACATATAAATCACATTACTTGTATGACAAGTTATACATTCCTTTATCTTATAAAACTTAATTTGTGTGGTGAAATGGTCCCTAAATGCCTTCTGGGAACCCGTGATTCTACACGCGTTGCACGTCCCACAATTTAAAAAAAAAAATCTTTATTCCCATGAACTTGTCCATGGACCCTAACTCCTTATCATCTCTCTTATTTGATTTAAAGGTTAAAATACTTTTGATATTCTGGACGCCCCTATGGTTGGGTGGGTAGAACACCATTCAGCACAGGATCCCTTAATAAAAGGTGCCAATTCTTTTTATTAATGTTCCTTATTCTGCCATTATGACTGCCTGCATATTGGCAGATGAAAGGAATACCTTCTTCTTTCTCCTTATCTATCAGTCTGGCATTGTACGCTAATAGGGGCCTCCTATCCATCAGTTGTACCTCTTCCATTGCCCTGTTTAAAGCCCTCTCTTCGTAGCCCCTGGCCTTAAAATCTTCCAAAATTTTCTGTCCCTGGTATAAAAACTACTCATCTGTACAATTCCTACGGATGCGGATCAATTGGTTTTTCGGTACATTCCTTAACCAAGGACTATAATGACAGCTGGACATCTCTATATAACTGTTTACATCGACAGTCTTAAAGAATGTTTTCGTTTTGATGGTCTCCTCCTCCATAAAAATGGATATATAAAATTCCATATAAAAAACAGATCATCTATGTACCGCTTGTACAGCACCAGGTTCCTCCCCCAGCGACCTCCCGTGTCAATAAAATTTTGTTCCCACAACGCCATAAACAAATTGGCGGAGCTGGGAGCAAACCTGGTGCCCATAGCGTTCCCACAGAGCTGTAAATAAAAACTATCCAGGTACCAGAAATAATTATTGTGCAGAATAAACTCAATGGCTTCCAGTACAAAACCGATTTGTTCCTCAGGATATTTTGAATATTGCTGCATAAAGAATTCAACAGCCCTCAAGCCTAAATCATGCCGAATGATGGTGTACAGGGAAGAGACATCTGCCGTAACAAGCACGTAGTCTCTTTCCCATTTTACACCATCCAAAATTTTTAATAAACTAGTAGTGTCTTTAAGATACGAAGGGCGTTCCTGTACTATCGGCTGTAATATTCTGTCCACATACTGGGATACCCTGCTGGAAATAGTCAATGCCCGATATAATGGGCCTGCTGGGGGTTTATTCGGGTTTTTATGTACCTTAGGTAAAAAGTAAAAAATTGGTGTTCTGGGGTATAAAATCTCTAAATATTTCTTCTCATTCTTATTTAAAACTCCTGTAAGTACGCCACTATCTATTAATTTACTGAACTTAATCCTTATCTCCTTAATGGGGTTAGCAGACAGTTTTTTATACTTGTTGCTCAGCAATCTTTTGATCTTCTTCCCTATAGTATATACTGCTCATAATGACAATACCCCCCTTTATCGGCCGGTTTTACTACAATATCGGAATCTTCCCTTAAATCCCTAAGGGCCTTTAACTCGAACTTCGTTAAGTTCTGTTCAAAGTTTTTAAGTGGTTTAATCTGTTTCATTTCACGCTGCACAATTTTTTCAAAGACCTTCATTTCTCCCGACGTGCCATTTCGGGGAAAAAATTGAATTTATCTCTAAGATCTGTATGAATGATATTGTCATTAGCACTTATTTCAGAATCAATGGGTTCCTGTATGGTACCCTTCTTTTTTTTAAAATGTTTCCTTAAACATAATTTCCTATTAAACTTTTGTAAATGAATAAAAAATTCAAAACTGCAGGGGTTAAACTCTGTATGTGTAGAATTTCATAGCAAAACACATACAAACTCCAGGCGCCATAACCACTTTAAATCCATGACATGGTTGTCGTGCTTGGAGTAACCCTTTAAACACGACTTAAACATCATTTGCAATTTAAAACTAATGCTTTATGTTCTGTAATTATATCCTAGGTGGTCCATGGTATTGGAAGTAAACTGTCAAAATGAATTAATCAAGTTATTAGAATGTGCCATAGGGAAACTCCTTTGCAGATTTGCTTATTAACATTTAAGAGGTAGAACGAGCATAGATATATCCCATATAACTAGACAAATTCAGATAATAATACTGCATATTCACTATCAAATGGCAATGTCCAAGGTCATTAATGAATGATGCAATCTAAAACAGCTAAGGTAAGTTCAAGATCCAGGATCAATAGCTGACAGTCACGTCCTGACATTCATGAATGCATTGTAATAATGATCCAGTGCTCAGAGAAGAAAGAGTTTGCCATTTTTCTGTTGAGAATAAACTGGTTAGAAAGCTTGCGTTGCAAACAGAGCAGTTCTAGATTAACAAACTAAAGCCGAAAGGCTTCCCTTCTTTTCCCCTTCGCTAAGCCAATGACCTTCTTTTGTGATCCATGTCTGCCAATTGTGATCTACAGAACTTCTCAGGGGCTGCACCTTTTCTATGGAATGTTCTACCCCGTCCTAATAAATTTTCTCCTAGCTTCCAGTACTTATAAAATTACTAAAAATGCACCTCTTTTGGATACATAACCAGGTTCCTGGGTAATGCCTTTCCATCCCACACACGACCTATGTCCACACAGTCCACTTAACTCTTTCTCCGACAAAACACTCCATTTCCCCCACACATGCACTGCTTTCATAGGTTTAACGAACACAGGCAGCATATCACCATCTTTCTCTCTCTCTGACATGTTTTGCATCCTATTGTGTTCCTTTGCTCCTTCCCTTTAGATTGTTAGCTTGTTTAAGCATCACCATCCTCATCACACAAAACAAAAAACACTTGTTTTATATCCTCCATGTATTATTGTAAAGCACTGGGTAATATTATGGCACTGTATAAATATAATAATAGTGTCTGTGTGTGTACATGGTCTGTATTTAGTTTTTGGTATGAATTGAACTTTTGGCAATATATCCTTCAATGTATCCCTTTTTTTTTTTTTTTGGTTACACTTTTCTGTAATGATACCTCGATGCCTACATTGCTTGCCATTTATTCTGGTTGTAGTTTTTTTGCATTGCTGGAAAGTATGTGGATGCTTTATAATGAAAATAAAATCCACGTTAGTAAAAATGATCAGGAGTCGGCAAGTATTGGTTCTGTTTTTCTTTCTGTTTTGAAGTAAGATGAAAATTATTCCCAAGCTTGAACGATATAGGCCATTCACTATGCATCTTATTATTTTTTACCAGATGGATTACATCATGTTCTGTGCAGAGACCCCTGAACTGTATTGATTATCATGTATCTATTTCAAATGCATGAGGTGGTGACAGCTCCCTTATTACTCTGGAAATGTTGGCTCAGCACAGGAAAGGATCTCTTCCTGCTTTGGTTATTTCCAGTTCCACTCAGGTGCTAATATAATATTCCTTGTAACTGTGTTCATAAGCTCTAAAATATATAGCCTCATGGATGCCATCATCCAGAAAATCAAACCGTAAATGTGCCTCTAATCTGAATATTATGTTATTAAAGGAACACTGTAGTGTCAGGAATACAAAAATTTATTACTGACAATATAGTGCTGCTGTGGTCATGTAGCTGACCAGCCCCGCTCCCATCAAGCTGAAAAGCTGATTTTACTCACATTTTTTCCAATGCTTTGCCGGTCTCGCTGCGGCTGGCTCTGCCTGCTTTGCCAAGATAATCAATCTTCGCATTTGGATTCTATTGCACATGCGCGGCACCCTGTGCCAGTCAGCATCTCCTCATAGGTATTGAATTAATTCTTCTATATGGGGAACCTTTAGCGTCTCCATGCAGAGCATGGACTAGGAAGCATCTCTAGCGTCCGTCTGATTGACTGCACCTAAAAGCTTTACTAGGCACCAATATAAACGCTTCCTTTACTGTGTTTACACTAAAAAGCCTGCAGAGACAGGCTATAGACATCCGGACCACTACATTAAGCTGTAGTGGCTCTGGTCACCATAATGTCTATTTAAACTGCCATACCTTAAAAGGACACTTCACTGCTCACATACAAAAAATAACCATTTAGTAGATATACCACAGTGAATACATGCACACATTTAATTATGCTTTTTTTTTTTTTTCATTGAAGGTATATCTTAAAAACAACTTACAAAGGCTGCAGATCTCTTGTCTGCACCATTTGGAAACCCTTCCCTTTCCCCCCAGCCCAGGATTTCTTTGGCTATCCAATCAGACTTTCCACACACTATGCTTTAGGTCTTTGGACTGTTCCTTTAAGGTGGAACTGTCACTTCTCTGAAAGTGACATCTCCGCAATGCCTAACCCCTTTAAAACCCATTGAAAGGTTTAATAAGGTGTAAAATGCAGTGAATTTACTTTCATGTCACTTATGGTCCATGTACCTTTATGAGTGGTCAGGTAAATGCTATATGAGTTTCTGTATTCATTTGATTGTGCTGTACAGCGCCAAAGAAGTTGAAGTAATTTACATGGTATCCTCTGCCTGGCATAAAATATATATATATTAAACAACTTGAGTTTTGTTTTGTTTTTTTAAATATATATATATATATTTAAAAAAACAAAACAAAACTCAAGTTGTTTAATATATATATATTTTATGCCAGGCATTTGTAAATAGCCATACCGGTAGCAAACCATGAAAGGGACATTATAGTCTCCAAAACCACTTCAGCTTAATGAAGTTGTTCTTGTGTATAGATCATGCCTCTGAAGTTTCACTGCTCAATTTACTGCCATTTAGGATTTAAATCACGTGTGTTTCTATGCAGCCATAGCCACAACTCCCCTAGCTGTGACTGACACAGCTTGCATGAGAACAAAATGGTTTCATTTTCAATGGGATGTAACTTACTTTTTATCTCCTGTTCTGGAAATTGAACTTTAATTACATACAGGAGGCTCCTGCTGTGCCTTGCAAGCTATTAACCGAGCAGGAGATAAAATATGTTAAATGAAACAGAATTTGAAGTAAAGAAGGTGTAAACATTAGAAGACTATTTACAGGAAGTGTTTAAGAAGGCTGTGCAAATTAAATGCAGGGGGGTATGCCCAAGGCTGATTAAACAAAGTGATTTAACTCATAAATGGTAGAGAATTGAGCAGCTGATACTGCAGGGACATGATCTACACACAAAAACCTAAAGCGTTCTTAAGCTAAAGTTGTTTTAGTGACTATAGTGTCCGTTTAAGATGTTATCTATTGGTTATGCTTAAAAAAAAAATAATAAAAAAAAAATGATGTGACCACACTTCTTGAAAAGTAATTTTAAATAATACTCAATATATTCAAAGAGCAATATTTATGTGTTGGTGAATGTAAGAGTGTACTGAGCACAAGGGCAGCTCAGTCACAGTCAGTCATGTTGTGGAAGAGCTGGGGAAATCAGAAAGTTTCTTCAACTATTCTGACATTGTGATAAGACGGCTCAGAAAAGCAGTACTGCTAAGTCACACTCTAGCTACATCCAATTTGCTCTCAGTCCTCCCAATATGAGAGTGGCAATATTGCCTGGTGTTGAGAGGGTTGAGGGAAAGTTCACAGTAAGTGCATGTTTAAATAAAGTCTCGGTGCACTTTAAAGGGACACTATAGTCACCAACTTTAGCTTAATGAAACAGTTTTGGTGTATAGATCATACCCCTGCTGTCTCAGTGCTCAACTATCTGCCATTTAGGAGGTAAATCACTTTGTTTATGAACCCTAGTCACACCTCCCTGCATGTGACATGCACAGCCTTCCATAAACACTTCCTGTAAAGAGCCATCTAATGTTTATCCTTCCTTTATTGCAAGTTCTGTTTAATTTAGATTTCCTTATCCCCTGCTATGTTAATAGCTTGCTAGTACCTGCAAGAGCCTCCTATATGTGATTAAAGTTCAATTTACAGAGCAAGAGATAAAATTGTTTAAGGTAAATTACATCTGATTGAAAGAGAAACCAGTTTTCTTTTCAGGCAGGCTGTGTCAATCAGAGCCAGGGAAGGTGTGGCAAGCGCTTTATAAACAGAAACAAACTGATTTAATTCCTGAAAGGTAGTGGATTGAGCAGTGACACCTGAGAGGCATGATCTACACACCAACACTGCTTCATCAAGCTAAAGTTGTTTAGGTGACTATAGTGTTACTTTAAATTAAAATTAAAGGCTTTTAAGTGTATGAACAAGTGGCACATCAATGCCCAGTATATGGACAACCCTGATTGGCTGCCCTGCATACATGAACAGTAGGGTGATGCACTCTTAGCTTCAAAGTGTATGTAATATAATTTGTGTAAAGGACAAAAATATTTTTTATAAAAGCATTTGAAATTCTAAATAAATAATACAATTCTTGTAAAAGTCCACACGTGAATCTTCTTTGATAATAAAAACAAACCTTGACAACATGCATACATATGCTGTTTTAACTAAAAATTGTCTCCATTAGGTGCACATTGGGCTCCGTTGTTTAGTTTGTCACATCCAGGGCTGTGGAGTTGGACTTGGAAGCAATTTTAGGTTACAGGTGTCAGAGCTGGTAAATGATGTACCAATTCGGACGAAGAATAACATGCCGGTGTATAAGTCAACCCCCAGAGTTGTTAGATAGGCATAGTCCTGTGTTTGCTCGATATGTCAACCCCCAAAATTTGCAACATTTGGGCATCTTCTAGACCTGCAGAATTGTATGCTTATGATTTAGGCATAGGTAGGCAGCAGAAGTCAATAAATAGTCCCGTTTCATATAAAATTATAAATATTGTTTTACTTACTGTATCCTGTTATTTAATTGGTTACTTTATTATAATTTTTTTTTTTACATGATTTAATAATAAGATGATCTAAGTTTAAACTTAACCAAAACATTTGCGTGTAGTACTTTTTTGCTGATAGATAGCACATACGTGCTCAGTGGTATGTATCTCTTCAGCCAGTCAGCTGTGTTTACATATGAATGATACAATACCGCAATCGGTATATATAAAGAGTGAATAATGGATACAAAGCGTACTCAATTGAGTGATAACAAGTGATGGTAAGCACTTCAGAAATTCACTTCATTTTTTTTAAAAAGAAGTTGGAAGTGATAAGGAGGTTTGAGAAGGGTAAAAATGCTGTGTTTATCAAGAAAGCATTTGGCCAAAGTCTTATTTGTGTCAGCATATATCCACAACTGTTTGACCTCTAATGCCATCTTATACACCGGAAAGTTAAGTAAATTGTAATATATTAATACACTAATTTATGTTACACAAGTTGTTTTGTTTTTCTGGTTATTTAGCTATAACCTTTGAGAGATTACATTTGGCATTAAATGATCTTTCTAATGATATACAATTGCATGGTATTCGTCTAAAAAAGACAGTTATGAGCTATCAAACCTTAGAAATACATATTTTCCTAAAGATTTAACAATTTTGGCCACTAGTGTTTATAATTTAATATAAAGAATTAGTCCTAGCTGGAGGTACCATAAATTGAGTAGCCTGTGTCAAAGGTTTTGTGTACAGATTACAAAACCGGGCTAACATCTAACAAATGCTTCTCCTTGGTTAAACTTTTAATTTTTTTTTGCTTGTTTCTCTTACTTAAGAAGTGACAACTATTTATTTACCATTGATCTTTCATCCAGTTTTCTGTAGAAATACTGCTTTGATTTTGTCTTTTTTTTTTTTTTTTTTATTTATTTTTTGTCATTCCAATGTTAGTTTGTTCCTACCAAATTCCTTTGATATTGTGTAGCTTTACGTGTTATAGGTTTTTTTTTTTTTTTTTTTGCTAAAGTGTTTTTTTGATATTTGTTCAAGACTACGTAATATGACTTACATGCTCTGATAGAAACACACAAGTGCCTACTGTATGCATAATGCACAGTGTGTTAGCGTACTGTGTGCATGTTCTGGATTGTTTAACATCATTTAACTGGAGTTTGATTTGAAGATCTTTAGGTCTACAATGCTTTCTAAAAAAAAGTTTTTCCCGAGTCTTTTGATAAATCACACTCTGAAACATTACATATGTTTGTACTGTTATCGTTTTTAAGAACAAGTTTATGAACTGGTTTTGGGCTTATGAAGAGATGGTATATATTTATGCACAAAGTTTTAATCTTTGTGCATGAATGGTAACATGCAAATAGATTGTTTCCAGATCAGTGTAGATAGAATTTAATGGTATCTCGGAAGATAATGTTTAAGGGGACACTAGCATAAGTCAGTATCGATTCGCTGTCCCTAGTTAATTGTAGGCCCTCCCTGTATGCACATTTAAAAAGTTATAGAAATCAATATACTAACCATTTATCCTGCGCATAGTCTTCCTCGATGCTGCCATCTTTTCTTTTTCACATGACGTCATCCTAGATGTGTAGAAGCAGGATGACTGGCCAATCCAATGCTTCTCATAAAGGAGCATTAATGACTGTAGGCCTGGGTATGAGAGGTGTGAAACATGTGTCCCAGATCTCCTATCCAGAGGGCTTAGAGCCACGTGGCTTACAGCTGTGGTTCCAAGCCTTCTAATTATGAAAATAAAATGGTTTGGAGCATGCAGGGAATGACTGTAGGTACTATAGTAACTTCAGTTAGATTAAGTTGTTATGGTAAGTACGGTGTTCCTGTAAGTACCAGTTTGTACTAGGATTCAGCACTTGATGTAGTTTAGCATTTTCTTCTTCTCATTTGTTTCACTGTAAAATGCATTTATATTTGAGTTTGTTTTACCAGTGATCTTTCTCTGCTCATTTTGAGGTTGAGCAGTACATTTTGTTGCAATGTAACATATTGTACTTTCTACGACATTATGAAAAATTCTACAGGAAAAAACAAACAAAACAAATTAAAGTCACACTAGGTATAAAAAGCAGCCCTGGAAAAAAAAATCTATGCCAGCCCCATAAGTAATTGTGCCATGTATTGTCACATGTAAAATATAAGGCTATGTCTTGCCACCCCAGATGATTGAGTAATATATAAACACATTATTATTATTGTATAATATATATATTACCCAATCCTCTGGGGTGGCAAGACATAGCCTTACATATTATTGGTTAATGTATATATATTTATTTTTTTAATATAAAATATTAGTTCTTTCAGGGTAAAACATTTAATTATACACTAAGCATACTCACATGCAGGCACAAACAATCTAACTGATTTACATAAACTCGTTGACATAAAAACACAAGCTCACTGATGCACACAAATAGGCTCACTGACAGACAATCTCACTGACACACACAGACAAAGCTTATTGGTATACACGCAAAAACGTAGTACAGACAAACTCTAAAACTACAGCAAGCTCCCTCTCTCTCTCTCACACACACACACACACACGGTCACTGACATAAACATGCTCACACACATGCTCCCTACAGAAAAGGTCACTGACACACACATGCTTCCAACAGACAAGCTCATTGACACACAAACACATGCTCACTGACGCACACAACACATACACATGCTCACTACAGACAAACTTACTGACCCACACATACACGCTCATTAGCAGCCACACGCACAAGCTCACTCACTAGCAGGCGTACACACAAGTTCACTGACTAGCAGGCAGGCACACACACACAAGCTCACTCACTAGCAGGCAGGCACACGCACACACACACATTCACAAGCTCACTCACTAGCAGGCACACACTCACAAGCTCATTGATGTGGAATCAATCAATTGATTATCTTGCGTAAAATACTTAAATGAGGTGAGCCTGATGATTAGAGCTGTCTAATCGGCCCCAGGTGCCGTGGCCCACCGGGAAATTTCCCTGTATCCCGGTGGGCCAGTCCGGTCCTGCACTCTGGCACATCCAGGTACACATAGACCAAGAAAGACACACATAGACAGAGGCAGGGACAAACCGGTGTAGATAGGCATTGAAAAATACACCCAGGAACACACAGACCTACAAAGATAGACATACACAAGCACAGGCAGCAGTGCCAGACTGGGAAAAAAAACTTCTGCCCAGACATTTTCTTAATCAGAGGCCCGGTGAGAAGGGGGCGGGACCAGAGAAGGTGGTGTTTTGGCAACCCCGAACTGATTTAGCAAAACCAAATGCTTTTCACTTTGCACAAATCTATTAAAAATCACTTTTACAATTTTTACAGGACATGCTTTCTTTTACTTTAAATTTATATTAAAAATTACTACTCAAGAGTTAAATCAATTAATTTATACAGCCCTAGTCACACCTCCCTCCATGTGACTTGCAGCCTTCCTTAAAGGACCACTATAGTGCCAGGAAAACATACTCGTTTTCCTGGCACTATAGTGCCCTGAGGGTGCCCCCACCCTCAGGGTCCCCCTCCCGCCCGGCTCTGGGAGGGGGAAAGGGGTAAAAACTTACCTTTTTCCAGTGATGGGCGGGAAGCTCTCTGCCTCCTCTCCTCCTCCGATCCGCCCCGTCGGCTGAATGCGCACACGCGGCAAGAGCAGCGCGCGCATTCAGCCGGTCGCATAGGAAAGCATTCATAATGCTTTCCCATGGACGCTTGCGTGCTCTCACTGTGATTTTCACAGTGAGAAGCACGCAAGCGCCTCTAGCGGCTGTCAATGAGACAGCCACTAGAGGATTTGGAGGAAGGCTTAACCCATTGATAAACATAGCAGTTTCTATGAAACTGCTATGTTTATAAAAAAATGGGTTAACCCTAGAAGGACCTGGCACCCAGACCACCTCATTAAGCTGAAGTGGTCTGGGTGCCTAGAGTGGTCCTTTAACACTTCCTGTAAATAATAATCTAATGTCTACACTTCCTTTATTGCACTTTCTAAATTACAATCTCTTCTCTCCTGCACTGGTAAAAGACCTTGCAGGAGCCTTCTGGATGTGACAAAAATGTAATTGACAGACCAGGAGATAAAAAAAAAAAACCATCTAAAGTAAGTTAAATTCTGGTTGAAAATATAACAGCATGGGGAGGTGTAGCTAGAGCTGCATAAAGACTGGCAACAGTGATTTAACTCCTAAATGGCAGAACATGGAACAGTTAGAAAGCAGGGGCACAATCTATATACCAAGACTGCTTTAATGACGCTAGAGTTGTTTTGGTGACTATAGTGTCCCTTTAAGGACTAAGAGATAAAATGGAGTCATGTGCAAACTATTCTGATATAAGCACTCACTTCACAGTGTGGAGGGATGAATGGAACCACCTTATCTCTGACATTAGAAATAACTAGAGGGATAAGGGTAGTTAGATACAGGCAAAGGGGATATAATCAGGTGGGCAGGCCTTTAATGGCATTTCCTGTCATGCAAATTGTCATTGGTAATGCCTATAACGGGCATGCCCATCAGCTTGAGAGGCGTGTCAGCCCAAACTAAAAAAACAGGACATTGGGAGCCCTAAAATCTTTGTATTTGTCTTTGGCAATAGAGAAATGTGCATATCTGAAACCTTTTGGATTTTACACAGTGCCTTAAAAATAGATGAGTACCGGTGTTTACCATTATTATACTGTTTAGGTAGCTTGATGCTTGATTTACACACTTTTTACAGATATTATACATAGAACATTTTCAAGAGATATATATATATATAAACAATTTTTCATGTGCCTTTTAATTAAAAATAACACATTTTCTTCTATTTCCTGGGAGATTTTATTTAGGAACTCTGACCTCCATTTCCTGGTACTTCTCAATTTGTTTATGTCAACTTGGCCAAATATAATTTTGAAGGCTTCCCACTTGTACTAGTGATGTTATGTCAATGTCAGTAACAATTCTTCCTTCTATGTGAAAATAGTTTTGTCCATCTGATAAGGGCACTGTGACTAGGGTTAAAGGAAATTATTATTTGGCAAACACTTCCTATAAACTCAGCTTGTAATATTCACTTTAAAAAATGGATAGTGGGAAACTAATTTCATTTAAAGTTTGTCTTGTAATAACATTTTGCATTCAACACAGATACATTTACATTAAGAAATGTATGAGAAAATATAGACATTCATTTATATAGATTCATGCAGCACTCTACAACTTTGAAATATGTAATAGGGGTCACGTTTAAACTCTCATACGTCTTTTCTTTCTGCACTACATTTATCTATAGATGTTTTATTGACTCTGTCTTGTCTATTATTTTTTTGCTTGCCCTACAGAGCAAGCAAGCCCTCCTGAAAAAAGTGTGCATAGGGTGTGTTTTTTTTTTTTTTTTTTAATATATATATTTCAGCAATACTCTGCCCCTCACATTAGGACTTATTTATGCATTCTTTATCAACCTGATCCTTATCACTTCTGTACCTCCTTGCCACTTTCTTTCTGCAGTCAGAAAAAAAAAAGAATCAATTCAATTAAATTAAATCAATAAAATTAAATACATTAATAAGTCTCTCCTCTATTAGTTACTGTTGCTGGTGGTAGGGAGCTCATCCTTAACAATGTAATAAGGGGATCACAGTTGATCTGTTGCTTGGTACTGTGTGGAACGTTTAAGATGGGCTTCACTTTGATGTCACATGCGAGCAGCCTCCTACCTGGGACTACACACACAGAGAAGACATAGGGTTTTGAATTTGTCAGTGCTCTGATTCTTTACCACAAAATAAGGATCTCAGAAGGATTGCAGTCCATCTAATTTCCCCAGTAGCTCTGTGACAGTTCCTTCAGCTATGCACCAACAAGACCAGCAATAGCTCCATTGTCAAGACAATGCAATACTCCTTTTCATTTAAATTATCGGTTAATATTTTAGTTACAGTCCTATAGACTGTAAGCTCGTTTGAGCTGGGCCCTCTTCAACCCTTCGTTTCTGTGAGTTTTCTTGTAATTGTCCTATTTATAGTCAAATCCCCCCTCTAATAATATTGTAAAGTGCTATGGAATCTGTTGGCGCTATATACATGGCAATAATAATAATAGTTCTGTTGATATTAATATGCAATTATTCCTTATTAGAAAATGTATTCTATAAAGAGTTTGTATACAATAAGTAAAATCCTTAACACACCATTCACTTATGAATTATGTTTTCCCTCTTTCTCTTCTCAGGAGCCTTCATAGTATGTTGGACTCCGGGCTTGGTCCTCTTGCTACTTGACGTATGCTGTCCTCAGTGCAACATCCTTGACTACGAGAAGTTTTTCTTACTCCTTGCTGAATTCAACTCTGCTATGAACCCTATAATATATTCTTACCGAGACAAGGAAATGAGTGCCACCTTTAAACAGATCTTGTGCTGCCAGAGAACGGAGAATGCAAATGGCCCCACCGAAGGCTCTGACCGCTCTGCTTCTTCCCTCAATCATACCATCTTGGCTGGTGTACACAGCAACGACCATTCTGTTGTTTGAAAAAAGACATAGCAGGACAAAAATCTGATTTGTTTGGGCCAGGCAGGAGGCTGTGCCTCACAGCTGAATACTGCATATTTAGCATATAGGAGTCATGATAACAACAAATATTTTTGTTTTTCTTGAACACTAACCGGCAACTCCCACAATGCTGAAATCTGAGGCACTTATGAAATTACAGCCTCACAGTTATGTATGATGCTAAGAAATAGTGGCCTATCTGAGCGTGGCCACCGTATTGACTTTAAAAATTCTAAACTGCCATTTCATATAGAAACCCAGGTCTTTTTTTTTAATAGTAAAGATATATTCCGTTTTATTAAAAAATAAATAAAAATAAAATTTTAGTCCCATCAGCATGTCTGTGATGGGCATTGGTTTGAAGTGATTTGGTAAACATTGTATAGCTGCACTGCCTTAATGTAAGAAAAGAAAAAAATAGATATTTTTCTAATATAAACAACAAAAGTTTTGTGTTAGTTTTGTTAATAGTCTTTCTCCAATATATGAAGTTTTATTTTAGATGAATATATATTTTAATTTTTTTTTGTAAACTTTTTTTCTTACATGAGAGGCATTTCTTTTATTTGAAGGAAACACAAAAAGCTGACAATAACCTGTAGACTATGAAATAAACCAGATACAGGCCTACTAGTAACTAAGGTTAACTTTGCGTGATGAGAAAGCAAACCTAGCATTTCTCCATTAAAATGCCACTAACTGGTATCTGGTGTTATTTAGTGGTTAATAAATTCAATTAGTCACCCCTGCTCACTGATATGGGTAGGAACATCATTTAAACTTTTTTTTTTTTTTTCTGTGTGTGATTGTTGAGTAGATTGGAAACAGACTAAAAGGCATGTGGAAAATAATTATATTATAGAGCAGAAATGACCATTGTAGGTTATTTAGTGATGCCAACAGAATTTTAAGAATATGGGTCATCAAAAGCAACACTTGCCAGTAACAGACTCCCATGTGCCACATCAGCTGAAAACATAGGCTGTCTATGCATAATCGGCAGGTCCAGTGGAATCATCGTATATGATTCTCTACCAAACCAAAAGATGATCCATAAGATGTAACAAAAATAACACACCCAGTGTAGATCAGCCATCTTGTTTTTTTTTCTGGATGGGTGGTGAAAGGTTACCATTTATACCACTTCAATGGCAAACAGTATTATATAGAGGCTGAACGTCTAGGGAAACATTACTTTGTGGCCAGTGGTCTATATAATGTTTAAGCTCATCAAGAGCACAGGGAAATAATCAATTGACTCAATGGTAATAATATTACTACAATAATGCCAAAGGATAACTTACCATAGAGAAGAGTACTTTGAACATAAACTTTTTAAGGGTAAAATTTTCATAAAGCAGCTGCACAGGTTTTACATCAGCTGCTGAAGTATTATTGTTTTAGGCTTCTATGAGAAGTAAAACATACTGTAGTTCTTTTTGACTAAGAAGCACAAAAATGCAAAACATTCAGCGGATTGTAGTGTGATAAGCTTTCTCTCCTAACAACTGTTTTGCACTAAAATGTTGAAACATCCATATTTTCCTGTCTTGACCTATGAGTTTGTTTGTTGGAAAAGGCTAGGCCTCAGCAGCAACTGACCACAATAAAAAAAAAAAATTGACACTAGCAACATTGCCTTCTTTATTGCAAATTGAATCTTATTCACAATGGGAATTCGATGTTCATATTGCATTATAGTACATATTCTATTTAACACTTAAAGAATTGGTGAGTCACCTAATTTTTCAGTTGAAGAATCAGAAGGCCAATCTAATGCTATGTACACAATTTGGGACCCTATAAAATATTATCAATCACTGAACTAGTATGCTTTTTAGAGATGAAGCTTAATGAATTGATGTCTTTTTGAAGGCATTTGTAGGTATCAAATATCTGCGGAGTGCAGATAATTCCCAGAGAAATTATTTCAAATGCCATTGATTATCAATTAAACATTGGCTATGAGTAAATAAGAAGTAAGCACTTTGTCATAGTTTTGTCTGTATAAACAATTCTGTTTCCTGTTTTGTCTTTACTGCCATATGGTAGTTTATATAATTAACTGGAATATGTGTCCTGTAAATATATAATTAATCAAAACACTTATGTTTGGGGGTTTTCAAACACTTTAAAGTTTTGTTTTTTTTTGTACATACATACATACCTATCTATCTATCTATCTATCCCAAGGTATATGGTGAATAAATCTAAAATCTAAATTTATTTTAAAAATGACCAAGATACATGAGGCGGAAGAAACTACTGGAGTGAGCAAATAATGATGTAACATGTTGTGCTGTAAAGCATAATTCAAAAGGAAGCTATTTGAGCAACAGAGTTGTTTCTAATGTAATGGGTATGTGACACGTTTGTTGCCAGCCAATTGTACATACATTGAATTCAGAGAAAGAGCTTGTGAATGTGCAGATATGTTGTAGAAACATGTGTTATCATGTGCCAAGGCAAGCATGTTACTGTAAATCTGCAAATATTCCTTTATACATCTCTTGTGCACTATCATATCAAGGTTACAGAAATTTTAGCTGTCTCAGATAAGCATCTAGACTATCAGTTGGCAATTATTTCCAAGGCAACAGCATTGTGCAATTAAATGAACACTCAAAGCACCATAACCACTACAGTAGCCCTTGCACCTTCACATGGAAACAAGATAACTGTGTTTGACAACTTACCTGGAGTCGGCCAGTTGTCTCCTCCTGTACCTCTAGAAGCTCATAGCACTGATATAAACCCGTATAGTCATAAAAGCACATGCTAAAGTTATTGCAGTATCAAATTAAATTGTTGTAGGCTACCCATTGAGTATCAGTCCTGAGAATATCCAACTCTTATGTTTAAAATATAATCTAAACCAACAGTTTTCAGAGCAGGTATTTTTGATATTAATATTGTATTGTCAATATTTTTTTCACTGAATAATGGGTTCTTTTGACAAATTCTTCTCATAACGGTCTCCCCTTATTTCTGTTTGAAATTATATTTATGCTAGAGGTGATAAAAATGACTACAGTACTCCTATGAAGAAGTTTCAAGAAAAGTAAAAGGAGGTTCAGCAAGTTAAGGAGGTGATTATCTTAATTAGAGGCAGGTGAAAGTGATACAGGAAAAGATTGTAGACCGGATGTGAGATGAAGTTGTCCGCTTAGTTCTTTGCAGACATTAGCCCACCGTGATCTTTTGGGTGTAAGAAGTAAAAGTCAGATTACATAATGGCACTTAAAATGTAGAATGCACTAAACCAGGCTTCCCAAACTCCGGCCCTCCAGATGTTGCTGAACTACAACTCCCATGATTATAAGCCTATCCATTTCATTTATAGAATCATGGGAGGTGTAGTTCAGCAACATCTGGAGGGCCAGAGTTTGAGGAAGCCTGCATTAAACAAAGAAACTTGTTACATTGTGAGAGCCCTACTTTGATATATCTAGCTCTATTTTTTTTTTTTTTTTAATTAATTTGTATTTTCGTTTTAGATTCAGAAATGAACCCTAGTGGATACATAAACTCTTTCAAGTTTATGTTCTGTCTGATTGCTGATTTGGTTTTCTTTTCTGTAAGCAATCATAAGTGTAAACCATGTTCACGGTATTGTTGTCACTTTTAAACATATGTGTGTACCAACATAATTCTATGTGTAGGGATGATATATGTGGTGTACATTTTCAGAATATTTTATTCACTAAACTACAGAATAGATTATTTAAAGGGACACTATAGTCACCTGAACAACTTTATCTTAATGAAGCAGTTTTGGTGTATAGAACATGCCCCTGCAGCCTCACTGCTCAATCCTCTGCCATTTAGGAGTTAAATACCTTTGTTTATGAACACCTCCCTGCATGTGACTTGCACAGCCTTCCATAAACACTTCCTGTAAAGAGAGCCCTATTCTGTTTAATTAAGATTTTCTTATCCCTTGCTATGTTAATAGCTTGCTAGACCCTGCAAGAGCCTCCTGTATGTGATTAAAGTTCAATTTAGAGATTGAGATACAATTATTTAAGGTAAATTACATCTGTTTGAAAGTGAAACCAGTTTTTATTTTCATGCAGGCTCTGTCAATCATAGCCAGGGGAGGTGTAGCTAGGGCTGCATAAACAGAAACAAAGTGATTTAACTCCTAAATGACAGTGAATTGAGCAGTGAAATTGCAGGGGAATGATCTATACACTAAAACTGCTTTATTTAGCTAAAGTAATTTAGGTGACTATAGTGTTCCTTTAATAAAAATAAATTGTGCTGTGTAACACAGTTTAATCAAAGACAGCAGTTAAGAAAAGATGGTTTTCTTTTATCTGGGTTAAATATTATTTTCATCAGATATTGGCATATTTGGGGGATCCTTGTACTGGGAGAGCCCTAACTTCAACTAAATGTTAGGAATTAAAAGTGGATTTCAAGTTTAAGGCCAAAGTACCTGAACTAGAAGCATACCTCACTTGGAGAAAGTTCGCATTTTAGCTATTTTGGCCTTAAATTTTAAATTCACTTTTAATTTCGGACAATTCTCAATTCAGTAGTTAATTGGCTGGTTGCAATAAAAAGGATTTGCTGCCCCTGAAGATGAAACCGTTACTTTGTCTAGAGATGGGGGCAAACTGAGGAGATCTGGCTATCGGTTCTTTAAACCAGATCATAGGGGGAAACCTTAAGGCCTCAATTTAATAAACTTTGTTAAAGTTTCAATACTGTTTGAAAAACTATTTATCTACAATAATTCCCATAGAATTTGTATTTGTGTAAATTGCGAGCAATATGTTCACTTTTGAAGGGCTGAGAGAGCACCTTTGCAATTTGTGGACGGAAATATGTAAATTTGTCCCTCTGCTTTTTCAAAATTTCAATCTATTCTAGATTATGTCAGGGAGGTTTGTATATCCATGTTATGAGAATCACTTATATAAGACCACTTTCTAAAAAAACAAAAACATTATAGGTGTTGCAGTTTTGGTGCAAATTATATCTCATTTGTGAACTCTGTGACCATTTCATTTCATCTCATTTAATTGGTTATAGTGATTTAAGTCCTCTGGCACTGTTCCTACATTCAGTATTAAACCATTTGAGCAGTTTAACACTAAATGAGGGTCCCTAGCCACCCACAGCCTAGCCCCTCCAATGGGTATGTCTAAGGATAAGATCACACACTCCTTTCTATCCATATTAATTCATACCAGCAATGAGCACAGTGATAGTGTGAAAGTGGTCAGATGTCAATGCATCAGGCTAATTCTTCTTCATTTGAACATATAGCACAGAGGGGACTATAACCACTTTAATGAGATGAAGTAGATGCCATGCCTACAGTGTCCCTTTAAGGCTTAGCCCCCAATATTACTTTTTCTGAATATGTATTTACCTATTTCTCATAGTAGATAAACTTAACACACTAAGTTTTTATGTTCAGATGTAAATACACCTGGGAACCTCTAATCTGGATTAGAATGGTCCAGAATATCCACAAAACAACCCTTAACTAGTAGACAAAATGACTAACACAACAGAACAAGCAAATATCTAAGTATAACCATCAACAACTGAATGTGTCACTCATGTAAAGCATAACACAAAAACTAAACTATGCTGCCCTCATCATCCTTAGTTTTGGTAAGTGCACATTTTTTTGAACTGCCATGTTTTATGTGTGATAATTTTACTCTCCTTCCTCTAAATATCACATATTTCCCAACCTCTTTCTCTAGAAGTCATTTTGTTTTTATATGTAACCAGTTTAAGCTTTAGTAGAAAAATGTTTAAACACATTCTCCTCTCAAGATCTTTATATTTGTTGCCTCCCCCCAAAAAAAATTAGAAAAGCACTTTTTTTTTAAATTAAAACAGCCATATTTTTAGCCTCCAACTAATGTTAGAGAAAATTTTAGTTTGTAATACGTCAGAAATATTCCTGTTCTAATGGATATCACGAAACCCGTCCATCTGTACCAATGTGTTTTGTAAGAAACTATTTTGCAAAGTGATAATAAAAATGGATTTTTTTTTAACATTAAAAGCTCTGTGCCTTTTTCATACTTAATGTCTTTTTTTTTTATTTATTTTTTTACTCTAGCATCTTTCACTAGATAAGATCTATAATAGAGTAAGATCTATAATAGAGTTGTTCTTGTCCTGTATCATGTCTTTTCATAAATTGGAGTGGTGATTGATCAAATTTGTATAGGTACAGGGCAAGGAAATGAGTAGAGAAAATTGAATTGACAATTAGTGGGAATAAGACAAAGAAAATGGATTGAAAAGAATAATAAATATATATCTTGTTAGGTTATTGGGAGAGTGTTACATCTATTCTCTTGTCCTTAAAACACTTTATAGAGGAAACTTTGCCCTCAAAAGCACAGACTTCTGAGTTTACCGTATATAATACAAAAAGGTCCTCTCAAACCAGTTTACAAAGCCAGGTTCAGCATAGATTGTTATTCATATCGTATTGTAGATTACATTCACTAACTGCTAATATAGTTTGTGATTTCACACTCATCAGTTACAGAACATTGGCATCTGATTAAAGCAAATCCATCAAAAACAAATGGGCCTGTTTTAAGCATGTGCCTGGAGGAAAAATCCCAACTACTTATGTAAAATCATTTCCAGATGTCTTTGTCGTCTGGTGCAGTCTTTTTTTTTTTTGTTGCAAAAAAAAAAGGAATGGCTGATTTGTATTTGTGATATACCAAATGTATCGGGTAAAGCAAATAATATTACACAGATCTCAAAACAACTTGAAATACCCACTTTTAATAAACATTCTGTTGTGGTTCTTTCCCTTCTTTATTGTTAATTTTCAACACAAAGATGGTAATTAATCGGAAACGAATGCTAAAGAATATCATAGTTAAATTTGGTTTACAATGTTCAGGTAAAAGGGATGCACACATTAAACAAGCAAATAATTACTTCAGGAGTATTTTAGGAACACATAACCCTTGCAATGTTTCCAGTGTATAAAGACATTCCTGAACAAGACTCCTTCTCACCAGTAGTGTATTTTGGTTTTGTGCTGCACAAAGGCACAGTGGTGTCGCTAGTGGGGGGGGGGGCCAGAGGGGGACATGGCCCCCCCTACATCATGCTGTGCCCCCCTTGGGCCCCCCCAAATGCCAGCAACTTGCTGGCCATGTTCTTACATTCTATTCCCTCGGGCTGTAACAGTGTGTGAGTGTGTTACAGCCCAGGGGAGAGAATGCAGGGCAGAGGAGCTCAGCTGGAACGGTGCTGGGGGCTCTCTGTGGCCGGAGGGAGCACTGACAGGCTCCCTGGCAAGGCTGTGTGCCCAAACGAAGACCCGCCCTGCCGTTAAGCAGCAGACCATGCTGCTGCTGGAAAGGCAAGAAGATGGCTGTATGACCCCCAGCAACAGGTAGGCTTGATATGCTCAAGTGTGTGTGTATCTCTGTCTCTGTCTGTTTGTGTCTGTCTGTCTGCTAGTGAGGAAGCTTGTGTGTGTGTGTATGAACTCAGCAGCCTCTGTGTATGGACTCAGCAATTTGTATGTGTGTATGAACTCAGCAGTGTGTGTGTGTGTGTATGGACTCAGCAGTATGTGTGTATGGACTCAGCAGTCTGTATGTGTGTATGGACTCGGCAGTCTGTGTTTGTGTATGGACTCAGTAGTCTGTGTGTGTGTGTATGGACTCAGCAGTGTGTGTGTGTGGACTCAGTCTGTGTGTGTATGGATTCCGCAGTCTCTGTGTGTGTGTGTGTGTGTGTGTGTCTGTGTATGGACTCAGCAGTCTGTATGTGTCTGTGTTTGTATGGACTCAGCAGTGAGTGTGTGTGTATGGACTCAACAATATGTGTGTATGGACTCAGCAGTGTGTATGAACTCAGCAGTGTGTGTGTATGGACTCAGCAGTGAGTGTGTGTGTATGAACTCAGCAGTCTGTGTGTGTGTGTATGGACTCAGCAGTCTGTGTGTGTGTGTATGACCTCAGCAGTGTGCGTGTGTATGGACTCAGCAGTCTGTCTGTGTGTATGGACTCAGCAGAGTGTGTGTGTATGGACCCAGTAGTGTGTGTGTGTGTATGGACTCAGCAGTCTGTGTGTGTGTGTGTGTGTATAGACTCAACAGTGTGTATGAATGCTGCAGTCTGTGTGTATGGACTCAGCAGTGAGTGTGTGTGTATGGACTCAGCAGTCTGTGTGAATGGACTCAGCAGTGAGTGTATGTGTATGAACTCAGCAGTGTGTGTATGGACCCAGCAGTCTGTGTGTATGGACTCAGCAGTCTCTGTGTGTGTTTCTGTGTGTGTTGACTCAACAGAGTGTGTGTGTGTGTTTGGACTCAGCAGTCTCTGTGTGTGTATGGACTCAGCAGTGTGTGTGTGTGTATGAACTCAGCAGTGTGTGTGTATAGACTCAGCAGTCTGTGTGTATGGACTCAGCAGTCTGTATGTGTGTATGGACTCAGCAGTCTGTGTGTGTGGACTCAACAGTGTGTGTGTGTGTGGACTCAGCAGTCTCTCTGTGTGTGTGTGGACTCAACAATCGGTGTGTGTGTGTGTTTGGACTCAGCAGTCTGTGTGTATAGACTCAGCAGTGAGTGTGTGTGTATGGGCACAGCAGTCTGTGTTTATGGACTCAGCAGGCTGTGTGTATGGACTCAGCAGTGAGTGTATGTGTATGAACTCAGCAGTGTGTGTGCATGGACCCAGCAGTCTGTCTGTCTGCGTGTATGGACTCAGCAGTGTGTGTGTGGACTCAGCAGTCTATGTGTCTGTGTTTGTATGGACTCAGCAGTGAGTGTGTGTGTGTGTATGGACTCAGTGTGTGTATGAACTCAGCAGTCTGTGTGTATGGACTCGGCAGTGAGTGTGTGTATGAACTCAGCAGTCTGTGTGCATGAACTCAGCAGTGTGTGTATGAACTCAGCAGTGAGTGTGTATGAACTCAGCAGTGTGTGTGTATGGACTCAGCAGTCTGTGTGTATGGACTCAGCAGTGTGTGTATGGACTCAGCAGTCTGTCTGTGTGTATGGACCCAGCAGTGTGTGTGTGTGTGGACTCAGCAGTCTGTCTGTGTGTATGGACTCAGCAGTGTGTGTGTATGAACTCAGCAGTGTGTGTATGGACTCAGCAGTCTGTATGTGTGTATGGACTCAGCAGTCTGTATGTGTGTATGAACTCAGCAGTGTGTGTGTATGAACTCAGCAGTGTGTGTGTGTGTATGGACCCAGCAGTCTGTGTTTATGCACTCAGCAGTCTGTATGTGTGTGTGGACTCAGCAGTCTGTGTGTTTGTGTGTGTGTGGACTTGGCAGTCTGTGTATGGATTCAGCAGTCTCTGTGTGTGTTTGTGTGTGTGTTGACTCAACAGAGTGTGTGTGTTTGGACTAAGCAGTCTCTGTGTGTGTATGGATTCATCAGTCTGTGTGTGTATGGACTCAGCAGTGTGTGTATGAACTCAGCAGTGTGTGTGTATAGACTCAGCAGTCTGTATGTATGTATGGACTCAGCAGTCTGTGTGTATGGACTCAGCAGTCTGTGTGTGTGTGTGTGTGGACTCAGCAGTGTGTGTGTGTATGGACTCAGCAGTGTGTGTGTGTGTGTGTGTGGACTCAGCAGTCTCTGTGTGTGTGTATACTCAACAGTCTGTGTGTGTGTTTAGACTCAGCAGTCTATGTGTGTGTATGGACTCAGCAGTCTGTATGTGTGTGTGTATGGACTCAGCAGTCTGTGTGTATGGATTCAGCAGTCTGTCTGTGTGTATGGTCTCATCAGTCTGTGTGTGTGTGGACTCAGCAGTCTGTGTGTCTCTGTGTGTGTACTCAGCAGTCTCTGTGTGTGTGTGTTTGGACTCAGCAGTCTATGTGTCTGTGTTTGTATGGACTCAGCAGTCTCTGTGTGTGTATGGACTCAGCAGTCTTTGTGTGTGTGTATGGACTCAGCAGTGTGTTTGTGTGTATGGACTCAGCAGTGTGTTTGTGTGTATGGACTCAGCAGTCTGTGTGTGTGTGTATGAACTCAGCAGTCTGTCTGTGTATGGACTCAGCAGTCTATCTGTGTGTATGGACTCAGTAATCTGTGTGTATGGACTCAGCACTGTGTGTATATGGACTCAGCAGTCTGTATGTGTGTATGGACTCAGCAGTTTATATGTGTGTATGGACTCAGCAGTCTGTATGTGTGTATGAACTCAGCAGTCTGTGTTTGTGTATGGACTCAGCAGTCTGTGTGTGTGTTTGTATGGACTCAGCAGTCTGTTTGTGTATGGACTCAGCAGTCTATCTGTGTGTATGGACTCAGTAATCTGTGTGTATGGACTCAGCACTGTGTGTATATGGACTCAGCAGTTTATATGTGTGTGCGGACTCAGCAGTCTGTATGTGTGTATGAACTCAGCAGTCTGTGTTTGTGTGTGTGTGTATGGACTCAGCAGTCTGTGTGTGTGCGTTTGGACTCAGCAATCTCTGTGTGTGTGTGTGTGTGTATGGACTCAGCAGTCTGTATGTGTGTGTATGGACTCAGCAGTCTGTATGTGTGTGTATGGACTCAGCAGTCTGTCTATGTGTGTATGGACTCAGCAGTCTGTCTATGTGTATGGACTCAGCAGTCCGTGTGTGTGTGTGTTTGGACTCAGCAGTCTCTGTGTGTGTGTGTGTGTATGGACTCAGCAGTCTGTGTGTGTGTGTGTGTGTGTGTG
>OW240912.1:329147130-329159458 GCA_933207985.1 Pelobates cultripes | reverse complement strand
TCAGCAGTCTGTATGTGTGTATGGACTCAGCAGTTTATATGTGTGTACTGACTCAGCAGTCTGTATGTGTGTATGAACTCAGCAGTCTGTGTTTGTGTGTGTATGGACTCAGCAGTCTGTGTGTGTGTGTGTATGGACTCAGCAGTCTGTGTGTGTGTGTGCGTTTGGACTCAGCAATCTGTGTGTGTGTGTGTGTATGGACTCAGCAGTATGTATGTCTGTGTATGGACTCAGCAGTCTGTCTATGTGTGTATGGACTCAGCAGTCTGTCTATGTGTATGGACTCAGCAGTCCGTGTGTGTAGGGACCCAGCAGTCTATGTGTGTAGGGACTCAGCAGTCTGTGTGTGTATGGACTCAGTAGTCTCTGTGTGTGTGTGTGTATGGACGCAGCAGTCTGTATGTATGTGTGTGTGTATGGACTCAGCAGTCTGTGTGTGTATGTACTCAGCAGTCTGTGTGTGTGTGTTTGGACTCAGCAGCCCTGTGTGTGTGTGTGTGTGTGTGTGTGTATGGACAAAGCAGTCTGTGTGTGTGTATGGACTCAGCAGTGTGTGTGTGTGTGTATGGACTCAGCAGTCTGTGTGTGTAGGGACTCAGCAGTCTATGTGTGTGTATGGACTCAGCAGTCTGTGTGTGTCTGTGTGTGTGTATGGACTAAGCAGTCTGTGTGTGTGTGTGTATGGACTCAGCAGTCTGTGTGTGTATGTACCTGCGTAGTCTGTGTGTGTGTGTTTGGTGTGTGTTTGACCACAGTTTCTGTGTGTGTGTGTGTGTGTGGACTCAGCAGTCTGTGTGTGTAGGGACTCAGCAGTCTATGTGTCTGTGTTTGTATGGACTCAGCAGTCTGTGTGTGTCACGGACTTAGCAGTGTGTGTATGGACTCAGCAGTGTATGGACTCAGCAGTCTGTGTGTGTGTGTGTGTATGTGTGTGTGTGTGTATGGACTCAGCAGTCTGTGTTTGTGTCTGTGTGTGTATGGACTCAGCAGTCTGTGTGTGTGTGTATGGACTGTATCAAGGGAAATGTGTTTGTTTTTTTATAATCCTTGGTGGAAAATAATGAATTCTCCACCAGGGATTATTAAAAAAAACAAAAAAACACATTGTGTCGGGGGTGGGGCTTAACATGTTGCAGGGGCGTGGTCAAACTGCGGTGAGGGCGGGGTTAAATATGCCCCCCTACTTTTGTCCCTGGCCCACCATGTGCCCCCCCTAAAAATGAATCCTAGAGACGCCACTGCCTAGGCATGACTAAACTCAGACACCCCCCGGCCTCACAACTGCATACTACATGTAACCACACCAGCCCAGGACGTCCACATCGAGCATCTTCACCTCCACGATCGTCTGAGACCAGCCACCTGATCAGCTGCTGCATCAATCGGTTTGCATAACCAAAGAATTTCTGCACAAATTGTCAGAAACAGTCTCAGGGAAGCTCATCTGCATGCTTGTCATCCTCATCAAGGTCTCGACCTGACTGCAGTTCGTCATCGTAACCGACTTGAGTGGGCAAATGCTTACATTCGATTGTGTCTGGCACAATCACGGATGAATCCCAGTTTTTTACTATACAGGGCAGATGGCAGACAGCGTGTATGGCATTGTGTGGGTGAGCCGTTTGCTGATGTCAACGTTGTGGATTGAGTGGCCCAGGGTGGCGGTGGGATTATGGTATGGGCAGGCGTATGATAACGAACACAGGTGCATTTTATTGATGGCATTTTGAATGCACAGAGATACAGTGATGAGATCCTGAGGCCCATTGTTGTGCCATTCATCCATGACCATCACCTCATGTTGCAGCATGATATGCATGGCCCAATGTTGCAAGGATCTGTACACAATTTCTGGAAACTGAAAACATCCAAGTTCTTGCATGGCCAGCATACTCCCTGGACATGTACCCCGTAGAGCATGTTTGGGGTGCTCTGGATTGGCCCCGTGTTCCATGTCCTGCCAATATCCAGCAACTTTGCACAGCCATTGAAGAGGAGTGGAACAACATTCCACAGGCCACAATTAACAACCTGATCAACTCTATGCGAAGGAGATATGTTGCACTGTGTGGGTCAAATCGTGGTCACACCAGATACTGACTGGTTTTTGGATCCCCCTGAAATACTCTGGACCTCCCCCCCCAAAAAAACAGTAAAAATGCACATTTTAGAGTGGCCTTTTATTGTGGCCAGCCTAAGGCACACCTGTGCAATAATCATGCTGTCTAATCAGCATCTTGATATGCCACACCTGTGAGGTGGATGGATTATCTGGGCAAAGGAGAAGTGCTCACTAACACAGATTTAGACAGATTTGTGAACAATATTTGAGAGAAATAGGACTTTTGTGTACATAGAAAATGTCTTAGATCTTCGAGTTAAGCTCATGAAAAATGGGGGCAAAAACAAAATGGTTGTGTTTATAATTTTGTTCAGTGTATGTAATGTGTGCAGTGAATGCAGAGTCTTTGGTTTTGTAGTGGATACCCCATCCACATACTTTAGTCTGTCACTTTTCACCATGTACTGTATATTAAGTTCTCTCACCTCCATATGCACTATTAGTTTGTCTGCCCTCCATGTGGACTATAGATATTAGACTCTCTCTTCATGTACTATATAGATACTAAGCTGTCTCTCTCTATGCACTATATAGATATAAGGCTGTCTCTCCCCATGCTCTGTGCGTCACACTGTCTTTTTTGTCCTTGCTGTATGTATATATGACAATTGATCACTGTCTCTGTCAGGTTACCTTTGCTTGCTCTCCCTGAAGTCTGCACAACTCCTGCTGACTGAGTTGTTTATGCTCCCTGATTATCCTCTCCATGGTGCGCGCTTCCACATATCCTTTTCCAGTCCTGTCTGCCCCATTCATAGCCTCACACTGCAAGTTACTATCCCACTAGAGTGATGTCAAGATCCTACAAGAACTTTAGAGCTTTGGATTTTACATGGAGCCAAGGCATATGCGTAAGGAAGAAAGATGCTGATACCAAACATAGCAACTGCATACTGCATGATAAAAGTTGTGGGGGCATTCAAATGGGCGTTAGGGGACAACATTTTTTCCCCCACCCACTGGAAAGCGTCATTCAAGGCAATTGCCTTGTTTGCCTTGGAGTAGATGCTGCATTGCTCTTCACCATTCCTCATTAGTGATGCCCCGAACGGTTCGCCGAACGGTTCGCCGCGGACTCATCATTGAGTAAACTTTGGCCCTGTACCTCACAGTCAGCAGACACATTCCAGCCAATCAGCAGCAGACCCTCCCTCCCAGACCCTCCCACCTCCTGGACAATGTATAATAATTCATTGGGGACATAAAATAACAAGCATTGCCATACACATTAGTTTTTACAAAAATGAGGGTAGTCATGTTTTCATGAATTAGAGGTTTTGATGCTCGAAAACAGGGTTCAAAATTTCAAGTCCTATGCTTCTAGGCAAGCCTACATATTCAGTTCTTTTCTCATCAATGGCTAGTGGGCAAGTGAAAAGTTTGAGCTCTTCTCAAAAACATGTTTTTGATAATCATATGAATGTTCTAATTTGCATATATTCCAGGGTCACATTGGAATATTTTGAAAAGACAACCTTTTCCTTTCCTTTTGGCCTTTTATGCATTTTTTAGGAAATGTCAAGCTCATTTCCTGGTCTCTGTAGACATGACTGCAGAAATAGCTCTTCAAGGGACAATGGACATTCAACGTTGTTCTTTTCCTTTATGATTTGTATAATGCACTGCAAAATGTTGGTACTCATTGAAAGTTACTGGAACATTTAAAATAAAACTCTAATGCATATCCAAATAATGTGAGTGAGCTAAGACAGCCTATCTTTGAATTTTTACTTAAATACTAATACTACATTATTATTTTTTTAAAGGGCTTGGAAAATTGTGCTCCAAATAAAATAATGTCTCTCAGGTTATTATGTGACTACGAGATGCCTAGATCCAGCAAAAAAAAAAAAAAAAGAGTTAGAAAAAAGAATTAACACTAATATGCCAATTAACCCCTGAAGGACCAAACTTCTGGAATAAAAGGGAATCATGACATGTCACACATGTCATGTGTCCTTAAGGGGTTAAAGTATGAGGTATGAGTATTAAGTGCACAATTAAATTTTACAGCTGCATACACTACACATACTTAAGGGCAATACATAAACATAAAGTGCCGGAACTAAAAAAATCAAACACACTTATATAATTTTTTAATCCAAATATTCCGTTCCAATGCTATAGACACTCACTATAGCAGTTTCTTGATCTGCTGTGAGGCATTTTATCCTATCAAATGGGCTTTATCTGGTGACGCTTTCTCACTATACGCAATCTTGAACAGAGCTGCAGTGACTTAACTCCTCGCCAATTATTTCTATTGGTCCAAATTCTCCATATGCAAATATTCAAATCGAGTATCCTTGTTCAGTCCATGATAGAAAATACTGTACTTGAACAGTCATAGTTTAAAGAAATAAAGACTGCCCAATAGAGCAAAAAAACAAAACAAAAAACACAGTTTAGTAGATACTTGCAACTCGATTACCCGTACTTATCCAACTGGACCATAGAATTCAGATGTTCCAATCTGATTTTAAAGTGCCATACACAGTGAGATGCAATGGTTCTGCTCTTCTGAATCGGGGAGATGCACAGTATGGGACAGTATGGGAACGTCTGTTGAGTGCATTTTGCCCTCAAGAATTACCTTTTTTTTCTTGATTTTACCCAATCTGTTGAACACACGCTGATTTCTTATGTGCTTGATAAAGCATAATCTAGCATTCAAATATTTATATTAATAATTTACTGGAGGCGGAGCCGAACTGGCTAACAGACTATGAATACCAATCAAAGTTGACCTCTTTTTACGGAGAAATGTGTGTAACAAGGTGCTTTACAAAGTGCAAGTGATTTTCAGGCTGCTCTATACACTTATGTGGAAATATCCTCTATCCCACTTGACAAAATGGTAGATTTAAATACGGTGTAAGTAACAGAGACCTACACCTATAGGTGGAGCGCTCAAACGTATATATTGCTTACCAAGCGTTGTTTCATATCATGGTACATGTAAAAGAATACAGAAGAATACAATATAGTGCAGATGGTATATACAAAGTAACAGTGCAATAATAGTAGTGTTATCTTAATGGCTGGTACACTCACATTCCAAGGAGCCTGTATATGGAAACACTGGCTCCGTATCAAAGCTTGTGTGCTTATAATGGTAGCACCACCCTTCTACTTCGGTGTGGAGTAATTCTCAAAAACAAAAACAGAG
This sequence comes from Pelobates cultripes, assembly GCA_933207985.1. Lineage (NCBI taxonomy): Eukaryota > Metazoa > Chordata > Amphibia > Anura > Pelobatidae > Pelobates > Pelobates cultripes. Next base: position 329,154,167 of record OW240912.1, on the reverse strand, counting down.
GGAAAGCATACCAATGTGTAGATATTGTTCATTAAAGCACACACATATATATATATATATATATATATATATATATAAATGTGGTGCTCACCTGGTCCTGAGCCTATGGATCCTGGCTCTTGGTATATGAACTCTGTGCCCATTTGAATGGGGATGGCACTGCCCCTATGCAGATTCTTTTGAAGGCTCCAAAAAAGGGCTTGAAAAGACTTAAAAGTAAAATAACAAATTTCTCACTCTTGAATAGAGCTTCCTCAGTCAGCTGTAGTGTGGGTCCTCCAAATCTTCCATTTTTAAAAAGACTAGTTGCATACTACACAAGCTCCTGCAGTGAGGGCCTAAAATCTACGAATATATCTATATGTTACTCGAAGCCAATGCAGGGACTGACAGAGGGGTGAGGCGTGGGAGGTTCTGGAGGACAGGAAGCCGCCGCATTCATTATAGACTGCAATGGAGCAAGTAAGGCCACTGAGAAACAGATTGCAGTAGTGAAGGCGAGACATGGACCAGCACCTTAGCCGCATCTGGCGTTAAGTAAGGGCGGATGCGCACAATGTTTGAGATGGAAGCAGCAGGATTTGTCTATCGACTTGACATGAGGGGTGAAGGAGAGGTAGGAGTAAAAAAAAACACCTAGGCAGCGAGCCTACGTGGTGGAGCTGATGGTAGCACCATTAACGTGGAAGGAAACAAAAAAAAGGAGTAGCAAAACTTGAGGGAGGAAAAACCAGAAGTTCTGTTTTGGACAAGTAGAGCTTTAGGAAGTTAGCCATCCAGTTAGAAATAGCAGAGAGACAATTAGAGACACTAGTCAAGAGGGGCAGAGAGAGATCAGGGGAGGACAGATAGATTTGCGTGTCATGTGCATAGGAGTGATATTGGAAGCCAACCGAGCTGATGAGTTTACCAAGGGAGGCAGTATAGATCGAGAACAGTAGGGGACCAAGGACTGAACCTTGGGGGACACCAAGAGAGAGTGGTTGGGAGGAAGAGGCAGAGCCAGAGAAAGAAACACTAAAATAGCTCTGGGTAAGGTAGGAGGAGCACCAGGAGAGAGATATCTTGTAGACCGTACATCTAAATAAATCTGACCATTTCAACATATCAACATATACTTCTCAATCAAAGCTTCTCACATTACTTGGCAGTATCAAGCTTCCTTATAAAAAAATATTTGAATGTTAATAAAGCAAACAATATATTAAAATTACACTTGCAGTATAGTCCCACACGATAGCTAACAGAACAGCATTTTATTGTGTAAGTCTGAAACATATACTTACAACATTTTTAGTGTGCTAATTTATGCACACTTACAAGCTAGTAGCTGTCCAGTCTGCAAGTTTATTCTAGGCTGGCTAGGACAGTGTTTTCTTTGGCGAACTTGATAAAGTGTCAGTAGACAGAAACTCCACTGCCTAGCCTAGATTAACATAGAGCCTACTGAAGTGGCAGCTCCATACATGTGGTTTAAAACAGGCCCGTACCAGCCACAATATACATTATTAAATAAAATATTTTTATTTTATTTTTTCATTTATTATTTAATAGACTCCTGCTTTGAGGATATCCGTCTTCTGATCTTGAGGGCAAGCTGTTTAGAAATTCCAGATCTCTTAAAAGTGCATGTGGGAGCAAAATTCACAGATTTATCAGAGTAAAAACAAGAGGAGTCTTCAGATTGCATGCAGCAACATTGTCCGCAGACTTTTCATGGTTATAAAAGATATGATGTAAACATACACTATGCAGGAAAAATTCATCTGAATAGCGCGGATTTATTGCAGTTCATAATCCAAATGCTTAGAACCTAAATACTGAGTGCTATCTGGAATATTGCTGTGTGGAATTTAAAAAGCATGCAAAATTTGGATTACATGGCAATAGCTCACGGACAGAAAGGTTGAATTTATCAATATACCTCTGATAACAGGATATTTTTATCAAATTATACACCATTAATTAAGTTGGCTAGATCTATTATGCATCAATAAAGTACTCTACTACACATATCCTGCTGTGTAGAAAGCCAATTTCAGATGCTTCCCTAGTGATCCTAACATTTTAGCTTTCTTTTGATATAAAGTAGATGTTTCACAACTAAACTATCTAAAGGGATGACCGAGAGTTGACAACACTTCCTACAAAATAGAAAGACTATAAAGAAGGGAAATAGGATGTTCAAAACAACTTTTCCTTTAGAGACATATATGATGACTGATTTGTCTGTTCTCTGATGTCATTTTGGAATATGTCGGAAAGCCAGCCCTTTCCTCTTCTTCTGGATCAATGCAATAAAAATCGTAAATGTAGCTGTTGTTGACATATGACCACCATTATCCCAATACATATGTACCAGGATAATATTTTGTGCCTAGCCACAATGTAATTTCCACCAATAGACTGTCTTGTAACATATGGCAATTTGCACTCAAAATACCATCTGTTTTGCACTAACTTTCTCTCAAGGAGTGTAAAATCAATTTTCAAGAGCTCACTGGTGGAGATTGAAACACCTTTGTAACATAACACGCAAGGTTTGACAATTCAGAGGCAATTACCAGTGCCCCCATTCAGCTTTTAATGGGCATTCTAAAGGTAATAGGATTAGGACTGGGGTTATTACTGGTAAAGGGCTGAGATGTTTAAGGGTTATTATAAGGATTTGGGTAATGTCATGCATAAAGGCAATATGCATAGTGATACAGAATTATTTTCTGAAACTCTAGAAAACAACTCTAAATTGAGTATACATGGGAGCAGATAGCAACATCAGAGGACAATTATTTTATTTGAGGTGAGAAAAGTCCTAGAGTGACTAAACGTGTCCTGTACTGACCTAAAAGTAGTTGGGAGTGCCCTACCTTCAAATATAATGTTATGCTGCAAGACTGGCCCAAGCCTGGCACCCTCCAATAGTGATTCATAGACCTGGAATCAGACTTGATGGGCCCAAACTTACCCCAATTTGTCATTTTGTTGCCTAAAGCATTGAGTGGTGCATAACGACATCTTAGTTTGGGATGGAGTGGTTACCTGCTTTGTCTTTCATTGCCCCTCTATCCCATTTTGATTATTGCATAAAATGATCTTTCCACCTGGCTTGCTTGTTCTGGAACTTTGTGGGCTTTAGGACTTAGGCATTAAAGATACCAGGACTTAACTGATAATACACAAGTAGTCTCCTTCCGCACGGAAGATGCATATGTGCCTTTGGTACGTAAGGATTATTTTATATATATATATATAGATATGGAGCTTTGGAGCATGGACCAATATTGCAACCCTGGGCTCTAGGACTTTCACTTGGTACAAATCCCTTCATTTGTGGAGATGCTCTGTCACTATTTTTGTTATGGAATAAATGTACCTTTACTAAGGTCTGTCTTTATCTGATATCAGAATCGCGTTGCTGAAGAAACTTGTAAAAATAGGTAAAAATACAGGGGGTGGTGTAGCGCCTGGGGTGTCATTGGAGTATATGTAATAAAAACAAGTGGAACATGGAGAGCTGATAGTGAAGTACGTATGGAGTGCAGATTACTACTCACTACTCACGTTTAGTAGAGCAAATAAGGATTGCTCTATCCAACATGCGTAGGTTGTATTATCCCCACCAAGGATATAGGTGTTCAGGAGTCCAGCAGCAAACAGGTCCAATAAAAAAATACTTTTATTGATAAAAGATAAAAAATAAAAATTAGAGTAAAATAGCTGTATGAAACAATTTTAAGATACACTTGACACGTTTTACCATTCAATGGCTTTATCTAAACTGTTTTAAAGTGTTCTGTAAAAATAGAAATGTCATTTATAGTCATTTTTGCTAAACTGTGTTTGTGGGTTTTTAATCTAATTTTGGAATAGGCACCCTATTTATTAATTGCCTCGATCGTGGCAGATTTGATAAGTGTGGGTTTTATCATTATTTTCAGCCTTGTGCACACAAATTGTGATTTTTAACCCTCTCACCAACTGAAGCGATATGTGCCTTCCTCCCTTTTCATGACACCAAATTTATAGCTAAATTCACCCTGGCTACTTGTAGAGGGATGGCATAATTGAGAACTTCCCATGTATCTGGTGGTATTTCACAAGCTGAAAGATATATGTGTAATAGACAATCTCACAGGTACTACTGCATTTTTAAAAAAAACATTGGCCACCCTGGCTAGTTTATGACCTGGGCTGACTAGGTGGACTGATTCTTGTCTTTTGCTGGAGGGATAGTGTGTACTTGATTTATAAAAACAGAGCTATTGATGCCCTGTGGCTTTGTGCTATGTCTTTATCAGTCAGTGTTTTTGAAAGCATGTGCTATGAACACAAGGCCTTACGGAATGACATAAAATGGATGAAGGAGATTGGCAACCTGCTCCCGAACGTTTATCATCTGGCCTAGAGGAGTTTATAATCTGTTATGGTTACTATCAGTATGTAATGGTGTGATGAAAAAAATACCATTCTGTGTTATCTCTTCTGGTACGCAATTCCCACTGATTACATTGGAGGTTTGTTTATTTAATACAGAAATTGTGCAGAAAAGCTGACTGTGTGTACTGGTATGTAACAATGAAATATTTTGCCTTTAATAATAATTTAGTCAGTATTATTTTTTGCAAATAATTCCTGCAAGAAGCCATGGAAATGGGGATGATTAATAGAGAGTCTAGACGAGTTATTTTACACATTTTAATGGCAGTCAAAACATCAATAGCCAGAAACTGGAAGTCTTCAAGGGTGGGTAGCTGGCCCAAGATTCACTCTCAAAGTATCATACATTGTAAAATGGAATGGGCTATTGATAACTTTGCCCCAAAATGACGAAATAGGCGGGCGCGAGCAATCAGACGCTTCCTTTCGGAAGCGCCATTGCTCCCTTGTGCGCATGCGCGGCTTTGCCGCACATGCGCACATACTTCATAGGGCGGCATTTATGCCGCCCTATGAAGTCCTGAGCGCACTACCGTGCATGCGCGCTGTGTGCGCGGCCTTGAGCTGAGCTGACTGACAGCTCAGCTCGTGGTCTTTGCCCGCCCCCTCTCCTCTGCTGACAGGCAGGAGAGAGAAGGCGCGCACACAGTGCCTTCTCTCTCCTGCACGCGTCAGACATATTTTAATACGTCTGACATGTACATGGCCTTTTTAGGGCCATACATGATAGGAAGTCCCTCTGGTGGCCGTCTGAGTGACGGCCACTGGAGGTATTCCTATCAATCAATGTAAACACTGTATTTTCTCTGAAAATAAAGTGTTTATATTAGATTGCCTGCAAGGAGCTATAGATCTCACCTGAACAACTACATTAAGCTGTAGTTGTTCAGGTGACTATAGTGTCACTTTAATTCCTTTTCAAATTAGGAGAACCCCTCATTTTTTTTTTGGGTCCCGGAGCACTGCAATCAAAACAAATGTTTGTCTAGGTTAGTCTGATATTTGTAGTTGGTTGTTAAATAAAATTGCAGAAAGATTGGATAATTAAAACTGAGAGATAGGAAGATATATACATATGAAAGGAAAAGGCAAAAACTAAACAAATGATGATTTGGTATTTGATATTGTTAATTCTTATGTTTACAAAGCATGAAACAACAAATACCATATTCTGATGTAAAAAAATAAATAAAAAGAATCCCTACAAGAAGCCACTTTATTTAAAACCTTGCTAACAACAGACTGTCAATCAGTGTATATTTACATCCCTATGCACTGATCATACAGCAACATTAAAACCACCGACAATTGCAGTGAATGGAATTGATTATATCATTATAATGGCACATGTCAAGGGGTGTCAAATTACTGGAACACTTAATGCTGGCCATGATAGAAAGGTGTCAGAATACACAATGCATTACAAATTACTGTGTATGGGGCTGTGTAGCCATGGAGTGCTCAGAGTGCCCATGATGACCCCTGTCCACCGCTGAAAAGTGCCTTCAATGCGGACATGAGTGTTAGAATAATGGAATAAAGGAAGAAGGAGGTTTTGTCTGACGAATCACATTTTCTTTTAGATTAGGAGGATGGTCTCATGCATGTGCCTAATTTACCTGGAGAAGTGATGACAGCAGAATGCATTAATGAAAGAAGTCAGGCTGGTGGAGGCAGTGTTATGCTATGGGCAATGTTCTGCTGGGAAACCTTGCAGAACTGGTATTCTTGTGGATGTTACTTTGACACGTACAACCTGCCTAGAGATTATTACAGACCACGTACATCCCTTCATTGCAATGGTATTCCATGATGGCAGTGGCCTCTTTCAGCAGATAATGCACCCTGCCACACTACAAAAAATGTTCATAAATGGTTTGCGGAACATAACAAAGAGTTCAAGGTGCTGCCTTGGTCTCCAAATTCTCCAGATCTCAATCTGATTGAGCATTTGTGGGATGTGCAACAAATCTGATCCATGGAGGCACCACTCTGCAACTTGCAGGACTTAAAGGATCTGCTCCATTCAGAGGTCTTGTGGTGTACATGGCTCAATGTATCAGAGCTATTTTGGCAGCATGAGGGGGGCCTTCACTATATGAGGCAGACATAGGCATGCGCAGCCTATTTCATTATGGTGTGCACCCTAAAGCACAAGCACACGCCACGTATATATATGTATGTATTTATATGTATATATATATATACACATATATATACACACACATACACTGCTGTGTGTGTGTGTGCTGTGTGAGGGTGCTGTTAGTGTGATGTGTGTGTGAGGGTGCTGGTAGTGTGCTATGTGGGTGAGGATGTTTGTGTGTGCGCGCTTGTGAGGGTGTTGTTAATGTACTGTGTGTGAGGGTGCTGTTTGTGTGTGTGTGCGCTTGTGAGGGTGCTGTTAATGTACTATGTGTGAGGGTGCTGTTTGTGTGTGAGGGTACTGGTAGTGTGCTGTGTGTGTGTGAGGGTGCTGTTTGTGTGCAGTGTGTGAGGATGCTGTTTATGTGCTGTGTGTAAGGGTGCTGTGTGTGTTTGTGAGGGTGCTGTTTGTGAGGGTGCTGTATGTGTGTGTGGGTGTTGTATGTGTGTGGGTG
>OW240912.1:329125907-329138877 GCA_933207985.1 Pelobates cultripes | reverse complement strand
AACTTTAATTTACTGAGGTTACAAGATGACATGCCTGATCATTTTGATTTCCAAAATGCTTACTTGCTTGATGCCATTTACTTGGCTGTACTTCCTAAGCAGACAACTGTTATTTAAATGATGATTTCACACATATTAAATGACTTGCCACAGTTGGAAACAGTAATGTAGCATCACCCATGTTATCATTTTGCTGAGCAACAGAGATAGTGTGTGAGCTACCATAATTCCTTTATAAAGCTCTCGCATTACAGGTTCTTATACAGGAACACAAAGGCATTACTGTATTGTTAAACAAACAGCAGTTTGTGATATTATGATGTATTGCAGTGGTTACCAAACTTTTTAGGTTCAAGGCACCCTTAATATTTCAATATTTTTCCAAGGTGCCCAAAGTCAAAAAAATTTCTAGGCTGTATATATGTACAGCGCAGGAGCATATACTGGGCCCCTGTTCGGCAGAAATGCTTGCTGTTCAAGCGCAGATCCAAAACCTAATCTTGGGAGGGGCCCTGGTAGATTATTTAAAGAAACAATCCAGGCACAATAACTACTACAGCACTTTGTAGTGGTAATGGTGCCAGTAGTGCTGTTGGGCCCTCCCAGAGTAAATAGTCAAAATGTTTAGGAGCAGTTTGACAATTTACTTGGGATCTGCCAGGATAGGGGCTGTGTTAAGGGATAAGGGCAGTAGTGTGTGTGAGTGAGTGATTGAGTATTTGTGTTAGGGGTGAGTGATTGTTTGTGTTAGGGGTGCATTTGTGTGTGTGTGTGATGGGTGCAGTGTGAGTGTGCGTGTGTGAGAGGGTTGCAATGTGTGCATGTGAGGGATGCAGTGAGTGTACGGGCATACATTGTGTTTGTGAAGGATGTAGTGTGTGTGTGATGGGTACAGTGTGAGTGTGCGTGTGTGAGAGGGTTGCAATGTGTGCATGTGAGGGATGCAGTGAGTATACGGGTATACATTGTGTTTGTGAAGGATGTAGTGTGTGTGTGAGGGGTGCAGTGTGTGTGTGGGGCAGTTTGTGCATGAGGGGCACAGCGTGTGTGTGGAGGGTACAGTGTGTATTTGGAAGTGCAGTGCACAGTGTGTGTCTGTGGGGCAGTGTGTGTGTGTGGGGGGTGCAGTGTGTGTGGGGGGAGCAGTGTGTGTGGGGAGGCAGTGTGTGTGTGGGGATCAGTTTGTGTGTGGGGAGCACAGTGTGTGTGAGGGGTACAGTGTGTGTAAGGGGTACAGTGTGTGTATGGAGGGGGCAGGTTGTGTGTATGGGGGGAGTTAGTGTGCCTCTGTGGGGGTAGGATGGCAAATTAATAAATATATTTGAAAAAAAATAATTAAAATTATTATTTTCACACCCCTCTCCCTGCTTACCTTTGCCTGGGAGGGGGGACAGTTCTAATCCCTGGTGGTCCGGTGGAGAAGCCAATAAAAGACGGATGGCTCGAGCAGGTAAAGATATACACTTTATTTCCAGATCTGGATAGCTCCAGCTGGTAAAGATATACACTTTATTTCCAGATCTGGAAATAAAGTGTATATCTTTACCTGCTGGAGCCATCTGTCTTTTATCCCATTGGGTTGATCATACTGAGAGCGCTGACAGTTGGAGCAGGCTCTTCTGCTCTCTGCTTGTGAGTACGATTTCGATGTATATTTATATTTTTATACTGTATCACGCTATATATATATATATATATATATATATATATGTATTAAGGCAATTTGCGTGGATTTGTGGGAGGTGCTGGTTTGCTACCCCTAGCCTACTTAAGGCACTCCCCTTACCTTGCTCCTTACCGTTCGAGGTCAGCGTTGAATGACCCTCCCACCACACCACTTTAACATTTATTTCCTTTCTATTTCTTTTCCTGGGTAGGCCCTCTTCTTTCTCAGGCCTACCTCATCGTCGGTTTCGGCACACCCCAACCGACTTGCTCCTTTTTATTATCCTACGCTTATTCATGGTATTTCACACTGTACTATCTTAAGCACCTAACACAAATATATATATATATATATATATATATATATATATATATATATTTCTTTTTATCTCATGCATTATATACCATTGAATGGTTTTGGAAGAGGCATGCAGAGACTGTGAAATCCACCCTATCTTTAATCAAAAGGTCTTTGGAGGCACAAAATTCTTGCACCAGGAATCTCTCTACTTTAGTGCGATGGCGTGTATGGTGTGATTGCATGCCAGTGAGTGGGAGATGGGGGACAGGGTCCAGGGAGGGCAAGCTAATGCTTGCCCAGGGTCCATTTATTATTAAAGACGGCCCTGCACCCAAGTTACAAGGTTACAGAAATATAGCAAATCCTTCAATGGTGCATAATAATTTGCAAACATTTAATACCCAAATATATTCAGCTCATACCGAACCACATTGGGCAACAAGGGGCTTTTGGACAAAAACAGCTCTTGGCTAATCATGCTACTTAAACACAATTCTAGTTGAAGAGAAGCTTAAATTAAGGGATAATTATGATCCTAATTTTGTGGTTTGATCCGGTTAGATGGCAGCAATTTAATTCATATTATATGTAAAAGAGCAACTAAATTTACCTCAGTTTCTCTGAATGACTCTAGCTGGATTTGCTGCTGCAATCACTTCCTTAGTAGACCCTCCCAGATTTTTCAATTTTCTTTTCATTCAGGCCTGCTATTTTTCTAGTCTTAATTTCCAACTTGGTTGTCAAACTAAACTCACTGTTTAGTGAATAGATCCCATTCCTTTCTAAGCATAGACTATCAGCAAACCATTTTTTTTTCTTTCAAAACCATGATCAAGTAGACTTAGCCTTCCTCTAAAATGAGACATTCAACCTATTAAGTTAAAAGATCAAGCATTGAGGTAAAATGACCAGATTCAAGTACGCAGCGTGTGTTCACTGTGTTCCGAGTTTTTTTTTTTTTGACTATTCAAGTAATGTGAAAAACATTTAGTAGAGTATTCAAAGGGAAGAAAGTCAGTAATAGGGAAGACTTGCCAAAAATGATGTCAGCTAGTCTTGAAAATGATTTCCACAGCATATAAAGAAACACAATCCAACTAAAGTAAATAATATCTGTATTTATTTTACAAATCCTTTACCAAAAGATTACTCAAGGTTTAGTCTTTGAAAGCTTTTTTTTTACTCAATGTGAGTATGGAGCATCAATTAGCTGGCTGATTGTGGAAATGTTTAAAGTTTTTTTTTTTCATTATTATGAGCAGAAAGTATTATATTTAAATTAGCCTCTAAGTTAGAATTTATCTTAGTATCCTGACTTGCACTCATTGTGATGTGCTCTAGTTTTCAAATAACAAGTAATACATCTTCAAATGTGAATTGTGATTTTCTGGCAAATATGTCATGCTAGAAAAAAAAAGTATGCATAATTACTATATTTCTCATGGTCTGAAGCACTGTTAAAGTTCAACATTGCATTGCGATAGCTTTCTGTAAGCCGTTTTCTCTGCCTAATTTCTACGAATTTCTAGAGTCGCAGAAAAAAAGAGGAGTGAAACAGGACACTTTTGTGGAGGAAGAAAAGATGGAAAGATTTAGAAATCTGTTGCATCACTGAAAAATTTATATGAAATTCAAAAATGACTGTTTAAGCACAAAAGATGTAACAAACGTATTTGAAGGTTAACAACCCATTATATTTAGCTGAGTCTGACTACATCAGGTACTGATAACTTAATGTTTAAAAGCAGTCCTCTTTGTTTAAAGGATCACTCCACACACATTCTTTATATGTCTGGAGTCTGTCTTATCTGCCACAGTTTGTAAAAGTTTCGATTTTATTTAGAAAGTGCCACTTTTATAATTGGGGGTAGAAACAGCTCCCTGGCTGTCAGTCAGGCAACCAAGGAGGATTTCTTGCATGTCTTAGCATCACAGATTTAACGTAAGAGGCAAGCACATTGAGTACGTGCACGCCTGCCTTGCCCCGTTTGAAATGAGCTGTACTATATATTTATTGCTTATAGCTACAGCTACTTGTTCATTCTAAACAAGTAAATGGTTTATTTGCCATTTTGACCACATCCTCTCTAACCTTCAGTAAAATATGAAGGGGCAGCCAAGTTGAATTTGTCACTTAATAATTAGATTTATGTAATACCTTCCTGCTATTAGGTAATGTGATTTCTTCATATTTAAATGTACACTATAGTCACCAGAATAACTTTTGCTTAATTAAGCAGTTTGGGTGTATACATCATGCCCCTGCAGTCTCACTGCTCAATTCTCTGCCATTTAGGAGTTAAATCACTTTGTTTATGCAGTCCTAGTCACACCTCCCTGTATGTTACTTACAAAAAAACACGTCTTTCCTCTAAAGAGTCATCTAATGTTTACACTTCCTTTATTGGAAATTTTGTTTAATTTAGAAATTAATATCTCCTGCACTGTTAGTAGCTTTCTAGACCCAGCAGGAGCCTCCTGTATGTGATTAAAGTTAAATGTGCAGAGCAGGAGATAAAACTTTTAGAATCATTTACTATCTGATATCAAGTGAAAGCATTTTGTTTTCATGCAGGCTGTGTCAGTCACACCCATGGGGAAGTGTAGCTAGGGCCGAAAAAAAGGATTCTCATAAATGGCACAAAATTGAGCAGTAAGAATAGAATACATGGGTATGATCTATACAAAAAAAACTGCTCCAATAAGCTAAAGTTATTTTGGTGACTATAGAGTTCATATAATGTGGGAGGGCTTCACTTTCAAGTGAAAACTCCTTGTCAGTCTTCCATGACTGTTGGCAAAAGTGAAATAGTAAGGGGTTCACATTTAGTGCTGTTAAGTTTATAGTCTCAGATTTTTGAGAAATCATCCATTAAACATTTGACATTGAGATTATTTTGCATTTTTTTGCCTTATATTTTGCATTATATTTAAATGCATTAGCTTTCTAATGCATTACAACATAGGCAGTCATTTTTATCCAGCAGTTTCCTTTTAATGAGATGTGTAACAGTTAGATTGATGGGATTGGAATTTATCCCCATTTTAGGAGGAAACTATGAAAATACCTCTTGCTCACCCAAAGGGATAAACAAGATATGGGCAGCTTACTAAACAAAAAAATATTCCAGTGAAAATAACCAAATTCCAGTTGGAATTCTGTCAGCCAGAGGGAATCTGTAGATCAGCGATTTTGCATCTGGATTTGGAGTATCACAAAGCACTGATTTAAATAAAATTTAGGACTGAAGTAATCAGTATGCATGTTCGCAAATTATCATTCACTTGCTTTCATGGATGTAAATCAGAATTTTAAGTTCTATTTTCTTTCTGGTAGCACTAGGTGATAGTGGGCAAATAGTTGAAAACCCTCGACAGTGCAAGGGTCAATTATGTGGTGGCTGGCCAGTGAGTTACGGAGCCATTCGGATTAGAGTGAACTTCCTTCCTTCCTCCTTTTCTCCCATCCTCCCAACCTCCCATTCTTCCTTCCATCCTCCCTCCCTACCCAGTCCTCAAGCACTGCTAGACATCAAAATAAGAAAGGATTTTTGATGGGTTGATGAAAGATTGGTGAAATAAATAAAAGATAAATAAAGATGAAGTTGTTATGGTGCCTGGAGTGATCTTTTTAGGATTTTTGCCCCTCCCTTCACTCCAAAATCTGTGCATTCCAGCCATAAATAATTTATCAAGCCAGCATGTAAACAGGCCAATACCAATATTTATAATTGCTTACTGCATGTGCCTGTAATGCATGTGGTTTTTAAATTAGCATAGTACCTTGACTTTAGTGTGTTTCTTTATAATTTTACATCCATCCACCCTCCTTTTATAATTCAAAATAATAACAGAAAAGCCATAAAACACTATTCTGGTTCAGGCATAGGTGTCCCTTTAAGAAGAAATTGCCTCTAGTGGCAGTCAGCATGTAAACATTACTATTTCTCAAAATCAGCCATATATACATTTGTCAGATAAAAGGCACAATATTTATGCGCCAAAACAATAGCATGAAGATATAATGGTTTTGATGCTTATAAAAGGGAATCAGTTAACTGAACACATATAATGTAAAATATAATTATGTCAATAAATTAATTGAATAATTCTGTTGAGAAAATGGATACCACATACTGCTGGACAAGCTGCTTAAAATGTGACAATTATTATAGTGAGAATGTAAATTAGCTATTTCAGTAAAAAAAAACAAATAATTTGTATATGGTACTGCATGAAGATATCATTATTTGGTTGTGGACATTTTTACAAACCTATTTCTCTTTATCTGTGCATTCTACAAACATAGCACACAATGTTTTCTGTGTAATACATTCAAACTGTACATTAAAGTCAATATAATTTTTCAAAGAATTAGTACTGAAGTGATTACTGTGGTGTTATAATATGGGCACTCTATTCAGTATACAGTGGTGACACAGCTTTCATTTTCAGATCACTAGCATAATGCAGATAATATAAGAATTAATTTTATTCAACAATACAGATTATTATTGTAGTCGAAATATAATAAAATGTAAGGTTACATTTAATAAATGCAATATATTTTTATTTTCTCATGTAATATATCATGTTCATTGGTTGTTTGAACATATGAAGCTAAGACAAAATAGATCATTCAACAGTTATCAATGTGCTGAATGAATAACTTGTTTCTTGCACTTATACTGCCATCTAGTTGTTAGCAGAGGACATTTTAATAATATTGTTCACATATATTCAAGAGACTACTTGAAAAAGGAATTTTCATCTAAAGCAGGCTGATCCCATCCTCAGGTGGTGTTGAACTACAATGCCAGTTATTCTCAGCCACTTGCAGAAATTTAAAGGGACAATGTAGGCACCTTAACTCCTTCACCTTATTGAAGTGATTATAGTGTGTGGAGCTCCCTTACACCATGCTTCCATGCAGTTTTAAGAGCTCTCACAGCCCATCCCTTCTGTGCTTCTTGGGTTAATGAGCCTAACGCATTAGCATCAATTGGTGGCTTTGATTGACTAAGAGTGTTAGCTGTCCACTTTCAGCCGATTACAGTCCGCATTGCTGGTATGAATTGGTATATTTAGAAGGAAATGTGAAATCTCTGCCTTAGCCATTTTAGCTTCAAAAATAGTTATTAGTAGCTCACCTACATATTATCAAACCAGCATGACCCCCTCTCACACTTCTAGAATCAAAGACCCTCCTTGTCCGTTTAAAATATTGGGAGGTATGGGAAACAGTGCTGAGTGGGTGGACTATGCAAATACTTTTTCAAATCTCCACATTTCCAGGGTTAAAGAGTAAATTGCCTAGGTGCAGAGAGGTTAAAACCCACATTGTGTCTACTTTTTCTTTCAAAATGTGTTGGACAAAAAAAATTAAAATCATATGTCAAGGATGTGTACACACCTCCACAGATCAAACACTATTTTCCTTATGGATCACCTTGAAGACCTTATTCTAAGTCTATACTAAGAGTGTATTCACTGTGTACAAAAAATGATTACAATTATTACAAAATACAAAATGATGCTAGGAATATCGAGGCGTCTCCTTAATTTTAGTGTTATTTCATTTCCTGCATTGAGTAACATACAACGAAATACACCCTTCCATCTGTTTTGCATTATTTGCCGATTACTCATGGAGTATAAAAACCGCTGAATACACTTTTTCCTTCTTTCATGTATAATGAAATAAAAGATTTTTTTTTATCATTTCCACACCTGAAGAAATTCCAGTGAAATTTTCGTTTTTGCTTTCCTGTTATGTAAATAAAAAAACTAGTCATATGAGTCATATGAGTAGAGACGTGTATGAGATACAAGAAAATCTTAACAATTATTAATATGAAGTAAAATATTGTGAATGTAGCTTGAGGTTAGTCAATGCTGATCTCCCTAAAAGTAGATTTCCTTGGTCAATCCATGTCTACGCTAAAAGAGCGTTTTGGAAGTTTTAGCAGAATATGTACAGCAAATATATCAGTATTGATACTTGCTCCATAAATCCAGCCAGACAGGCTAGAGTAATGTCTCAAAATGGTTTGTAGGGAAACTGAATATAAATCAATAACTGCTTTTTATCACCTCTCATAAACGTCAGGCATTAAACTACTCATAGTTGAGAAATAAAATTAAGGATAAGAAAATAAAGAATAAGGATAAAAAACATTTGATATACCACTAATAGACAAAGCATTGAGTCTGTTAAAATATATTAAAGTAACTGTATAGGTAAAAAAAATTATACCCCCCCCCATCAATAAACCCAGTGTCACTAAATGTTTTTTTTTTAACCTAAATAGTGTCAAAATGAACTTTAGAAGTACCTTTATAATCTTTACTTTGATCCGATTTTCTGCTCCTCCTATGATTTCATGTGATTTCCTCCTTTGCTTTTTCTCTGCTTCCTGTATTTCAGCTGGACTGTCCACCAATGGCTATGCTCCAGTCATTCTCTATGAGAATCTATAATGACACACCTCACCGGGTATGACACACACACACACACACACACTTCCTCACCACATTGGATATCATATAGTGTCATATGTTTATTATAAATAAATATGAAGAGACCAGAAAACTCATAAAAACATATATAAATCTATCTATCTATCTATCTCGTAGTGAGGATGGCTGACTGGGCCTGACAGGGTAGGAGCTAACTGTGGGTAGTGAGGTTGACTGACAGGGGCTGGAGGATAATTTATTACTTGCATTCCTGGGAGGGAGAGGGTCACATATGGGATCTAGCTGCAGTGCAGTCTGTGCTGTGAGCATTCCTTACACTAGATAAGACTATTTTCATTGGCTGCAAAAGGTATGTTTCTTTCAGAGACTGGGAATCAGGAACATATTGAAATGTGAGAGGTGGTGGTGAAGGAGGCTGTGTTACACTGCTGAAAATATTTTACAACACTGCAGGAAAACTACTTTTGAAAGAAAAGAAACTAACAACAGTTTATTATCTTTAATTTAAGCTTAACTTGTTTAGCTGCTTGGAGTGTCCCTTTTAGCATAGTAATTTAATTAGCTTACATATGATTTGTTCAAGAAATAAACCTCTTTCTTGGGATAAGTCTGTAAAAATGGTACCAAATTTACACCCCCATGCTTTAGCATTTAGTTTCCGGTGCTCTGGACAAACTGATAACGGTAAGCTCAGAATTTCATACAGCTGATCATGACCCTCCAAGATAACTAACCAATACTCATGAATTACTTAATTCTATTTCATGCAACAATTAATCCATTTAGCCCATGATGACTAACACTGATCAGCCCCAACATTAAAACCACCTGCCTAATATCATGAAGAGCTACCGTACTGCCAAAGCAGCTATGATGCATTGTGGCAAGGACTCCAAAAGTCCCTTGAATGTGTCCTGTGATAGCTGGCACCAAGACACTAGCAACAGATCCTTTAAGCTGTGAGGTGAGGCCTCCATGGATTTGATTTGTTGTTCTAGCACATCCTATAGATGCTGAGGAATTTGGTGGCTAAGGCAACACCTTGAACTATTTGTCATGCTTTTCAAACCATTCCTGAACTTTGTAGCATGGCAGGGTGCATTATACTGCTTAAAGAAGCCATGCCCATCAGGAAACACCATTGCCATGGAGGGGTATACGTGGTCAACAATCTCTAGGTAGGTGGTACATGTTAAACTAACATCAGCATGAATGCCAGTACCAAAGGTTTCCCAACAGAACATTGCCCATAGCCTAACAGTGCCTCTGCTGCCCTACCTTCTTCCCATACACATGATTTAAAAGAAAACATGATTCATCAGACAAGGCAACCTTTTACCATTGTTCCATGGTCCAGTTCTGACACTCATGTTCCCTTTAAAGGCACTTGCGACTGTGAACATGGGTCATCATCGGCACTTGTCAAGGAGATTAAAAAAGGGACATTAGGATATAAAAGAGGGACATAATTTGTGCTCAAAATAGGAACTCTTAGTGGGCATGCCCTCATTGCTGTCTTTCAGTCCTGTTTTTTCCTACTGGTAGTATTGCATAATGTGAGTCACATCCACTAACTACTGATGGTACATCCCGTTGAGAAAGGTTTGTCTTATATCTCTATTTGTTGTTGTCTCAGGCATTTCATTAGCAGTTTGGGAGATGTCTTTGTGATGTACTTGTGGATGCTCTGTGTTTCATCCATGAATGTGTCCTTGCACTCATCATGCCATGACCTTCTTCCTTCCAGCTGATTCACAGTGTCTGGGTGCTGTATTTTGGGTTAAATCCACCATTTATTGTGAGTAATTTCCAGGTCTTGATTTCCATGGTGTCTAGCTGTTCTTGTGGCGGGGTTATTATCCCAGCTGGGTACCTGATGACTGTTTTGGTGTATGTATTGATTGCACATATCTTATTCTTGCCATTGAGCTGGGGTTTCAGGGCCTGTCTTACTTTGTGAAGGTACCTAGAAATTGCTGTCCACCTTGACTCTTCCCCATGGTTCCCATGTGTTTGTGGTATCCCCAGATACTTGCATATATTCTCTACATCACCTATTTGGTCTTCTGGCTCTTCCACGTTTTCAGTCCTAGTCATCTTCCATCTTTTTGATATTATCTATCCACACTTATTTAGTCTGAACAACCTTCTAATGTGATTGCTGTATACCCTAGTTAGGTGGATCAGTGAGTTGCCATGCATTGTGGCTGAAATGGATCCCCTATATTCCAACTGAGTATATCCATTGTAAATCACCTGAGTTCCAAAGTGAAGTAGTAATTATAGCCCTGGTATACCTAAACATCAGTCAAGACTTGATGAAGGGTACAAGAAGGAAATGATTTATTATTATTTTCTTAGTCTAATTATCTTCCAGTTACTAGAATTACAAAATATTAACAAAAATCATACACATACCGTATATACTTGTGAATAAGTCAAAAAAATTTCCCTGCAAACTTAATGTTATATTGCAGGCTCGACTTATACACGGGTGTGAGGGGGGGTGGCCGCATCATCATGGTGCTGCTGGGCCGGGCAGCCGCCTACTCACTCACTCACTCACTAGTGCAGCTGTCAGAAAGCACGAACTGAAGGAGGGAGACTATCTTGCTCCCTCACGGCGGCGGCTGCATACTCCGGGTAGCGAGAGGGAGGGAGGGGGATGGGACAAAACAAACACTGGCCAAAATTAGTAGACGAGACATTGATGTCCGTGGGACCAGTGGGAGCACATATAACCACTCTCCCTCACATGCGCCGGCCAAATGAAGCGTTGAGGGGATGTGAGCTGCAAGGAGTTGCAGTGGCTCGCGGCCAATCAGCTCACATTGTGTTAAGGGCTGCTGGGATACATGATGTCATATCCCAGCGGCCAAGTGTTGGAAAGAAAGAAAGCTGGCCACTGGTAGAAACTTGTTTAATTTATAAAAAAAGTGTTTATAATCTAGTGAGTTTGTGTCAGTGTGTGTGTATGTTTGTTTCACTAAGGGTGTGTTTGTTTGCCAGTGAGTGTTTCTGTCAGAAAGTGTTTCTGTCAGTGAGTGTGTGTGTTTCTGTCAGTGAATTGTGTGTTTCTGTCAGTGAATTGTGTGTTTCTGTCATTGAGTGTGTGTGTTTCTGTAGTTGAGTGTTTCTGTCAGTGAGTGTGTGTGTTTCTGTCAGTGAAAGTGTGTGTTTCTGTCAGTGAAAGTGTGTATTTCTGTCAGTGAGTGTTTCTGTCAGTGACTATGTGTGTTTCTGTCAGTGTATGTGTGCGTGTTTCTGTCAGTGAATGTGTGTGTTTCTGTCAGTGAGTGTGTGTATTTCTGTCAGTGAATGTGTGTGTTTCTGTCAGTGAGTGTTTCTGTCAGCGAGTGTGTGTGTTTCTGTCAGTGAATGTGTGTGTTTCTGTCAGTGAATGTGTGTGTTTGTCAGTGTGTGTATGTGTTTCTGTAAGTGAATGTATTATTTCTGTCAGTGAGTGTGAGTGTTTCTGTCAGTGAATGTGCATAGGCGTGCGCAGCCTATTGCATTAGGGTGTGCACCCTAAAGCACAAGCACACGCCGCATATATATATGTATATATATATATATATATATGTGTATATATATATATATATATATATATATATATATATACACATATACACATACACATATATACACACATACACACACTGCTATGTGTGTGTGTGTGTTCTGTGTGAGGGTGCTGTTAGTGTGATGTGTGTGTGACGATGCTGGTAGTGTGCTATGTGGGTGAGGGTGTTTGTGTGTGCGTGCTTGTGAGGATGCTGTTAATGTACTGTGTGTGAGGGTGCTGTTTGTGTGTGTGCTTGTGAGGGTGCTGTTAATGTACTGTGTGTGAGGGTGCTGTTAGTGTGTGAGGGTACTGGTAGTGTGCTGTGTGTGTGTTTGTTAGGGTCCTGTTTGTGTTTGTGAGGGTACTGTTAGTGTGCTGTGTGTGTGTGAGGGTGCTGTGTGTGTTTGTGAGGGTGCTGTATGTGTGTGTGGGTGCTGTATGTGTGTTGGTGCCAGGGCCGGCGCTACCATAAGGCGGCACAAGCGGCCGCCTTAGGGCGCACGGACCCAAGGGGCGCAAAAATGTCCGAGTGACCGGCGGAAGCACAGAGAACTCTGCTCCCGCCGGTCAATTTCTGCAGCAATCTGCCCAGCTGGCTGGGAAACGTGCACCCACTGAGGGAAGGGGGCGGAACAGCGAGGAGCGACCGCGTTAAAATCTCTTCCTGAGCTACAGGCCGCTGGGATACATGACATCATATCCCGGCGGCCAACTGCTGTGGAGGAAAGCTACAACAGTGCAGCGGGACCTCTGTTTTGCAACTATAAGAAACAGTAAGTGTGTGTGTGTAAGAGTTAGTGTGTGTGTTAGAGCCAGTGTATGTGTGTGTGTGTGTGTTAATATGTGTGTGTTAATGTGTGTGTGTTAGAGCAAGTGTGTGCATGTAAGAGTTAGTGTGTGTGTTAGAGCCAGTGTATGTGTGTGTGTGTTAATGTGTGTGTGTTAGAGTTAGTGTGTGT
>OW240912.1:329111212-329125473 GCA_933207985.1 Pelobates cultripes | reverse complement strand
TTTTTTTAGTTTTCTTATAGATCATGGTTTAACAATGTTTACATCAATTTAACTGTGGCCATATACATGCGATTTGTTGATTTTCTGTGTTTATTTACTATGTCAGATCTATATTTGGTGGCTAAATTATAAAGGCATTTGTTAGTTAGTCTGGAAGGTATACCAAATTCACTTTCTGTGTTTGCAGTTATATCTCATAATAACAACACCGTATGGAGGGATCATAAGCTGAAATACATATAACTAGGTGCCAATACGCCACAGCACTCCCTCAAATGCCCAAACCAAATCAAATATAATAAAAGGGAGATTACACACTAGATTGCTACTAAGAGATACAAATAAGTGTTTTATTAGACCACACAGGTTATAACAAACACAAAGCAAAACATCAAATGGAGCATAATAACTCAATTCAAAGTGACAATAAGGCAAATAAATTAACCAATGGCAATAACCACAACTTACACAAGCCTATTCTGGCAGAACCACGAGCCCCTAATACCCCTAACGTTTCGGCACCACCTGGCTGTCTTTCTCAAGGTTTTCAACGTAGGCTTGTGTAAGTTATGGTTATTGCCATTGGTTAATTTATTTTTCTTATTGTTGTCACTTTGAATTGAGCTATTTGAATTGAGTTATTTGAATTATTATGCTCCATTTGATTATTATTATTATTATTATTATTGCCATTTATATAGCGCCAACAGATTCCGTAGTGCTTTACAATTTGATGTTTTGCTTTGTGTTTGTTATAACCTGTGTGGTCTAATAAAACACTTATTTGTATCTCTTAGGAGCAATCTAGTGTGCAATCTCCTTTTTATTATATTTGATGCAGTTATATCTTAAACATATGGCAGCTTGTTTGCATTAGATGGTAGTGTAAGCTGGTCACCATCATAAAGTGCATATTGTGTAGAATCAGTAGCAGTAATGTTTCAAGATAGTGGGGCTAGATTATATCTTTAGAATTCGACTTTGTCCACTTAAAGGAACACTATAGGCACCAAGCAGCAGGGCCGGCATGACCTATAGGCAACTTAGGCAGTTGCCCAGGGTGCACCGGCCCGGAGGGCGAAAGATTTGAGTGACCTGGCAGGAGTGAAGCGCACTGCGCACTCAATGTAGCGTAGCCAGGGCAACGCGGACCACGGTACCTGGCTGGACTGACAGGAAGTGCTCTCTGAATGAGGACTTTGTTTCAGTCCGCCGGGTACAGGAAACAGAAGCCCCCTGGCTGTCATGAAGGAAGTGCTCAGACCAGAAATGCTCCAGTTGCAGCCCCTCTGCGGCCCCCAGCTCCCAGGGATGAGGGGATGGAGGACGAAATGATGACCGTGTTCATCAAGCTGCTGGCGGCTGTCTTCTACTGGGTCAGTTCGTTCCTCATCATGGTAGTGAACAAGAGTGTGCTGACCAGCCGCAGGTATGGGGGAGGAAGGGGGCAAAGTGCGGGCTGGAGGGGGGAGGAGGGAGAGCATCTAGCCCTCTGTAATCACTGTATGGAGCTCTGCTGGATGTATGGAGCTCTCTGTAATCAGTGTGTGTAGCTCGTCTGGTTATGTGGAGCTCTCTGTATGGGGATTTGCTGGATGTATGGAGCTCTCTGTAATGGAGCTCTGCTGTATGTATGGAGATCTCTGTATTCAGTGTAGGGAACTCTGCTGAATGAATGGAGCCCTCTGTAATCAGTGTATGGAGCTGTTCTGAATGTATGGAATCCTCAGTTATCAGTGCATGAAGCTTTGCTGAATGCATGGAGCCATCTGTAATCAGTGCATGGAGCTCTGTGTATTTACTGTGTGGAGCTCTGCTGAATGTATGGAGGCAGATCCTTCTGTAATCAGTGCATGGAGCTCTGCTGGGTGTATGGAGCTCTTTTTAATCAATGTATGGAGCTCTCTGTAATCAGTGTATGGAGCTCTGTAATCAATGTATGGAGCTCTCTGTAATCAGTGTAATCAGAGATCATTAAGGGTCTCACACACAGACACATCGAAACATACAATGCATCCTACACTCACACAGAAACACACCATGCTTCCTTTACACATAGACAATGCATACCACACACACACACACAATACAGCACTTGCACACATACACAGAAGCACAAAATGCATCCCTTACACACACACAGCATCCCTAACATACAAAAACACACAATGCTCCCGTATGCACACACACACACACACACATCATCATCCTCTTGTCCTCATCTGGTGGTAAGTAGGCAATCCAGTAAATTATTAGTGGCACTAAGCTCTAATTTACCTTACATTAAAGGGCACTATAGTCAGGGGCTACTTAGGTGACTTAGGCAGTCGCCTAGGGCGCCCCTTAGGAAGGGGCACCGCCAGAAGCGTCAGCCCCCCTCATGCTGCAGCACTGCCCAGGCCGGCAGGTCCATGAGGGCACACCGACCAGTGGTGCAAGATATGAGGGATCAGCAGGAGGGAAGCGCACAGCGCTCCCTCCTGTCAGTCCCTTGGTGTAGCGTGGCCGAGCTCCGGTCTGGTCAGTGAGCACTTCCTATTAGTCCGGCCGGGTACAGGAAACAGAAACTCCTGTACCGCGGACCGGACCGGAGCTCAAGGTAGGAGAGGGGGTGAGTAGAATGAGGGGGGGGAGGGAGTGACCACCGCATGGGAGGAGTGGGGGTGAGGAGAGTCCTCTCTGTGGAAAGGAGGGGGTGAGGAGAGACAACTAAGGGAGGGAGGAGGGTGAGGAGAGACCACTAGGGAAGGGAGGAGTGGGGTGAGGAGGGCCACTAAAGAGGGAGGTGGGGGTTGGGAGAAACCACTAAGGGTGAAGGAGAGGAGGAACCAGGGTGGGGAGAGGGAGAGACCACTAGGGAGTAGGGGAAGGAGAACCACTAATGGAGAGGGAGGAGGGGAGGAGAGCAGAGTCCACTAAGGGGGAGGTGGGAGAGGAGAGATCACTAATGGAAAGGAGGTAGAAGAGGAGAGTACATTAAGGGAGGCGAGGGAGGGGAGTAGAGACCACTGAGGAGAGGGTGATGAGAGACCACTAATAGGGTGGGGAGAGGAGAGATCACTAAGGGACAGGAGAGGAGAGACCACTTAGGGGCAGAGGAGAGCTCTATGGGGAGAGGGGGGTAGGAGAGAGCTCTAAGGGATAGGGGGAAGCATCAAGGGACGGAAGGAGGGTAGGAGAGAGCACTAGGAGACAGGAGGGGAGAGCTGTAAGCGACGGGAGGGGAGAGCACGACGGGAAAGGGGGCAGGGAGATCACTAAGGGACAGGGTAGATCACTATGGGACAGTGGGACAGGGCAGAGCTCTAAGGGACAGGAGGGGAGAGCAGTAAGGGATAAGAAGGGAGAGAGGCTGAGGAAGGGGGAAAGAGAAGCACAAAGGGGCTGGTAGGCCCCTATTCTACCCCACAAACTCTCTCCTTCACACTACACACACAATGCTTCCCTATACATATACAGAAACACACAGTGCATCCCTACACAAACAGAAACACACCATGCTTCCCTTACACACAGGGAAACATACAATGCATCCATTACACACACACACACACAAACACACACTGCTTCTCTTACACACACACACATAAACACAATGCATCTGTTACACACACTCAATGTACCCCTTACAGACACACAAACTGCAACCCTTACATACACAGAAACACACCTTGCATCCCTTACACATACAAACACAGATTCCCACAATGCATCCCGTAAACACAACCAGAAACACTTAATACATCCCTTACACACAAACACACACTGCTTTCCATCCCTTATACAAAAACACACTGTAGCGGAGCACTAGGTCCACATAGACTTTCTCTGCTGATAATCCAAGAATAGCTCAGGAACAAGTAGTTAACACAGCAAGCACAGCGTAAGCAGCAAATAAAACAATCCACGAATATCCCATCACGTTTCCCAATGACTGGACGACACACAGTATCAGGAGCAGAACTGATGTTTAATGCCACATACCCTGCTTTTATGCATCTCTCCCATGCAAGGGAGACACCCACAGAAAAATGTACATTAGCCAATCATATACAGTTTACAGCCCACACATCTTCTCCCCTCAGCCTGAGAGATAATGCAATTAACCGAACAGTTTTAACACACAATTTTCCCCATTTTCCAGATGAACCCCAAAGACATGACATAATCCCCTAAATGATACATCTCCTGATAGCCCTGATCTGGGTGAGCAACATACTCAAAAATCACCTAGATTGGATCAAGGGTTCGGGAATTTCCTGGAAGTGTTTGTTTGACCGACCGCACACGAGGCAATAGCCGAAAGCAGTTCCATGTATTTTGGCCTTGCGGTCGGTCTCTGTTCGCAGGGTAAAAGACACAAAAATACTGAACAGAATAGACATTGCCTGGATTCGTATGAATCCCCTTGTTCGTGGGCATCTTTCTGCCGAACGCCGGGCGCCCACCCAGGAAATACCCAGTACGTTTGTATAATTTACAATTAGGCTGGTGTGAAGAATGATGGACAGGTATATTAGAGCCACACTTCTCTCAGGGGTGGTCTGGTTGTTCAGTAGTTTGTTCGTATGTCGAACGGAGGTATTCAACTCTGTATCTATTGTGTTTTTACCGAACAACCAGACAAATGCTTATGAATTACAGTACATACAAGTAACAAAACCATAGGAAATAATGTTGCAATAAGAAAAGTTATGGACAGCCAAATGTAATCTGCTACACTGCTCCCCCTTGCCCACAAGCCGGCATACACATTCTGATCAATCACGGATCGGCTTGGGGATGTCCGGGGTTGCTCACAGATCATTTTTCCAAGTCAGTTACAAGTGCATTTTTCAATTGTTGGAATGCCTGCTCACACTCCGGGGTCCAGGTTACTTGGTGGGGAAGGTTTTTCTTGGTAAGGTCGGTAAGGGGCTTGGCCAGGGCACTATAGTTGGGGACAAACTTCCTGTAGTACCCTGCCATCCCTAGAAAAGCTATCACCTGAGTCTTGGTTCAGGGGGTTGGCCACTGGGCTCAGGTTTTTGCTTCCCACAGCCTACTCGATGCACGAGGTACAGGACCTCGGCCATCCCTAAGTTGATACACAATGATCAAACAGGGTTCATTTAAGGTAGGCAGGGATCCCATAACTCCAGGAAAGTGCTGAACATTCTTGCGGGGATGAAGAGGGAGTGGGCTGAAGGCCTTTTCCCAGAATTAGATGCAGAGGAAACTGAACTGGGCATATATGCAGAGAGTGCTAGTTAAATTTAACTTCCTACGGCAAATCATAGATAGAATCATGGCATACACAGCCCCTGCGACCAAGGTGTCTTGTGGAGGCTTTCTGTCTACCACATTCCCTATGACGAATGGGACTCGACAGGGTTTTCTGCTTTCCTCCCTGCTCTACATTCTCTCCCTAAAACCGCTGGCACAAAAAATAAAGAAGAAAAACTACCACAACAAGAGGACATAGTCTTAAATTAGAGGGGCAAAGGTTTAAAAATAATATCAGGAAGTATTACTTTACTGAGAGGGTAGTGGATGCATGGAATAGCCTTCCAGCTGAAGTGGTAGAGGTTAACACAGTAAAAGGAGTTTAAGCATGCGTGGGATAGGCATAAGGCTATCCTAACTATAAGATAAGGCTAGGGACTAATGAAAGTATTTAGAAAATTGGGCAGACTAGATGGGCCGAATGGTTCTTATCTGCCGACACATTCTATGTTTCTATATCGTTCAAAGAATGATGGGATTGTTGGGGGTGCAAATCTTCACATTGACAATTCCCACATGTCTTCTACTGCTGCCTGATACAAACCCTAGCCATACTCACCAACAACTGATAGCACTGGTCATGCTAGCAGCTAGGAACTTAATAGTGACAAACTGGAAAACGCCAAGTTGCTCATCTTTCACTCAGCTTAAGGACAACAATTCTATATATATGAGAAGATGTCCCTAGACTCTACTTTACTTTACTCTACCCAGGCAACATGGGCAATCTGGGTATCACTTACACAACCTAGTGATGTATCGGTATGCACCACTACTCATTTCTTCTTTCTTCTCCTTTCTTTTTGATTCAGGGCACAAAACCCGGAAAGGCACCCCCCCCTTTCCCCCTTATGCAGCTACTCACTGACTGACCACACACTTTCTGTGATTATCTCTCTCTGGGTGCCAACCAGTGTTCATCTCACTACACATACCACTGCTTTATATTAGTGTCTTCTTATTCCACATATTTGGATATTTGTGTTAGTTATGTTGTTTTACAGTTCTTTATTGTTGATTTATCCTTACTGCAACGATAATGTGAACTCAAATGGACATAGTGTCTTTCCAGCAAATGTCTCATTATATTGTACTTTGGATTACGACCATTTGTAAGCTGTTGACGTACAATGTTTTTATCATTATTCACTGCATTGTAACTATGTCATGAGTATTTGTCACATCATACCATGTTCTGCGGAAATGTCTGGCCTTGGCTTCTGGTATCCAGTACACTTTTTACAATTCTTGTTTAGTTTTTCTTGGGGTTTTCTGGTTTTCTATTCCATGTCTGGTTTTCTTTGTGCTGGGTTTTCTGGGCTCATTCCTCAATATTCCGATCCTGGAATTCCTCTATATTCCGATCCTGGAATTCCCAGTCTCTTGGATTCCTTTAAATGTTTGTTTCTGTCTGGACCTGCACTAAAGTCACTGGACTGTTTGGCCTGCCAACGTTATGCTCTTGCTAGGACTACGGCTAATGACCCACGATTGCATTGATACTACGAGCCGTGAGTCATGCTGTTCCGAGCGCACCTACACATGTTACATGTAGATGCACCCCTTTAGTTACCACACACGCACACTCAGACCAGCACGCTGGTTCCTGGGGTCTGGACACTGGGAAGGGACACATGCAGAGATCTTTTAGTTGCCCCAAGGTTTTGGATTTCATTCTCTGATTATTTATTCTGGCATACCAAGATAGGCGAAGCAGGAGACTTACCGTGACACATCCTTTACTTTTTTTTCTGTCCCTGATCTGCCACAGATCACTACCCCCCTCCCACCTGTTCATTTGGGCTTGAGCAACCATAGCCTGAGTGGGAGATTACCCTGAACCCAGCTTGTCTGGTCCAGGGAATTTCCCTACCTCAGTGGCTCCCACAGGAGCAACAGCTGCTTACTATTCCACGCACGACACGTTGACCAGCAGCTGGATACCGGCAGAGAGCCATCCATTACTATATAGCCTAACTAGTCCCTAACATGCTCTGTGACCGCCTATTAGAATTCACTTCCGGGAATGCAGCGTACATAAATTAACCAATCATATCTATACACATGGCTACTATGGGAACAACCCTGAAGGCAAATGGAGGGGGACCACAATACTTATACACAAATCGATCACATTCTTACAGACCGAGACCAAAACAGATGGCAATGTCCACTACATATGTGTTAAGGGTTCAGTGCAGGGTCGGAACATCACACTAGTCAACATTTAAGCACCAAACACCAAACAAGGAAAGTGAGGAGCACTTTACAGACAGATTCCTGATCCTACAGGGTGACTTTAACATGCACCCGACAGACAGAGACTACACACATTACTCAATACCCCACTGTAGATACTCCTGCCTGGATTACTTTTTCATACCATACTACTACCTCTTCCAGGTCAGCCAGGTATGCATAGGCCCCATGACATGGTCGGACCATACATCAATAACAATGACTGTGACCTCACCTCTCTTTCGACCCTGCACCACCAGCTGGCCCTTTAACGAAACTCTCTTCCCAAACACGATCCTGGTTAAAGACGCACACACGACACTGACGCAATACTTTACAGAAACACGATGGCCGACACACCTGCTCCTATTATCTGGGAGGCACATTAATGCACACCACAGGGATTCTTCTTGGCAAGGGGCGCTGTGCTGAAGAAAAGTAGGGAGACAGCGATTAGGGACCTCACGGACAAAATCCAGGACTTGGAAACCCGACACAAAACTGCTCACACCCTAGACACATATCAAGAACTAGCAGATGTGAGGGGGCAACTATCCTCTTTCTTCCAACATCGTCTCCAACGCTCTCTTTAGCACACTAAAGCGTTCTTTTTTGTAAATAGTGAAAAATGCGGTAAACTTCTTGCCACAATCATAAATAAGAAACGGAACAGGATGTATATTACCGGACTACATGATACCCATGGCCAGCCACAGAGAATGCCAACACACATCGCCGAAGTAGCATGCGACTACTTCAAAAACCTTTACTCAAAAAATTCACCCGTGGATACACCCCAGACTACCGACACCATACGAACTTATCTGGCTGATAATCTTCACACAAAAATCCTGGAGGCAGTGTCCGAGGTGCTGGAATCACCCCTGACTATGGAGGAACTGGCACTGGTAATCAAGACGTCGAAACCGGGCAAGAGTCCGGGTCCTGACGGACTGACGATACTATAAACAGTTCTTAGATGTTCTATCTCCACATTTCCTGCCTGCTTATAATGAATTGAGACAGGAACAGAAGCTTACCTCCCAGATGCTCGAGGCAAACATAGCCCTGATACCTAAAGAAGGAAAGGACGTGGAGCATTGTGCCAACTACTGGCCTATCTCCCTATTGAACTGCGACATAAAACTTTTTGCTAAAATCCTGGCATCCAGACTGACACCCTACCTTGTGAAACCAGACCAAGTGCGGTTCATACTGCACAGGGAGGAGAGGGACAACACAACCAGGACCTTGTCCCTGATTCACCACGCTCAACAAATAAGCACAGGCTTTCTCCTGCTTTCGACCGATTCGGAGAAGGTCTTTGACAGAGTAAGCTGGGACTTCCTGTTCAGCACGCTCCTAGCTCTGGGGATGGGACCGTATATGTATAACTGGATTACAGCACTGTTGATTCATCGCGAAGTTATGCATTAACAGAGCTTACCCGGAAGCATTTCACATCAGTAACGGGACCAGACAAGGCTGCCTACTTTTGTCTCTGCTGTTCATTTTGGCCCTGGAACTGTTTTTGCAGGTGATTAGGAGAAACACAGATATAAGAGGCATTGTGATGGGAACCTCAATGCACAAAGTGGCCACGTATATGGATGACCTGATCTTCTTCGTCTCCCTGTCTGAGAGAACCCTCCCCGACATTATGCGGGAATTTGAACTCTACGGAAGGATCTCTAACTTCAAGATTAACCTTGCGAAATCAAATTTGCTTAACAACAACTTAACGGCAGATAGGGCTAAGGTACTGCGCCAAAGTTTCCACTTTCACTGGTCTTATAGGGTGATCAAATACCTGGGGACGTTGATACCCCGAGATCAAACTCAACTCTATAGTCTCAACTACCCCCTGATGCTAAACAATTTCAAGAAAAGCAATTCACCTCAAGAGTGGAGCATTAAATATATTGATTAGACACCTACCCTATACATGGGTTATCTGGTCTTATCTTTACGGTAACTTGTATGTTACATCCAATTCAAATCAATATATACATAGAAGAAAACAAATAAATAGAAGATTATAGTGTAAATCTGTATAATTAGTTTATAACAGGAAGTAATCTTATAGATTGTCCACTCACATGTCACAGAGCCCTGAATAGGATAGGTTCAAATCACTTCCACTTATGTGCCGTCTGGTGGCACTTTCCCCTTTAAATGGACGCAAATTTCTTCCTCAATATAGGGAGACAAAAAGTGACACTGTGGAAGACAATCTAGTGTAGTATGTATGAAAAAATGTTGAGAAGTATATACCTTTAAGTGATTGCTCACCTTATCCAGAGTCTAAGTACCTGGCTCTGGGGTAAAATAGCTTAGGTGTCTATAAATAGCTTAGGTGTCTGGGGCAGATTCAGAGGTTCAGGAACGGACTTGGATAAAAGGAAATTTATTCTATAAGTAAAAACAGATACCAAATAAAGCATAAACAAATTTGAAAATGACCAACAAAAATCCTCTTCCGAGACACGTTTCACCCTTCTTGAGGGCTTTTTCAATCGGTATAATCTGCTTCGTTCAGTTCCTCGTTTTTAAATATGCCGGTCTAGCTTGTCATTGGTGGAACTTTCTTATCTTCTGCCAATCAGGTTATGTCCGAAAGTCAAGGGAGCAAATTGGACAGGAAAAAGACCACACAGCCCTTAGGATGTGAGCAATTTGCGTCCATTTAAAGTGGAAAGTGCCACCAGAACGAAGCAGATTATACCGATTACATGATATCATGCATTATAAAATCAAATAAAGACAGAATTTTAAAAAAAACACAAATATGAAAAATGCATTGCTATATTATAATTGTTTTGTCTAATAAAATTACTCTGATGAAAAAAATATCAAGTATTACTATGCCTAACAAAATATTGTAAAACTTGTCCCACTATTTTTAGGTGGGTAATTAACAAACTAGAAGAATGTAGATGTGTTCACAGGAATTCCCATGCGACACAAAAGGTACTGTGTGAAGCAGAACGACACAGAGAGCAAAAATGAAAATGACATATACACAATAAGGGAGGAATGCATACAAAGAAACTGTAGGGGAAAAAAACACATAGAAAGGCATATTTCAGGAACAGCTCAAATTATTTACTTTTACTAAAGTCATCAATATTCTGACATGTTTTGCTTTACTAGTAGCAAAAATTATGTTATAAAAAATTACCACTTGACAGGATGTAAAAAAGGGCTATATAGTGTAAGCATCTCTGTATCACTTTCCCAATTCCTTGCAAAGTGCATCTTTCTATTCTTGATCAACTGTCATTCATTTTCTAACCCATCATGCTTTGTACTCAAGCATACATATAAAGGTCATCTAACGTAACTGGAAAATTGAACAATTTGGCATGTTGATGCAAATTGGCTATATTCCGTACCTGGATAATTACGTTCAATCTACTCAGCCATTGTTAAAATCTATTTAAAGAGTGTGGTATTTGTCAGTGAGTTTCAAATAAAGTATTGGAGACAAAATGTTCTTGCGATAATTGCATGCTCAAGTCCCATGGAGACATTTTTATATTTTTATTAAAGCATTAAATGAGGTTAAATCAAGAACATTTGCACTGCAAAGAACGTGTTGAGCAATATCTTCTATGATAAATCTAATCAATTAAATGAAATTGGGCTCAATGGATTTCTGCTGGGTTTTTTTCTGTTAAATCCATATTGTAGATTATATATGATTCACAATGTCTTCTAGAATGATTCTGGAGCAAACCTAAAAAAAAATTAAAACAGTCATTTGTCTCTATGGTTTATGTTGAGAGGAATTCTGTGTCTCCTAAGCAAAGCTGTAAATGTGCATTGTAGTGGAATTAAATGGCATAGTTCCACCTTAAAATCCATGTTCAATATTTATTGGTGTATGTTTTATGATTGTATATTTGAACTACACAAACTGCTTTTGCCATCATTACTGTAAGTTTTGTTTTTTCTCGAGTTGTTCTCAACTGCATTTTTTCCAGAACTGATGCCAAGTCTTTATGATGACATGCTCATTTGACCTAATTCTTACTCCCTAATTGCATTCCAAAGATAAGAATTGTGGTTACTGTGACCCTGAAACAGAATAAAATACAGGAAGGGCAGTGCGGTATTGAAGAAGATTTAACTAGTATGCTCAGGGTTGTAGGAAAAGAAGTGCTTTTAGCTGTATTGTTAGCCTGGAGGGCCACAGATTTACCATATTTGTGAAAATATTTAGACTTGACTCCAAGATACACAAAGTTAATAATTAAATAAATAAAAGTTATAAAAAACATAGCCTCCCACATTTTTTTTGGGAGATTTTTTTTTTTTTGTAAATGAGAAATTCAGAAAATGTGGCTGTGGAACATACTTGTGTCTTAGAAATTAATTATGATAATAATAAAACTAGAAAAGCTACAATTTCTGGGGAAATTGTGTGAAGTGTTCTTGCCTCCACCAGTAGTCTACAACTGGAGTGGGCGGAGTAACTGTTATCATTTATATAGCACATTTAATTGCAATGTTGTTGCACAGTTACATTAAACCATACATTTATAAAAACATAAGCAGTTGTTCAAAAGGCCATGTCTATGACATCACTTGTTGCTGCAGCCTGGCACAGGTCAGAGTATTTTGGCGGTTGCCATCTTCAAACGGTCGTATTTTAAAAACTATAAATCCTACAGCGAAGAGCTTTATATTGTGAGAATCACAAGACCCAGACCTACATTCTGATGCATAGTATGTCTCTGAAGTTTAAAAAATGAAGGCACAGTTGCAGTTTAGAAATTGCACTTCAAATTTGAGCTTTGTAGAGTGAAGTTTCAATGAATGTCAATGGACAGCGTTAGTTGCAAACAAATGATTATATTGTGAAAACTATCAGGACTATGGCTTAGCCGTTGACATGTTTAGTGGCAGCAGGGATAGCTGAACATTTTGATATAAGATTTGTGTAGGTGGGCTTGAAAATGAGGGAGTGGTGGCAGTTTAGAAATCACCTCCTGATTTTTCAGCTTTTGCCAGCTCCCTCTCTAGTTTTGAACATTTTGCCATTCATTCCTATGGGACTAATTTCGCCACAAGAACGACGATATTCCGTGAACCATTCGGCAAAACGTTCCACAAAGTAATAGCAATCCGATCGGGAACAATCTGCACGTTTCGGTATATTACTGTCTATGTAGTGTAAAAACTGTGGGAGGAGTTAGGGTGGTAAATTTGGCTATAATAAGAATAATATATGTGAGATAACATTAAGTGGTCTTGCTATGCAAGAACACTTAATAATATATATGTGAGATAACATTAAGTGGTCTTGCTATGCAAGAACACTTAATAATAATATATATGTGAGATAACATTAAGTGGTCTTGCTATGCAAGAACACTTAACTAGTAAAGCTACAGTTTCTGGTGAAATTGTGTGAAGTGGTCTTGCCTCCACCAGTAGTCTACAACTGGAGTGGGCGGAGTAACTGTTATTATTTATTTATATAGCACATTTAATTGCAACGTTGTTGCCCAAAGTGCTTCACAGTTACATTAAAACATACATTTATAAAAACATGTGTACAAAAGGCCCTCTCCATGACATCACTTGCTGCTCCAGCCTGGCACAGGTCAGAGTATTTTGGCTGTTGCCATCTTCTAACGGTCGTATTTTACAAACTATAAATCCTACAGCGAAGAGCTTTATATTGTGAGAATCACAAGACCCAGACCTACAAAAGGAGCAGAAAGGAACAGAAATAAGCAGGATGGGTCTGCAAGGAGCAGAAGGGAGCAAGAGTAGCAGAGAGGTATCAGAAAGAGAAAGGAGCAGAAGGGCGCAAAAGAAGCTGAAAGGTAAAGGAGTAGTGATGTCGCGAACCCGAAATTTTCGGTTCGCGAACGGCGAACGCGAACTTCCGCAAATGTTCGCGAACCGGCGAACCGCCCGAAACGCCATTGACTTCAATGGGGAGGCGAATTTTAAAACACACAGGGACTCTTTCTGGCCACAATAGGGATGGAAAAGTTGTTTCAAGGGGACTAACACCTGGACTGTGGCATGCCGGAGGGGGATCCATGGCAAAACTCCCATGGAAAATTACACAGTTGATACAGAGTCTGGTTTTAATCCATAAAGGGCAGAAATCACCTAACATTCCTAAATCACAATCAATATGGATTGACACCTGACATATGACATATTGACACCTTGACATATGGATTGACACCTGTCCTCAGAGCCCCTGATGCACACGGACACAGAGCAGAATAGAGACGGGTCCCCCTACATAGGGTCACTTGGCAGATATGGATTGACACCTGTCCTAAGGATCCCTGGTTCCCTGATACACACTGACACAGAGCAGAATAGGGACTGGTCTCCCTACATCGGGTCACTTGGCAGATATGGATTGACACCTTGTTACAAACTGCTATTTGTAACGGGCCCTTTAAATGGCATATTGCCCTGCTTCCCTGGGTTGTGGAGAAGCCTACTTGCCAGCCTCCCCCCGCATGACTATGGCCCCTGGGAGATTGTGAAAATGTATGCACTTTTATTTGGTGTGTATGGCCCTTTAAGACTGTCGGTGGGCATATTGGGGCTTATGGACTCTTTATGTGACTGGTGCTGGCTCTTTAAACACCTTTTTTGGGACATCAGGAAGATTGGGACACTGCCCCTTTAAGGCCGTGTCCCCAGACTTGTTGGGGACACGGCCCCTTTAAGACGGCGTCCCCTGTGTCCCCAGACCTGGTGCAAACCCTTTGTGCCTG
>OW240912.1:328973475-329111112 GCA_933207985.1 Pelobates cultripes | reverse complement strand
GTTGGATCAGGAGAAGAAAGTACAGGTGATTTAATGAGCGCCGTCTTGAGCTGTTGGAAGGCCTGTTCACATTCTGGGGCCTATACTACTATCTTGGGGAGGTTTTTACACGTTCCTATATGGCACTTACTGGGCTTTAGGGTCAGTCCGGACTCCCTAATCCGGTCTATTACGGCTCCTATGTGGGTCAGGTGTTCAGGCCAGGAGCTGCTAAAAATGTCTATACCATCCAAGTAGGTGTGTATCAGTGTGTATTAGGGATCCTAGGACAGAGGCGTCAATCCATATCTGCCAAGTGACCCATGTTGGGGTAACATTCCCATTCTGCTCTGTGTCAGTGTGTATCAGGGATCCTTAGGACAGGTGTCAATCCATATCTGCCAAGTGACCCCATGTTGGGGTAACATTCCCTATTCTGCTCTGTGTCAGTGTGTACTGTGGATCCCAGTATTGTGTGTCAATCCATATCTGCCAAGTGACCCTATGTTGGGGTAAACATTCCCTATTCTGCCTGTGTCAGTGTGTATCAGGGGCTCTGAGGACAGGTGTCAATCCATATCTGCCAAGTGGACCCCATGTTGGGGTAAGTAACATTCCCTATTCTTGCTCTGTGTCAGTGTGTATCATGATCTCTGAGGACAGGTGTCAATCCATATCTGCCAAGTGACCCTATGTAGGAGGAACAGTCTCTATTCTGCTCTGTGTCAGTGTGTGTCAGGGGCTCTGAGGACAGGTGTCAATCCATATCTGCCAAGTGACCCTATGTTGGGGTAACATTCCCTATTCTGATCTGTGTCAGTGTGTATCAGGGGCTCTGAGGACAGGTGTCAATCCATATCTGCCAAGTGACCCTATGTTGGTGCAACATTCCCTATTCTGATCTGTGTCAGTGTGTATCAGGGGCTCTGAGGACAGGTGTCAATCCATATCTGCCAAGTGACCCTATGTAGGAGGAACAGTCCCTATTCTGCTCTGTGTCAGTGTGTATCAGGGAACCTTAGGACAGGTGTCAATCCATATCTGCCAAGTGACCTGATGTAGGGGGAACAGTCCCTATTCTGCTCTGTGTCAGTGTGTATCAGGGATCCTTAGGACAGGTGTCAATCCATATCTGCCAAGTGACCCTATGTTGGGGTAACATTCCCTATTCTGCTCTGTGTCAGTGTGTATCAGGGATCCTTAGGACAGGTGTCAATCCATATCTGCCAAGTGACCAGATGTTGGGGTAACATTCCCTATTCTGATCTGTGTCAGTGTGTATCAGGGCTCTGAGGACAGGTGTCAATCCATATCTGCCATGTGACCCTATGTAGGAGGAACAGTCCCTATTCTGCTCTGTGTCAGTGTGTATCAGGGATCCCTAGGACAGGTGTCAATCCATATCTGCCAAATGACCCTATGTAAAAAAGGCCTGATGAGATGAGCTGCCTTGGGCTAAAAATGGTCCACACGCTGCTGTATTTTAGCTCTGAATACCTGTTGACTTGTGTGACTTATCCACCACCAACTTGGGTTCAAGCCGCCAGTGTGTACTTTATAAATGGCTTTATAAAGCAGTGTGTACTTTATAAATGGCTCCACCTGCCACCCGTACAGCAACACAGTCTCCAGTTAGGAGGACCAACCAAGCATCTTCTTCCATCTGCCTTACTAAATTACTGCCGTGTATACGACCACTGATAGGAGACGCGGAAGGTATTAAACTGATAAAAATAGTACTAAACACACCACTCCTATCTGGTGTCACATTAGCTTGACCGCGCAGTGCCCCAAATTTGCAGTAAAGAGGACCCGACCAAACCTCTTCTTCCATCTCCCTGTTACAAAAATCAATGCCGTGTACACGTCCACTGATAGGAGACGCGGAAGGTATTAAACTGATCAGAACAATACTAAACACACCACTCCTTTTTTTTTGGTGAGGCTTTACAGGACAGAGTGCTTCTCCACGGGACATGTTAACTCACGGGCAGCTGGCTCATCAAGGAACCACAGCAGCTTTCCATGTACAGGTAAGACACGTGCAGCCGGTAAGGGTTCAGGCTCTTCTTCCTGGAGGATACGCTGCAAGCCTGTTGAACGAGGTGACCTTGCTCGGGTCCCAGGTGTACGGTTCCTAAAATGGCTGCCATATACACGTCCACTGATAGGAGACGCGGAAGGTATTAAACTGATCAGAAAAATACTAAACACACCACTCCTATCTGGTGGCACATTAGCTTGACCGCGCAGTGCCCCAAATTTGAATTAAGAGGACCGATTAAGCATCTTCTTCCATCTCCCTGTTACAGAAATCACTGCCATATCCATACAAATTGTACAGAATGTCCAGGATAGTTTTCCAGGACAAATGTTGTCGCCTGTTGAACGAGGTGACCTTGCTCGGGTCCCAGGTAAAACTACACTAAAATGGCTGCCATATACACGTCCAAATCATTACTTTAACACATAAGCAAAAATACAAAGACAACCAAACCCAAAGACAACAAGCGGTTATAATTCACAGTGTATGAGTAACAACAAGTCTGGGGACACGGCCTTAAAGGGGCAGTGTCCCAACTCTTCCTGATGTCCCAAAAAAGGTGTTTAAAGGTCCACAGTCACATAAGATATATTGTTCTGGGATTCCATGGGGAGGTAAGCCGACGAGGGGAAATAGGTATGAAAGATTTTGTCCAAGGGTCAAACAATAATCATCCCGAGAGCCCATCTATACTTCGGAACTATATGACCATCCTCTCTTTCTAGTGTCCTATTTCTTTGCATTACCCTTTCCACTTCTGACCACTTTGGCAACCTTCCTCCTTTCCAATTTACAACAATCAACCATTTCGCTATTGATAAAATATGAAACAGGAAAGATTTTAATTATTTTGAGCGGTGACTAGGTAAAAAGTGAAACAGAGCCAAATCTGGAGTTAATTTGATCTGTTCACCTACAATTCGAGATATCCCAAGTTTGACCTCCTTCCAATAGATTTGAATATAGGGACAAGACCACCACATGTGTGTTGCTGAGCCAACTTGATTACAGCCTCTCCAACAAAATTTATATGTATCCTCTTTCTTTATTTTCTAATGCTTAAGTGGCGTTATATACCATCTATTTAAAATACATCTCCCTATATGAAACATGTTTAATTAATTTGTATATTGAAGCAAAAGCTCCCGACCACATTTCCATGGGTTCTTATATTTAAAAATTTGGTGCCCAAATCCCTATCTCTCAAAAGACTGAAACATTTTGAAAGCAAGGGCATCTTATTTGTTGAACATATTTTTTCACAGGGTGTCAGTTGTCTAAACTCTTTTAAACAAAAACTGGACATCGAGATCCTAGCCTTTACCTTAATGAATTCCATATATCACTGCTTAAGCTTTCACTTAGTCCTCATACTACCTTTCTACCAACTTCAGCCACCTTTCAATGGGTGTGCTGCTCAGGTCAGTTTTCATTACACTCGTCTTATACTTTTCCCCTACAACCCACCTGGTGGCCTTATTTCCTCTTTCCACTTCAATACTCATTTCAGCAATTCCAGTTTACTGTTCTTAAAGAGACAGTCCTGGTGCTATAATCACTACAGTGACTGATCAAATTTCAAACCTTTCTAAAAACCATTTATGATTTGACAATTTACCTTGTTCCAGCTGATGTGACATCTGCTACATCTAACCTTCTACAGCCAATGAGGCTGGTCCTGCATCAGCCATCCTTTACTCTATGTCGACATTCAGCTCCGGCTGTTGGAGAAGCTCCTGCTGTTGAATGTGGTGTTGGTGCTTATGAGACCTGGGTAAGTTGTCAGAAAGGACTTATACAGGAACAGTGTCATGGCACCATAATAACTACACCAGGTTGTAGTGTTGTGGTGTTTTGACTTAACATTTAATCTCGCTTAATGAAACACACATTTCTGGGTGTTGTATATTAAATATTAGAAAAATTAAAAATCTATGAAAAAATAAATCTACATGTCTGCAATTCTGCCATATTGGTTGCTTTGATATGAATTGTTTGCAAGCACATACTATGTGTATACTGTTGTGTATTAATGGCGCACAACATGAACAGATGCCATTTTTTTTGAAAGACCTTAATCTTGAATGAAAAAATGTAAGACTAAATGTAGTCTTTATGCCAAGC
The DNA here is from genome assembly GCA_933207985.1 of Pelobates cultripes. Taxonomy (NCBI): domain Eukaryota; kingdom Metazoa; phylum Chordata; class Amphibia; order Anura; family Pelobatidae; genus Pelobates; species Pelobates cultripes. Next base: position 329,106,965 of record OW240912.1, on the reverse strand, counting down.
TAGTGTATAAAATGTATGAAAATGATAAATCTTTACACAGCATACGTAGATTGTGATTTGTTGACAAATTAACCAAGCAAGTTGTTTCTTAAATCTTAAAATACATTTTCTATTTTTTATATTACATAATTTGAAAAATAAATTGCAGTATTAAAGTGAATGTTGCTTGGGTTTCTAGGCATACATGTATGGGATTAAGAAAAATAAAGAAATAAAGAATAAAACCTAATAAATAACATGGCATTGTTTCTCTTTTTCTAGCCAATTGAGAAGAAAACAAGGTTATATATGGAGTGTGACAGAGCATATACTATGTAGGATAAAGTGAAGCAGAAAAAACATCAGCAAATCAATATGTTTGTCTCCCAAATTGGAGCAAAACATGGAGTCAGATGTATCAAATAAAATTATCTCCATTAAAATCAATATTTAACTTGTATAGAAAGTGCTTTTTTATTTTTATAACATCTAGACTTTGTGTGTTTGGGTCCATCACCCAAACCCAGGTAAGAACAGACATAAGGACAACAGATTTATCAGCATCCATAATATTTTCAACTGGATTTGTTTAAGTGATGTTAATTTGTTTACATGTAGTGGTGTATATCATATATTTATAATATATAGAAGGACTCTCTTTATGTAGCTATGGCTTAGATGTGCGCACTTGTCATCTTCCATCAATTGCATGCAATAACTAGTAACGTTGAGAGAACATAAATATTAAAGGGACACTATAGGCACTAAGACCACTTCTTGTGGATCCAGGACATACTTGAAAACGAGAGAAATCTCAATGTATCTTTCCTGGTAAAATATTTTATAAATAAATAAATAAATCTCATTAAAGTGGTCTGGCTGCACTGTCCCTGTTCCCCTAACCCTGCAATGTGAAATTTTAGAGAAACAGCAATGTTAACATTCTAGTGTTAAGGCTGCCTCCACTGGCTGTCTACCAAACAACCACTAGAGGAGCTTCCTTGAATTTCTTGCAACACATGCGCGTTAGGTCACCCCAGTGGTGTAAGTGTTGTGAGGTGAGGAGCCTGACACAGTGTGTGAGGTCCCCAGGAAAGTGTTTAAAGGGTTATTTAATCCTTTTAAAGATGGGTGTGTGAGGGGAGAGGGGCACTATAGAATTTGGAAGACGGCTTTGTATCTCTAACACTGTTGTGTTCCTTTAACCCCTTAACGCCGTTACAGCATTCTATGCCGTCCCCATTTAAATGGGCTTTAAAGCCGTTGCGGCGGCATAGAACGCCATAACTGCTGCCATCAGAGGGACTGTCTAAAATGTCAGACAGTCCCCCTGTTGGTGGGAAGCATAAAAAAAAAATGTGTAAAATTAAAATAGAAATGTATATATATATATATACATATATATATATATATATATATATATATGTGTGTGTGTGTGTGTGTTTGTTTTTTATTTAAAATAAATAATCTGTTGGTTCGGTGGAGAATCCCTGATGGTTCCAGTGGTGAGAGTGAACTCTAGCAAGAGTAGGACCTGCAGGCTTAACTCCTGGGTCCTCTCTCACGCCCTGCCGGCTGCCAGCAAAGTGCCCACGGACCGTGAAGGCACATCACAGGGCAGGCGGTTGGATAGCACCGGCCCTGCAGGGGAGAGCATACCCCCCTCTTGAACCCGCCACTGGGTCAAGGTACGATTGTAACAGACTGACTAAATATAAGCCTGGTTCAGAAGGATCTTGAACCAAACCCAATTCCACCAGACCTTGGGAATTATGGGATTTTTTTTGTCTCCCTTTTAGCAGTGGCGTACTAAGGGGGGGTGGGTGTCATGACCAGAACCAGGCATGTGTGAGCTGTGTGGCGGCACAGGTTGTCATTGCAGCTGGGGAGATGGGCGTCCGATACGAGTCACACAAGCAGCAGACCAGCAATGCAACCACTTCAAAACTGGCCGCACGAAAAGAAAGTGAGTGTCTGCCTGTAACTGTGTGTGTGTGTGTGTGTGTGTGTATGTTTGTGTATGTGTGTGTATGTATGTGTGACTATCTGTAAGTGTGTGAGTGTGTGACTTTCTGCCTGTAACTGTGTGTGAGACTATCTGCCTGTGTTTTGTGTGTATGTGTTTGTGTGTGTGCCTGTCTGCCTCTAACTGTGTGTGTGTGACAGTCTGCCTGTAACTGTGCATATGACTGCCTGTGACTGTCTGCCTGTGACAGTCTGCCTGTGACTGTATATGTGATTGTCTGCTTGTGACTGTGTGTGCCTGTATGTATGACTGTCTGACTGTAACTGTGTGCGTGACTGTCTGGCTGCGACTGTGTGTGACTGCCTGTAACTGTCTGTGTGTGACTGTGTGTGTAGCTGTCTTCCTGTAACTGTGTGTGTGACTGCCTGTGACTTTATGTGTGACTATATGCATGTGACTATGTGTTTGTGACTTTCTGCCTGTGATTGTGTGATGCTGCCTGTAACTGTGTGTGTGTGTATGTGTGTGTGTGATGCTGCCTGTAACTGTGTGCGATTGTATGCCTGTAACTGTGTGTGATTGTATGCCTGTAACAGTGTGTGAGTATATGCCTGTAACTGTGTGTGTGTGTATATGTGAGTGTCTGCCTGTAACTGTGTGTGTGGGGGTGCAGGGATTTTGTAAAAGGTGGCAGGGCCCTTGTATAAGGGGGGCTGAGCAGAGGATTTGTGGAAGGGGGTTGCAGGAGTTATATAGTTACATAGCTGAAAAGAGACTTGTGTCCATCAAGTTCAGTCTTCCTCACATTTGAGTTTTGTAGAAAGGGGCAGTACAAGGGTTTGTAGAAGGGGGGCAGGACAGGGATTTTACATTGTTTACAAATTTGTGCAATACATTATAAAAAAAAGAAAACATTTTTTACATTTGGGAAGGTGGGGTGGAGGGTTCCACACACAGGATCTGCCCTGGGTTCCAAATGCTGTAGGTACGCCCTGCATTTTAGTATAATATGGAACCCTCCCGGGGTCTGGGACAACCAAGGTTCTGAAATATGGATTTGGGTTAACTCAGCTCCTCTAGCTGCCAAGGCCAAAAGACAGCAGAGAAGCCAACTATCATGTATTCATCTGCACATAAAAATGTGATTAATGGCATTTATTGTTCTGACAGGAAAAGTTGTGCCGAGCAGCAATCAATCCACAGGAGGGTTTGTGCTGAGCAGCAATCATGCAAATAGGAACCTGGTAACTGCCCTTGGGGTCAAAGGCCGGTTACAACCAATCAGATCCACAGGTGGGGTATTTAGGCCCAGTTCCCCCTCTTGCTCAATGCCCTGTCGTGGTTTCCCTTGTGGTTGTCCGAGAGCACGTTATTGATTCTGGTTATTCTGATTATTTGACTTTGGCATTGATTTTGACTTCCCTGTTTTCTGGCATCCCTGACGCCTGGCTTTTCCTTATTGTTGTGTCTCTTTCTGTATCCCTTGACCTCGGCTATTCCTGACTATTCTTTGGTACGTTAGTCCGGCCATTCTAAGGTCCGGTATAAGTTACCTATCAGTCCTCTGTGTTACACAGTTCTACGTCCTGGATCATACTGTAATCGTGACATTACGATATGGCAATAGATCCTGTAGAATTGTGTAAGCACATAGCTGCTTACGAAAGGAAACTAGAGGAGAATGATCACCGCATGGATCAATTTGCCCAGGCCTTCAATACACTTTTTTCCCGACCAGCGCACCTGCAGCCTGTGGTATCCTCTACCGTCTCACCTCCACCTATAGTATACAAGGCGCCCACTATCTCTGTATCTCCTCCCCTGCATTTTGATGGTAATATTCAAGAATGCCGGGGATTTATTAACCAAATAGAGTATCATTTTGAGGCCTCACCGGGATCTTTTCCCACAGATAGAGCTAAACTTGATTACCTAATGAACCAACTAAAGGTAAAGCTGATGAACCAATTAAAAGGTAAAGCTTTAGCTTTAGCTTGGGCCAATCCGTTATGGGAGAGTAATAAGAGTGTGGCACACAATTACCAGGAATTCCTTATGGAATTTAAACTTACATTTGAACCATTAGGCAGGTAGGACGACACCTCCACTGCCCTGAGGCACATCAGACAAGGGAACTGGTCTATCTCGGAGTATGCCATAGAATTTCGTACCCTGGCTTCCGAGGTAGACTGGACTAACAGCTGGCTAATCTCTGCATTTAAAAAGGGACTATTTGGCACTATGCTAGATGAGATTGCTGCCAAAAATCTACCCAAGAAACGTAACGAGCACATCATATTTGTTATGCAAATTGATAATAGACTAAGAACCAAATAGAATACTAGAAATAAGACCAGACGTATGACCTTTCACACCCCTTCTCTTCGAACCTGTTGTTCCTGACCTTCCTATACAGTTCGAACCTGAACCCATGCAGTTGGGGGTTACTAGACTGTCAGAGGCTGAGAAACAATATAGGAGAAATGAAGGTCTATTCTTATACTGCGGTAGCAATGGACATATGAGAAACAACTATTTCTGCCTCTGGGTTTCAGATGGATCCTAAAAAAATAGAGTCTGTTCTACAGTGGCCTTTACCCACTGGGTTGAAAGCCATTCAAAGGCTCATTGGTTTCGCCAATTATTACAGAAGATTTATTAAGGGATTTTCTTCAGTAATAGCCCCCATCACCAATATGACACGCAAGAGGGCTAGTAATACGATATGGTCTATGGAGGCTATTGAAGCCTTTGAAAGTCTCAAACAGCGGTTTGCCTCCGCTGACATATTGATACATCCTGACACCAGTAAGCCTTTCATACTGGAGGTTGATGCTTCAGAGACAGGGGTAGGGGCAGTTCACTCCCAGAGGGAGAGACAGGAATCTCTGTTACATCCTTGTGGTTACTTTTCTAGAAAGTTGTCTCCTGCTGAGCGCAATTATGATATTGGCAATAAAGAATTGTTGGCCATTATTCAAGCTCTCAAGGAGTGGCGACATCTTTTAGAGGGTTCCAAGGACCCCCTTTTGATCCTTACTGATCACAAAAACCTGTCTTACATTGGAGATGCCAAGAAATTATCTTCTAGACAAGCTAGGTGGTCTCTATTTCTTTCTCGTTTTAATTTTCTTATCACGTATAGACCTGGTTCTAAAAATGTCAAGGCCGACGCCTTGTCCAGGCAGTTTTATACTGAGACTATAATAGAGCAAGAAACGTCCCATATCATTCCCCTGGAATGTATTATTGTGTCCACTGTCCTTTCATTGTCCTCTCCACTGCTTGGTTCCATCATGGAGTTCCAGTCTCAGGCGTCCTGCGGTAAACCTCAGGACAAATTGTCCGTTCCATTGGGGGAAAGGGTTAATATCATGAAGGTGTTTCACGAAAATGTGTCTGCTGGTCACCCAGTTATTAATAAATCCACTTATGCTATCATGAGGTCATTCTGGTGGGATTCCCTCAGGAAGGATGTTAAGGAGTATGTGCAGGCTTGTTCTGTTTGTGTGGTTTCCAAAGTACCTCATAAACTCCCTTGTGGCTTGTTGCAACTTCTTCCTATTCCTGAGGTCCCATGGTCCCACTTGTCCATGGACTTTATTGTTGAACTTCCTAGTTCTAATGGTTATACCACTATTCTCATGGTTGTGGACCGCTTTTCTAAAATTACTCATTTTCTTCCACTCAAGAAATTGCCGTCATCTCAAGACCTGGTACTAATCTTTATAGGAGAAATTGTCCTTCTGCATGGCATTCCTCACAATATGGTATCTAATAGTATCTCAGTTAGTATCTCAGTTTGTGTCCTGGTTTTGGAGGGTCTTCAATAAACAATTTGGGATTGAATTGTCTTTTTCATCCTCTTACCACCTCCAGACCAATGTTACAGCTGAGAGGGCTAACCAGTCCTTGGAATATATATTTGCGTTGTTTCGTTAATAGCACTTAAGACAATTGGTCCGAATTACTACCATAGGCCGAGTTTTCTAGGAACAATGCTGACCATGACTCCTCTGGGCATAGTCCATTTTTTGTTAATTATGGCCGGCATCCTTCTGTCCTACCAGCTGTTTTTTCTGATACGGCTATTTCTACTTTGGATGACCGTCTGGCTTCCATCCGTGATACCTGGGTTACAGTTCAATCTGCTTTGGGTACTGCTGCTGACTGTTTCAAGCACTATGCTGATACACGCCGAGGTGCCAACCCTGTTTACCAAGTAGGTGAGAGTTTGGTTATCTTCTCGTAACATCAGGCTCCTAGGTTCCTTGGTCTTTTTTGTGTTCTTCGTGGACTCAATCCTGTTGCTTACTCTCTGGCCCTTCCAGCCTCCTTGAAAATTCCTAATACCTTTCATGTGTCCTTGCTCAAACCTCTTATTTGTAATAAATATACTGTCCTGAGTATCCCTCCTCCTCCCTTAGTCGTTTCTGGACAGGAAGAGTATGAGGTCTCCTCCATAATTGATTCCAGGTTTTCTTGGGGCACTTTACAGTACTTGGTGGATTGGAAAGGTTATGGACCAGCAGATCGTTCTTGGGTTCCGGCGTCTGGTATACATGCTGGCCGCCAGATTCGCTATTTTCACGCCAAGTTTCCTCTCAAGCCTGGTGGGCGTTCTTCAGGTGGGGGGGTAATGTCACGTATTCATCTGCACATAAAAATGGGAACCTGGTACCTGCCCTTGGGGTCAAAGGCCGGTTACAACCAATCAGATCCACAGGCGGGGTATTTAGGCCCAGTTCTCCTCTTGCTCAGTGCCCTGTTGTGGTTTCCCTTGTGGTTGTCCGAGAGTGCGTTATTGATTCTGGTTATTCTGGTTATTTTGACTTCTTTGTTTTCTGGCATCCCTGACCCCTGGCTTTTCCTTATCGTTGTGTCTCTTTCTGTTTCCCTTGACCTTGGCTATTCCTGACTATTCTTTGGTATGTTAGTCCAGCCATTCTAAGGTCCAGCATACGTTACCTATCAGTCCTCTGTGTTACACAGTTCTACGTGCTGGATCATACTGTAATCCTGACACCATCTTAATAGCAGTCCATCTTAAATCTATTTTAGCATTATCCAAAGAATTAAGGTAATTAAATAAGAGGTCTACATCCCAAGTAGATGTGTACCATGGAATATATGGGCGGCAGATTGATAACCGTATTAGTAATCTCAAACACAGGGCATCCTGAGTAAGGTTAGGGATAAGGAAATTTAAAGCAGATCCATGGGTCTTGATGGTACTAAACCTGAATGGAACTTAAGAGTAAGAAATTCTAAAGCTAATGGAATGGTATCAGTTCCCTGAGAAGTAAATAGAAAAGAAACCTCCCTTTCTTTGAATTCCTCAATCATCTTTCTCTATCTTACCCTAGTTCTGCATCTTAAAGATAAATTAATGATGTCCGGACCTAATCTGATAAAAGGGGATATGTTAACCGCCTACCAGGGCTGCAATCAACATCAGCTGCTGAAGCTTGAACAAAAGTTTGCTGGTTCCCTGAAAGCAGTCCACATTCATGCACAATGGGATCTTGGTTCCCTTGACTAACTGATGGATCAAGGGTTACCAGGGTCTGTAGGTCCATACTGGGTAAACGAGAACTAGACTCTGTACCCTGTCCCTGCGGATAAGGGGCTGGAACATCTATCCATTGGAAAGACAGTGCATCCATTTTCCAAGCTCCCTTTGTCCAAATCCTGGAGACAAACCTGGGAGTTTGTGCATAAGTTTGGGATGCAAACAGATCTACTTGTCTCTGGCCAAAATTGTTTTCTATCCGTTGGAATAGAGCAATCTATAACTGAACCATTGCCACAGACAAACTCTGGCGAGAGAAAGAATCTGCTAGCTGGTTCACCTCTCCCAGAACCTATTCTGTGTAAACCCGAACTTTGTTTGCCAAAGATCTAGAGCCTCCAAACGAAGACCCCTTGATCTTGTGCCCCCTCTGTGGTCCTGTTGTCCGATTGGACATCAGTAACTGGTTTAGAGGAACTAGGCCATGGAGAGCTAATTTTATTGCTCTTAACTCCAAGATATTTATATGAAGGAGTCTCTTGGTCTGACCAAATTCCTCTTATCGCGTTTTGTGCTTTAAACACACCCCAACCGTGAGGTGAGACATCTGACGTCAGAGTAACCACAAACCGCTGCTCTAACAGGGGAGGAGGAAGTGGGATTTCTAACCCAGGAATATACTTCAACTCTTCTCTGACCTTCTTGGGGAAAAAGAAGTTAAATTCTCAATGGCCAACCTGTCTTAATCGATTCCCTAAAAACAGATGACTTCTTCTGCAAAGTAAAGGGGAATCGTCGTAGGCTGGTGTTAAAGCTATTCATTTCCCGATAATCTATGCCAGATCTCTCAAGGACCAACTTTGATGCCTTAGAGATGAGGTCAGATGTACCAATAATTTGTCTCATTTGTCCTGAGACATTCCTAGTGACATAATACTGGTGTTCAGTGCAAAACCCAGAAAGAGAATGCTTCGAGTGGGAATTGGGACTGATTTCTGTAAATTCACAACAAACCCTAGGTCTTGTAAAAAGGAAGCAAGACAGTCCCGCTGAGAAGGAAGGACTTCCCCATCTGGATGCATGGGCAGGATGTCATCTAGATAGTACAGACACATGTAACCTTTGAGTCTGACATTGGATATCACTGATTTCATTATTCTGGAGAATGTGTATGGTGCATTGGATAGGCCAAACACAATAACAGTCCACTGCGAGACCTTTCCTTTCCACCAAAGCCTGAGGAATTGACTGTGTTTCTTGGCTATAGGGACTGAATGGAAGGCATCTTTTAGGTCTAACTTTATGCAGAATTTTTTTTCTGTACTAAGCCTGGAAGATCTGATAAACCCTCCATCCTAAACCTTTTTTTCTTGATGAAAGCGTTCAGAGCTCTTACATTTAGAATCGGTCTCCAGGAACCGTCTGATTTTGGGATTGGGAACAATGGACTGACCCATCCTGTGATAGACATGTCTGCCAACTCTATCTTCTCTTGATTTAAAGCTATCTAGCACTGGGATCACCTCTCTGGCCGGTGCAAATCTCTGAACTGGGAACCTTAAAAGGGGGAGTTATAAACCCCTTTGAAAAATCTTTACAACCCATTTGTCTGAAGAAATATCCTTCCAATTTAGTTGCATGTGAGGAGGCACACTTACTTGAATGCATAGGTGTTTTCTTGGAAGCTGGACCACTTCTGGAATGAGCTCCTCTGCCATCGCCTGGGAGCTTGTGTTTTCCACTGTAGCCTGGTGAGATACTTCTTGGGATGCTCCTGCAGTCCGATATGGGCGACCCTCTGTCCAAAAGGGCTTCTTGTAGCCAGGAAAGGACTTTTTGAGCTCTGAGAAGGATCTCCTTGCCTTATAACGGCATTTGACCTCCTGAATGAACAAGGGACCGTAAAGGTAAGAATCCCCTAAATTTGGAAACTCATGCTATTTAGGGGCTAGGTCAGACATTCCTGCTAAGTGGAGCCAGCGGGTTCTGCAAATGTTTGACATGTAATTAAAGGATTGGCCAATAATTAGCACTGCCCTGATGGATGCATTTAATAAAGCCATCTTAGATGCCAGCAAAGATGAAGCAGAAGATTTCTGAGCCTTGCCTTCTTGTTCTGCTGTAGCCAGCATCGGTTATAGTGGGTCCACAGCATCAGCAATTTTAAACTGTATATTACAAAAAGCCTGGTCTGTGATATCTGTGGATACACTGCTCCCCGTGATAGATAACAGAGCAGGATCTACTTCAGGAGCCATTAAAGCCTGGATTTCCAGGATACCAATGTGGTTCCTGAGGACTTGGTCATCCTCCTTAACCAAGGCTAGTTTGGAAAAATCTCTAACCTCAGAATCGTGCTCCATAGCCCATCTGGAATGAAATAATTTTAATGGGAGAGTCTTTCCTAGGAGACTCACTCTAGCCATCTGAACGTTGCTAAGTTTCCTTTGCTCAGTGGAACTTACAGAATATACCACTTCCTCACATTCCCATTCTGTTTCTGGAGAGCTGTGTCTAGAACTGGGAGGAAGAATGAGCAAATGCTGTAGAAGAGGAAGGAGAAGGTCTATCTAACCTCCAACAATATTTTTCCTTTTTCGCTGGAAGGTGTTTCTGGTGCTCAAACGAGGGAAACACACTATTCCTCTTTTGGGTTTCCTGTCCCTTTAATTTTGCGCTTACTCAAACGACTATGCGAGTATGAGGGGAAGGAGGAGCTGAAAATTTTTCCTCAGATGAGGAACTGGCGGAAGAGACCACCTGCCTTTCTTTATTTTCTTCACGTAAAACTGGGACCATATCCTCCTCAGAAGATGAAGAGGATAAATCCCTGGCAAGGAAAGCTCTCTTATGGACTTGCTAACATTGATGGGACTGTCTCTAAGAGAGGTGTCCACTAAATCTGTGGCAGACACTAATTTAAAAAATTTGAGGTAATCAGGATTCCCGCGCTCAGCATGGCTATCCTGATTACCTGATTGGCTGAAATGCTGTTGCTGTGCAGGAGCACAGCGCAAGCATTTTTTCAGCTCTGGCATTTGACTCCAGGAGGCTGACAAATACTTACAGCATTCACAGATGACATCCTACTGCAGTATACATAGCAATTCCATACTTAGCCCTCACCTCTCTTTTGGATTTGCTTTGAATTTACGGTCGAGTGATGGGTTTTGATATTAATCTTTCTAAATCATCCGCTTTGGTTTGGGGGTCTATGCTTTTTGACAGTTAGGTTTGTTGTCCCATTACAAAGGCTGATGGATCACATAAAAAAGTGTTCTCCTACCCAGGGATATTTCTCGTCTCTATCTTATCAAGATTACTAAAACTATCACAGCTATTGAGAGTCTCTAAAAGGTTGTCCTAAAACGTTGGGCACATTTATAGCTTTTTTTTGTTTTTTACTGGGAAGGGTTTGTCTGATTAAAAACACTTTAGTTCTAAATCTCATGTACCCTCATGTGCAAATGCTTCCATTTCTCCAAATTCTCATTCTCCAACGATCTAAAAAAAAGGATATAATCACTAAATTTATTAAGAATTCAAAAAACAAAACACAAATTTCACTACACATTCTCCTACAATTAGGATATCAATTTTACATAAATTGAAAGAGTGAGAGTATCCTATCATACCACTGTTAAAAGCCAAATTCTCCCATTCTTTGATAATGGGTTGGGGAGAATCCATGCCACATCAAAACAATGAAGCGAAAAAAATCTACTAAAACTTACAAGCATATATCAATTCTCTTAATTAGGGTACACATGAGATTTTAAAAACAATATTTAAAACCACATATTGATACCTGCACTAATAGTTTTAGGGAAGTGCAGTAATTAACAATAGTTAGATACTTTACCCCACTAGAGTGAATTAGAAATTGGAGGGATTGGGGCAAATAGTTTTAATGTTGCTTTATAAACGAGACCATAATATTTAGTTTTACATTTCAAATTATGTCTGCACACCTGTAATATGTACATAATACTTAGTGAACCACATTGCCACAAAAATACATGTTGAATATAAGAACTGTCATTGGTACCGCGATTTCACAATAAAAGGAACACTATAGCTATAACTATACAAAACTATATTCCTAATACACGTGTATTACAGATTCACCATAGGAGAGAATTGAATCAATGCTTTCCTGTGGAGATTTAGAAGATGATAGACATCCACATGCAAAGTGTGAAGACATCCAACATCATTTTCAAGTTAAGGGGAAAGGGGCACTTCACTCAGACCACTTTAATGAGATGAAGGGGTCTAGGTTCTTATAGTGTCCCTTTAGGACCAAGCATTGCATTTTTCAAACATATGTCAAAATATAGGGAAAGGCTAGACCTTAGCTAAAGAGAAATTGTCACTATTCCTATTTAAGGATGACTGAATAACTAACTGAAAGTCAGCTATAGGTTGTGCAAAATAGTTTTTTTAATTTCTTAATATATTGTGCCCCCTTGCTGCTAGTGCACACTCAAGGCCAGAATGTAACCTCAAATTGAAAATAACTAAACCAATTAGATTCAAGTGAACCCCATCTGCCCGCATGAAGTTAGCGTTGTCCCCGTGGTGAATTAAGTAACATACGATTCTCTTAACAAACTTTGAAATATGCAAACCCTTCTCATGGAGATGGCTGAGCAACACCTAGTGAGATATAATCTCTGTCCAAATAAGAGTTAGACCATTAAAGAGCACATGACAAAACGCAAGATCGTGCTTGATTACATAGATAAGATCAATGGTACGATGCAATGTCTCTGGGCCTCTGACTTTGATCATTCATGTGAGGGGATAATGATCTGGGCCAAATTCAGAGGCCCAGAGACATTGCAATGCATTCTGAATACACCCCTTCCAACCACAAACCTCTAATGCCATGCCAAGGTACCCAAACTACCAGAAGGAGGACACTGGGATTCTGCCCATATGATCACTCGTTAGACCAACGTGTTGTCCGTTGAAGGAACGAATAAACAATAATCCAAATGAAACATGTCAGGACGCCTAAGAGAAAGCAATAACAGTTACCATATAGGGATAACTGGTGAGATCCCCATCTACCCAGATGCAACCTTACCTACTCACCTGAGTGGCAGTTCCAACACAGAATGAATGAGGATAATCTAAATCAACTCCCAGAAAAAGTAAGCATGATTTAAACACCCAAGAAAACTGTTAACTGGTAAGGGGACTCGTGCCCTCAGTGGCACAGATACGCATAACAGCTACCATCCCAGCCTGATCAGTCTTAAATCGACAAATAGTTAAATCCATGAAATGCAAGAACGAGTGGATATAAATACCTGGATGAGCTGAAATAGACTTAAAAAACGAGGTGCCACAAACACTCCCATTGAAAACAAGAAAGAGTCCGGTTAGTGCCCCATGGACTTGACAGGCCCTAACCCCTTTGTTAAGTTCCCAGCATCGCAGGACTAAATGCTGAAGCAAAGTCCAACACAGGAGGCACATGCGATGTGAGCCGATTAATAACATTAATAACGTTATCTGTATGGAAAACCACCCTGAATTTGTGCAGCTACTCAGCAGTAGAGGCATTTAAATTGTTACTTTGCTAGTAATCATTATTAACAAAATAAAAAAAAAACCTGCAATAAAAAGTAAATAGGTGGAAACTGTTCTAAATCAAAGCATACTGTCTGTATTTGATTTTCCCTTACTCTCTCAACTTTTATTTAAAAACAGATCCTTAACTGCTGGGCATAATCAAAAGGTTGGAGTTATTTTACTTGCATTGACCTAAGTAGACGTGCACCAGCTGGCCTTGTCCATCACTCCAGCCAAGTCACAAAATTCCTGAATATACTTAGATCCGGCAGGGCCTGCTACACAGACACTAGTTAGTTTGCAGGACGTTTGGAACAAACCATGGCTTAAAATGAAACAGTCTTGGGATTTGACTCACTTTCAATAAAGAAGTCATCTTTTGGGAAATTAACCATGAAAGATTTTCCATACATTCCACTTCTCACTATCTTCATTTTGGCTGTCCTGGGCTTGGCTGACAGACTCCCAAAAGGTTTGTTTGAGCTACCTCATCTTGTTACTTGGTCACAGATATGCATTTTAGCAGGGATGAAAGAAGGGTTGAATATTTAATGGGTTCGCTACGCCCAGGAAGTTATTTTATTTATCGGCTTGCATATATCGATGAAGAGTTAAGTGGTTAACTACAAAAATGTATTCATTATTTTCCTTTTATCTGGTTGTAGAAGTATATATATATATATATATATATATATATATATATATATATTGATATATTTGTGTTAGCAATTGGCTCTTAGATGTAAATAGAAATATATATGCACTCTGGTTTGCACATTGCATTTATTATTATAATTTCAATAAAATCAAAATGATGATTTGCATGTACATGAAATTGACCAGGTTTACTGCAGTATGTCTTGTAAACATGGGTTACATATATGCTATGTGCGTTTAAGGAAAATGTAAGAGGTAATTTAATATTTTGATATTTAAAATAAAAATCATAAACAGCTAAAATTACTGTAAATCCCTTTTTAAGTTAGGTATAAAGGGGTTACATTCATGGAATTTGGTTTACAAAATCAGTTACTGGTAAAAGTAAAAACTGATATAAAAGTAATTAAAGTAATCATATACTGTGTAATACTGTACTAAAGGAGAATGTGAAAGTATAAATGTATAGACTGTGAAAAAATAGTCAAGTGATTGTGCAATTTCTATTTACAAGAATCTGTGTTTCACAATGTGTTCATGCTACAGGGAGATGTACTAAGGTGTGATTCACTAAGAAGAATCCATTTGTGTTTGGGAAACCAATGTTGCTTATCTGGTATTCTGTTGGCTCTACATGTAACCTATATAAAGTCAGTTTCTTTTTAATACATATGTTATATATGAACCAGGGGTCGTATCATACAGAGTGGTTGTATACATGCTGGAACTTTGATTATTATTATTATTATTTTATTATTTATATAGTGCCATTACAGTCCGTAGCACTGTACAATGGGATAATAATATAATTACTAATAATTATATCTCTAACTGTCTATCTGGAGTAATAGTTCTTTCTTACACTATTTTGTTTGTTTTAAATATTTTAATATCCACTTTATATAAATATATCTGTTTTGTTTTACCAGCATATTTGCACATTTACATCTTGCCAAAATGCTGATAGGCTCATAATGACATTTATTTCAACTACACTCAGCTTGTGTCCTTATCTAACAATAAATATAATGTGGGATATACTTCATACATCTGAAGTGGTGATTTTACAAATTATTCTATATAAATGTAAAATATGATAAATCATGATATGAATAGAATGAAATCTACCTCTCACCATATCCTTGTATTATATCAATAAATATATTGATTGTTGATAGATTACAAATATCTGTCTGTCGGTCTCTCGCTCATCTTATCTATTATCTGTCTGACTTTCTGTTTGCCTTGTTTATATTTTATTGGTCTATAAATCTATTGATATTACAACTATATATTGTGAAGTAAACAAGCAATTTACAAAATTCATGAGATTCAAATCAGAAATAAATTTAATGGTTGTCTCGCCATGTGTCTTTAATTCATGCCATATGCCTGAGTTTCTCCTCAAGTTAAATATTCTTACAGAATGTATTTACCAGGGTTATTTACTTAAGTGAGAATTTAAAATGAATTCAAAGTGAATTTCAAATTTATACAATAAAAAAATCTGGAAAAATTCAGCTTCAGCAACTCAGCCGTAAAGTTGAAATTCACATTGAATTCACTTAAAATTGTCACTTTACTAAGCTTTGGAAATTGATAATTTATCAAGAAACAATATTGGGCCTTCAACATAGAAAATCCAGGCCATGATAGCAAACTGTAATTGTAATCACATTAACCCATTAACAACGTTATGGTGTATTATGCCATCCTACAAAAGCTTTAGCGCAGTTAGGTCGGCACAGCATGCGCTAAAGACCGGGCTTTCCAGGCAGGCAGCATACTCACCTTCCTTGACAAATCCAATTGGGGGGACTGCCTGACAAGCGACACAGTCCCCCTGCAGCAAATCCCGCCCATCAGCCTCATGGGATCGCGATGACACTGATCACATGACTCGTATTGGCCATATTACAACATTGCCTGGATTGTCAGGCAGATCTGTCAACATAGAACTAATAGAACAACATAATTTAACAACATGTTAATACTATTTACTATACACTTATATATATATATATATATATATATATATCTCAAAATACAATGTATTTATATTAAAATGTATTTATATTAAAAAAAAAATATATATATATATATATATATATATATATATATATACACACACTTGGAATACAAGCACTCCACAGGATTTTTCTATATATGTTTGCACTTAGAAGCACCCGGGTATTATTATTATTATTATTATAGTTTGTATTGGATGTTATGGTGAGTGCTAGAAATCGGACATATATATATATATATATATATCTCTATATCTATATGGATACACACTTAGAATAAAAGTATATATATGTAGAAAGGGAGGTTCTCCTGAAAGCTTGCACAGCTACAATCCTTACTTATACGGTATATAAAATTTAATTCTATGTCTATATTTATGTATCATTTTTACATATTTATGTGATTTTATTAATTATTTATTGAGGGACCTAGCTGACAATCCAGAAAAAAGTCTGGAGAATTTAATTTGCAAGCCCTATATTTGACCAAAACCCCATAAAACATGAACATGGGGGGTACTGTTGTACTTGTGAGACATCGTTAAACACATATAGAAATGTTTTAGAGCAGTAAAACATATATTGATGATGATATCATCAGTAAAATTGCAGTTTCTGAGTGCAAAATACAAAAAAAAAACTAATATGAGTGCTACCTTTGGTCAGGATTTGCGACTACTGAGAAACACTGGACATACCCCATTTTGAATCCACTGAGCTGTCACTTTTTGCAAATGGTATTCCATTATTGGGGTAATTTTCATTACAGGGCTGCCATACGGTCTTCACGAGAAAATAGGGCCAGCAAAAAAAATCTGGCAAATTCCAATGTGTAAAAGCTGAAATAGACAAGCAAGTAAATTATGGTCGAACAAACATATAGCTCAAATTCTAGGTTTTGTTTTAGTTTTGGTCAGAACTTGTACAATTGCCTCTTCATTGAGGGGTTAAGGGGTTAAACAAATAAACAGGTTATATTCATAATTGTTAGATTTTGTTATATAGAAATGTTTGGCAAGTAAATTACTTGGTTTTGTTTTTCTAATTATAAGCTATTCTAAAATTTAAAATGCGTTAAAACTTTTCTGTATAGACGTGATAGTGAAAGGCTTTTAGTAATGCTCATTTATAAATACACTTGAGATTCATATAGTTAAAAACTGCAATTGATCCAAATTTGGGACAATCAGTTAACCAGTTGAATTCCTGAAATCCGAGCTGAAATGTAGTCGAATCACAAAACAAGCTGAATGCACAACGGCTAAGCATGTTTGTTTCGATTCGTGATTCAGAATTTATTGATGGGATAAAAAGCTAATTCGTGGCTGGGGTATAGTCAATATTAATAGAAAGAAAAAAAAGGAAGAGCAATAAAAAAAACTATATTTATTTATTATCTATTTAATAAATCTATAATTTATAAATATATAAGTATAGATTTTTTTTACCACCCCTCCTCTTTCCCTTTTACAGGTTACAGTACTTTTATTAACTTGATATGTGAACCAAATGATGAGAATATGCCTATACTGTACTACACCTGTACTGTAAAATATATGTTTAGATATATATTATGTATACATTTTGCAGTACACAGATAAGCCTATTTTTGATCATTTTGTTATTAACTGTCTTAACATGTATAGCTTGGAGGTAAAGACGAGACAGGGGGGATATGATAGAAACATTTAAATACATCAAGGGAATCAACACAGTAAAGGAGGAGACTATATTTAAAAGAAGAAAAACTACCACAACAAGAGGACATAGTCTTAAATTAGAGGGACAAAGGTTTAAAAATAATATCAGGAAGTATTACTTTACTGACAGGGTAGTGGATGCATGGAATAGACTTCCAGCTGAAGTGGTAGCGGTTAAGGAAGTTTGAGGAAGTTTACGTATGCATGGGATAGGCATATATCCTAGACTTAAGATAAGGCCAGGGACTAATTCAAGTATTTAGAAAATTGGGCAGACTAGATGGGCCAAATGGTTCTTATCTGCCGTCACATTCTATAACTGAACAGCCATATGGCTGAAATTCACCATCCCAATTTTATTACATATTTTAAGTAAACCTTTGTCTACAAAGCTCATCTTCGTGTAAGTATCAATTTTATTTACTGGTGAAATTGCAAGCAAATGTTTTATTAAAATATGTAATTATTAGAAAATTCCCCGTTTCTCTTTGAAACTGATGGTTTATGTAAATGGATGGCCTGATCTCACTCCCATATACCCTTTGATTTCCAGCACCAGGTACAAGTTACAGAAAATAATTTTGGCATAGAAAGTTCTTCAAGTGAGTTGAAAAACTATCACTTAGAAACATAGAAATTGGAATGAGAATGGTAATTATTAGAAAGGGTAAGCAAATTATTATCAGAAAATAGATACTTTTTCCTCCAGAAATCATAGGCAAGTCAAGCCTCGTATATCTCTATACCTGTTGCTAATTTTTACTGGCCAGCTGCTAGTTGTTAAAGTACCTGTCACTGCTTTTAGCAGTTTGCTGCTGTTAAATGTCTGCAAATTTGAGATATAGTGACAGGGACTTACTAGCAGCGGCAGTTGAAAAGTCAGTCACTTACAGCTCTTACTATTCTCAATGGGTAGAATTTTAGCGACTAATTTCAACCCTGGCGCTACTTTTATCGGCTGCCACTAAGCCTCCAAATTGGCTAAATGATAATGTGTGTGTAATCTTGCTATTGGTAATGATTGCGAATGTCAGAATTTCCTTTGATGATCATAGGGACGGTCTGGTGTTTCTAATTTTGTTGCTACTTTTATGCTTTAAACCAGGAAAAGTATTATGCTGGAAAAGGATATTTACGCTATTACAGGGAGTGCAGAATTATTAGGCAAATGAGTATTTTGACCACATCATCCTCTTTATGCATGTTGTCTTACTCCAAGCTGTATTACTCGAAAGCCTACTACCAATTAAGCATATTAGGTGATGTGCATCTCTGTAATGAGAAGGGGTGTGGTCTAATGACATCAACACCCTATATCAGGTGTGCATAATTATTAGGCAACTTCCTTTCCTTTGGCAAAATGGGTCAAAAGAAGGACTTGACAGGCTCAGAAAAGTCAAAAATAGTGAGATATCTTGCAGAGGGATGCAGCACTCTTAAAATTGCAAAGCTTCTGAAGCGTGATCATCGAACAATCAAGCGTTTCATTCAAAATAGTCAACAGGGTCGCAAGAAGCGTGTGGAAAAACCAAGGCGCAAAATAACTGCCCATGAACTGAGAAAAGTCAAGCGTGCAGCTGCCACGATGCCACTTGCCACCAGTTTGGCCATATTTCAGAGCTGCAACATCACTGGAGTGCCCAAAAGCACAAGGTGTGCAATACTCAGAGACATGGCCAAGGTAAGAAAGGCTGAAAGACGACCACCACTGAACAAGACACACAAGCTGAAACGTCAAGACTGGGCCAAGAAATATCTCAAGACTGATTTTTCTAAGGTTTTATGGACTGATGAAATGAGAGTGAGTCTTGATGGGCCAGATGGATGGGCCCGTGGCTGGATTGGTAAAGGGCAGAGAGCTCCAGTCCGACTCAGACGCCAGCAAGGTGGAGGTGGAGTACTGGTTTGGGCTGGTATCATCAAAGATGAGCTTGTGGGGCCTTTTCGGGTTGAGGATGGAGTCAAGCTCAACTCCCAGTCCTACTGCCAGTTCCTGGAAGACACCTTCTTCAAGCAGTGGTACAGGAAGAAGTCTGCATCCTTCAAGAAAAACATGATTTTCATGCAGGACAATGCTCCATCACACGCGTCCAAGTACTCCACAGCGTGGCTGGCAAGAAAGGGTATAAAAGAAGAAAATCTAATGACATGGCCTCCTTGTTCACCTGATCTGAACTCCATTGAGAACCTGTGGTCCATCATCAAATGTGAGATTTACAAGGAGGGAAAACAGTACACCTCTCTGAACAGTGTCTGGGAGGCTGTGGTTGCTGCTGCACGCAATGTTGATGGTGAACAGATCAAAACACTGACAGAATCCATGGATGGCAGGCTTTTGAGTGTCCTTGCAAAGAAAGGTGGCTATATTGGTCACTGATTTGTTTTTGTTTTGTTTTTGAATGTCAGAAATGTATATTTGTGAATGTTGAGATGTTATATTGGTTTCACTGGTAATAATAAATAATTGAAATGGGTATATATTTGTTTTTTGTTAAGTTGCCTAATAATTATGCACAGTAATAGTCACCTGCACACACAGATATCCCCCTAACATAGCTAAAACTAAAAACAAACTAAAAACTACTTCCAAAAATATTCAGCTTTGATATTAATGAGATTTTTGGGTTCATTGAGAACATGGTTGTTGTTCAATAATAAAATTAATCCTCAAAAATACAACTTGCCTAATAATTCTGCACTCCCTGTATATTTCGAGACTGCTAGTTAGACTATTAAATCTCAAAGATCTTTTAAAAAAATACAAGCATTAAACTTTCTTTCTTAAGCTGATTTTTAAATGCAAAATAAATAAGGAGAACACTGAGAATGGACAAAAGCTTAGAGAAACTCGATAGCTTGCCCTTTGGTACATTCCCGCTCAGGTCCCACAATAGTTTTTGCTCACTTGTGCCATTACAGAGAGAACATATCTGAAGCATATCAGACTGGTCCCACCCGTACGGGCAGTCCAGATCTGAAATGCCAGCAAGTTCCCTCTGCACGAGAGATACAGCAACCTCAACTATCGTTTCGTCCTTCTTTAAAGTGATGTGTAGCTGATAACCCTCTAGACACAGTGAGCATGGGGTCCACCTTTGGATTACCCTTAAAACTTGGGGTGAGCCAAGTTAATGCATTAAAGCAAAAAAGAATGAATGAGAACTCTGAGAATGGACAAAAGCTTTAAGAGACTCGATAGCTTGCCCTTCGGTACATCCCCGCTGAGGTCTTAAAATAGTTTTTGCTCACTTGTGCTATTACAAAGAGAACATATCGGAAGCAAGTGTGACTGGTCTCACCTGTACGGGCAGTCCAGATCCGAAATGCCAGCAAATTTCCTCTGCACGAGAGATACAGCAACCCCAGACGATTGTTTCGGCCTTCTTTTGATTTTTAAATGCAAGAAAAAAAACAAGACGATAGTGTGCTGCCTCCTACAATTTCAAACATTTCTTTTCAACTGTGCAACTTAATGATGTGACAATTGTGCATATACTCACCATTGAATAGCATAACATAACTGGAACATCAACAAAGTCTGATAAGTTACATCAGCAATTCATCAAAAGGTATACATTTAGTTTCATTTTCTTTAAAGTGACACAGACGGGGTCATTCACCAAACTCCAAATTTTAGTCTATTAAACTCAAATTGCAGCATTAAGGCAAAAATATGCAAAACCCAACTATAGTTGAGTTGGAGAGTTTTCCAGATCATTTATTTCAACTTCAATTTTGAATTTTAATTCTAATTAAAATTCATATTTTAGTAAATTTATGTCATGACAGGTGCATTTTAACAGATAAGAGCCACCTTATCCTCCTTTGGGGAGTAGTAACAACATACATAGCTGTGTGACATGTATTTGGAGTAGAAGAAACTAATATAAGCTTTAAGAACACCTGTGTAAATAGTTAAAACGTAGCTTGTTTTAAAGCCTCAAACATTTAAAACAGGTGCTTCAAATGAAGCAAAAACATTTGGTAGATAGAAGCAATTGTGCCAGGAGTGATATGAGGAAACTGTTTTGGAGAAAGCAATCCAGTGGAAGAAGCCAACCATATTCTTAAGGATAGACTGACGTAAAGCACATGTTATTTTGCCAACAGTTGTTCATGAGGAACCGGTATCTCCAGACCAGAAAATCTCCCTGTATATTGATCACAATAAGTCTTTCCAAGACTCTGTTTGGATAGCTCTCACTTTTTAATTTATGAAGCTCTAAAATACACTAACATTTTAAATCTTTACCTTTTTTTTAAACCTTCATTGTCTTTATTTCACATAAACAGTTTTGCTATTTTGGCCTAACATTTGCAAAACCATTGTCAAATCTCTACAACTACAGTGATAAAGTCTGAACATTTCTAACTTTTTGGCTATGCACATTTAAGCATATACATGTATGACCTAATTATCAGAATAATTAAATGAAAAAAACAAACAAAAAAATAGAAAATGAAAGCTATCCACCATTACTGAAAAATAATACATTGTTTACTTACAGAATGCCAAAGATCTTAACATTTGGGCAGAAGAAAATGATAACTAAACACATTTGAATTTGTCCTATTTTTCACAGATGGAAGGAACTATAATTTAGAAACTGAAAATATTATGAGTGAATGGGTTTGCTGCAAAGAAGGTTTAAAGAGTTATCATAAGGAAACTCTCAAAACCATTTCAACCAGGAGAGTTCTAGCAAAGCATTCTCTCCCACTTCCTCACTTCATAGGCTGCACTGTGAGGTTTATTAATAAAGCTGCCATTTTCTACCTATAGCTTTCACCAGCTGGACTGTAAGTTCATGGTTTTCAACTAAATTGATTTGGCGATCCAAAGGTATTAGAAACACACGCAAAAACATGTTATATTATTAGGGCATTTGTAGCTACATAATAGTCATAAGAATCCCTGTGTGATCATTACTATGTGATGCAGATGTATACTATGTTTCTATGTATTCTTTCCCATGTGTTGTGCAATGTTGTGTAACATATGTAAGAGTTAGTGCTGAATATGTAATGTGTTGAGTGCATATGTATATAATAACATGACTTACAGATGTGCTTAACCATGTTCAATCCAGTTCCCTCACTCTGGAGAGGCCTGTGACTTCCACATCTAGACTCTTGCACTTCAGAAGGTCCTTCTACTCACTGGAGTCCATGCTAGATGGTATTTATGTTGAAAATTAGCGGTGTTGTGTTAATAATAATTATAATAATAATAATACGCAGCATGCAAAGTAGAAGTCAGGGTAGGGCACACATATGAAAATGGCTTCATAGCAAGATAACAGCCCCATAGAGTATCATGTTACTAGCAGCAGTAAGTCATCTAACACATTCAGACCAGGCACAAGGGACTATTACTAACAGTTACCCCATCATTGTTTCTGTCCTCTTCTTCTTGAGTACTGGTAAAGAATTTTGCTAACTCCAATACTGATAACATTCTCTTTCTGCCTCCATACCTGCTTCCATATAACCACGATTTGCTACTGAGCATTTTGGGAAAACATTGGTATTTACAAAACGGTATATAGTTTTACTATTTATTAGCCAACATAATGCAGCAGCACCAGTTTTAAAAGGTTCTATGCAAAGCTGAAGAACATCACATAAAAATTCATACTTTCTAGTGTAAATGTTGCAGGTTCACGTGCAAATAAAAGAGTCTGTTCAAAATATTAAATATAAAAAAATATGAAACATTATGTTTTATAGTTTTTTTTAAATTTTATTTTATTAAGATATACCCTTTTCTATTACCTAGAGGGACAGAAGGGAACATGATACTAAAAAGACCACAAAGAACAATAGATGCAATGTTTTTATAGAGGATTAGGGATCATAGCGAGATTACTTTATCAATTTCTGCACTTAGTACGGGGAGGAGAAGAGTTTGGAAAGCAACTTTTTTGGAGCAGAAGCTCAGGGCATCAACTGACTCCATAACTATTAGGACTAGGAACTTGGGAGGACCCCTTTATTATTTTACATTTAGTTCATCACACAGGGGGGAGAGGAAAAGGCAGGTGCCATTCACCAAGCACCTAACAGGCTAAATATTACGCTCCACCCAACTAACAAAAGATGGAAAAAGGGTTAGGAGCCTTTGTCCAGGCTTCTACCTAATTCAGTCTTTCCTCCACCTCCACACTAGCTATAGTAGACCAATAGAAGTCCATACTTTTTTGGGGGGGGGGCGTGTCCGACTTCCGGCCTGAACGGACGCATGGAGTAAGAGCTCTGCTCCATATCGAGCCACAAAGCACCCTAAACCGCACCAAGGATAAATAAAACCGAAGTTCGACCCAGCCAGCAAACACAGGGGACTATACTTACCAAAGAGATGTCTCCGTCGAAACAAACAAAACTAACTGACCCGTCCAGACAAACGAAAAGGGACCGGCACAAAATGCCCCAAGATGGCGCTGGAGCGGAGTTTCCCGCCCAGGCCTCGGAGGGAATGACAGATGCCGACCAGGTCTCAGACCCTGATCTAGAAGGAAGTATCACAAAAGTATATATCAAAACCATACTCCAAGACTTCCGATCAACAATCAGAGAAGATTTTACCACTATAATCTCTGACGTACACCAATAGCGGAGCTGGGTGATCGCACCGACCACTTGGAGCAAAAAACGGAGGAACTGTGCTCAGCTCATAACGCGGCGGCTGACAAGCTCCAAGCACTAGAAGCTGATAATGCGAAGCTGTGGCAGAAAATAGCAGACATGGAGGATAGGTCGAGAAGGAACAATGTGAGGTTCCGAGGTATAGCGGAATCTATCCTGCCTGACAAACTCTACAGTTACATCACTACCATGTGCACAGCGCTGGCCCCTGCGGTGAGTAGTAACGCATGGGAGATCGATCGAGTACACCGACTTCCGAAACCACCACGCCTCGCTCAAGACGTTCCACGCGATGTTATTGCCCGCTTTCATCACTTTAAATCTAAAGATACTCTCCTCCAGGCGGCGAGGGCAACGAACGGCTTACCAGCACCATATGATGGAATAACACTGTACGCTGATCTATCGGCCTTAACGATGGCCCGACGCAGAGACTTCTCTACAATTACGGAAACACTGCGCAATCACAAGTTGAACTACAGGTGGGGATTCCCTACGAAGCTATTGGTGTGGCGCAATGGTAAATTGAGCGTGATAGCTGAACCGGGTCATGGCCTCACCATCCTGAAGGACTGGGGCCTCTGGGACCCCCAAGGCACAGCCAAACCTCCAGAGACCTCCCCTCAACGTCTCCGACCAGAATGGAAAATGGTGGGACACCAGGACGCCAAGTCAACGCAAGGCACCAGCTCATAAAGATTACCGTCCAGAGACTCAGGCCACTATGTTGAATCCCGAAAATGACTTTACAAGAATACGGCTGACTGTCATTCTGCAGGACTGGTATCGTTTAACCAACAACTGTATTGTACATGTTCTATGCACGTTGAATTCCCGTTCCCTCCTTTGCCTGGGCGTACTGCCCTGCTCCGATGCACTACTGTGTTGAAGGAGGTAAGGTCACTTGATGGCCAGACCCCGGTCCCCTCCCACTGCCCACCTCTCTGAGGGGACCAGCAATGTGTGTACCCTTTCCCCCCACATGATAACCAAGCGAGCGGGCAATATCACACATACCCCTCGCAAGCCAGACCGCAAATTTACTACCCTCTTGAAGTAGCTTGATGCCCCAAAAATGCATGAGGAACACGATGGGGGAATAGAGCCCAGAGGGTAATAAACCGGGAACGCCGTAATCTGCCTAAATAAACGGGACCATCACTAACCCCCCACATGTCAAGCAGGCAACACTAAGCATTCTATGCAACAATCCTCGTTGACATGTAGAGGTGGTAATATAGACCACAACCCCCAAGTTAAGGCCTACCCATTTCCCCACTCCTTCACTGATATATGAAGACGTTGACTGAAACCACAAAAAAAAAAAACCTGCAACCCCCCCCTCCATTGTACCCCCATGCCTGTATGTGCGGTAACGCTACTGGTTTTCCATTACTAAGGCTAGGGAGCGAGTCAGCTCCACACGACCCCCCCACTAGGATGTCTTCTGGGTGTACGCTGGTTAGCCGTCCGGTACATCCACGAGTTTGCTCTCAATTGAGAGTACCTTGTATATACTTTATTTGCACTGTTTATGTTTATGTTTATGTTTATGCTTATGTCTTATGTTTTTCCTCACCCTCCACCCCCCCAAGTTTTTGCTCATCTCATGATCAAGGTAACTCACCACCGAATAGATTCCAGGTACACGATGATAGGGGTCGCTACACTGATCCAACCCACGTTGGGCACATTATTGGAGCAGATGTAATAACAGCTCCCACTCTAAGATTACGCGGTCACACTCAGATCTCCTACACCCGGAAGAATGTCACACCAATTTAAGTGTCTCTCACTAAACGTTAATGGCCTGAACAGCCCATTCAAGAGACATTCGGCTATTAGGGAGATACACAAGTCTAAAGCAGCAATAGTCTGCTTACAAGAAACTCACCTGTGCACACACCACCCTCTGTCCTTCAAACCAACTTCCTACCCCCAAATTTTCCATGCGCTCTCACCACACAAATCCAAAGGCGTCTCTATACTGTTTCACCAAGACTGGGTTTTCCAACAGACAGGGATATATCAGGACAAACTGGGAAGGTTATTGATACTGATGGGCACGCTAAATGGCATCACAGTCACAGTGGTCTTGTTATATGCCCCAAACGAAGCCCAGGCCTCCTTCTTACAATCCGCACTTGCCAAAGTGGCAACTATTAGACAAGGGCAAACTACTGGCACGTCGCCTGAAAACATGTCACCTGCAGTCTAAACTACCATACATGATCTCAGCAACCAAACATAAGCTATATAACCCTCAAGATATCGTGGAGGAACTAGCCTCTTACTACGACACACTTTATAATCTATACAGAACAAATGATACACATCAGCCATCCAAGGACGAAATTCTAAACTTTCTTAGCAGTGTAGACCTACCCCTCCTCACAGATGCTCAAAAAACATACCTTCAAACACCATTCACAGAGGAGGAAGTGCACAGGACCATTAGTTTATTGCCCAAACATAAAGCACCCGGCCCAGACGGTTTCCCGAACTCCCTTTACAAGTCGCTAAACACACAATTAACACCGCATCTTACCAAGATGTTTAACCACATCAAAGATACGGGGAATATACCGTCCGAAATGCTCCTTGCACATGTAATAACACTCCCAAAACCGGGGAAGCCCCCAACAGAATGCGCTAATCTGAGACCAATCTCTTTATTAAATGCTGACACCAAATTGTACGCAAAACTACTAGCCACCCGCATAAAGCCGTTACTTCTAGACATGATCTCACAGGAACAAGCTGGGTTTGTCCCTACAAGACAACCAGGAGACAATACACGACATTTCCTAAACCTAATTCAATGGGCACAAAAAACCCAACAACAGGGCATACTACTAGCACTCGATGCTGAAAAGGCCTTTGATCGCCTAAACTGGTCTTATATGTCAGCAGTACTGACCAAAATGGGGTTTCCACCCCCGTTCCAAAAGAGCATATCGGCCCTATATTCTAACCCCTCGGCTAAGGTATATAACACCGGCTTTCTCTCCAAGTCCTTCCCAATAACCAATGGAACCAGGCAAGGTTGCCCTCTCTCTCCGCTGATATTTATCCTCTGCCTGGAGCCACTGGTTAAACATATCAAATCACTAGACACGGTTCAGGGATTACACACACCGATAGGAACTATGAAAATTGCTTTATTTGCGGATGACATCCTGCTCTTCATCACTGATCCTTCCAATTCCCTTCCAAATTTACTGGCGCTTCTGGATAGATATGGCAAGGTGTCATACTATAAAAACAATGCGAAAAAATCGCAAGCATTAGCAATCCGTTTGCCACACCACACATTACAAACCCTTAAGTCTGAATATCCATTCGATTGGCGTAAAACCTCGATCTCGTACCTCGGTATCCAATTACCGGCCACATCCACATTAGTCACTAAAGTGAATCATATCCTGCTTCTGCAAAAACTAGATCTCCAACTCACACAATGGGACGATAAAGGAATCTCGTGGCTGGGGCGCATTAATACGGTTAAGATGATGATCTTGCCACACATCTTATACCTCTTCCGTACACCTCCGATAGAGGTCCCAAACGCGATAGTGAAAAGATTCCAATCGATCACAAACGCATATATCTGGAAGAGAAAACCTCCCCGAATCTCAAATAAATTGATCTGGAGACCCCTTTCGGAAGGAGGCCTTAGCGTACCCAATGTCCAGCTCTATTACAAAGCATCAATACTGGCACAGGGCCTCACGGTAATGGAAGGTAGGGCATCCCCCATCTGGCTGGCACTAGAAAATGCCTGCATGGCAAAAGGAACGGTAGTGGATGCCCTTTGGGCATGCGCGGACCGGCAGGTACAGGACACTAATATCCTACCCCCGACAAAACTACTGCTCCGTATATGGAGACAGTCAATCCTAAAACTGGAAATAGGTAGAGACCTCCTACACGCCGCGCCCTTACAATCACTAACACTCAACACACATGATGTGTGCCGTGATACTTGGGTTCGACAGGGTATTCTCCATGTGAGCTCCCTGATCGATGATGCGGGAGTGACATCCTTTCCAACACTACAACAGATGTTCAGCCTCCCGCTTAGGGAACTATTCACATACCTACGCATTAAAAACATCCTACACTATCACAAACTACATAGAGGCAGACAGTTCCCACCACCACGATTTCTCCTTAAGTGCCAAGGAAAACTGAAGGACATAAAAGCATTATCCTTTTGTTACACATCACTCATGACCCTAGTAGATAAGGAAATCCCCTCTTATATGAGCGCATGGGAGAAGGATCTCAATACACAAATTAGCCTAGATATGTGGCGGAAAGCTCTGGGCAGGTTGAAGAAAACCACATATAGCCTGGCTCACAGAGAGGCGTTTTGTAAAATACTAATGAGATGGTATATGGTACCTTCGCGCCTAGGGCATATCTACCCCACTGCCTCCCCCATGTGCTGGAGATGCCATAACAATGAAGGCACACTTCTTCATATTTTTTGGACATGCCCAAAAATAGGTGCATTCTGGAACGCAATAGAACAGTTCCTCTAAGAAGAGATGAAAATAACAATGCCGAAATCCCCAGAATGCTACCTGCTTCACATTTTCCCACACTCACCCAGGGAAGATGAAGTACACATACTCACTCATTGTCTACTTGCGGCCAAAATAGCAATAGCATACAGATGGAAACAACAGCAAAGCCTGAAATTAACAGAAGTCCTAACACGCCTTGACACAACATGCAACTTTGAACGAATGGCCAGCCGCCTTCGAAGTAAAGAACATATCTATACCAGGCACTGGCAACGCTGGGCCCAGTTTAGAGATCAACCAGAGAGCTAGAGACTAACTCTAATACCCCTTTAGGACCTCGGTAGACCCACACCATACCGCAGATCCCCATGCTCACCTACACAACCTCACTCAACTGTCTATTCATAAGGGCAGGAGTCTAATCTAAAAAACAGGCCAGATGAAGAGGCAGTTGACATCCTGGGCACACGAACGGTGAATAAATAAAATACCCCATGGAAGAAATTAATCTGGGAATATATCATACTATGCTGACGAGCCGTACTAGCTAAGTCTCGGGTACCACGTTTTGGTTTGCCTGACTATGGCTCTTTAGTACAGCAGATACACTCCCACCAATAGATTGACACAGGTAGCACATGTTGATATGGAATAAAACTAGCCAAATCATAATCCACCACGACCCAAGCCCCATCGAAGGGTTACAATACCTATCATACACTGCCCATCTCCTACGCTAATATACATGCACTATTCGTATCTTGTATCTCATATGTGTAATTTGTATCTTGAATTCTGTACCTTGATTCTGTACTTTGAATCTGTAATGCAATCTTTGACCTGCGATGTCAAGAAACCTGTAAAGATCTATATATTACCCGCTCCCCCTTCCCTTTTATTTTCTGTACCCCCCACCCCCCTTGTGTTATCTTTCTGAACTGTTGATTATGAAGCAAACGAAAAACATATCAATAAAAACTTAAGACATTTAAAAAAAAAAAAAGAAGTCCATACTTTTTTAATATATTTATTTTATGAGAACATTTTGCAAGAGCCAATTACCTTGCATTATATATATTATGGCCCTAACTTACACTCATAAATCAGCCTGTACGTAGTGCTAGTAAATAGATTTGGTCTTTTTTCTGGCCAAAAACCATTGATGTATTTCAACAACAGCAGAATTAAAGGGACACTATAGTCACCTGAACAACTTTAGCTTAATGAAGCAGTTTTGGTGTATAGAACATGCCCCTGCAGCCTCACTGCTCAATCCTCTGCTATTTAGGAGTTAAATCCCTTTGTTTATGAACTCTAGTCACATCTCCCTGCATGTGACTTGCACAGCCTTCCATAAACACTTACTGTAAAGAGAGCCTTATTTAGGCTTTCTTTATTGCAAGTTCTGTTTAATTAAGATTTTCTTATCCCCTGCTATGTTAATAGCTTGCTAGACCCTGTAAGAGCCTCCTGTATGTGATTAAAGTTCAATTTAGAGATTGAGATACAATTATTTAATGTAAATTACATCTGTTTGAAAGTGAAACCAGGTTTTTTTTCATGCAGGCTCTGTCAATCATAACCAGGGGAGGTGTGGCTAGAGCTGCATAAACAGAAACAAAGTTATTTAACTCCTAAATGACAGTGAATTGAGCAGTGAAATTGCAAGGGAATGATATCTACACTAAAACTGCTTTATTTAGCTGAAGTAATTTAGGTGACTATAGTGTTCCTTTAACATAAGTGTTAACTAATAAATCAAGGAATATGTGGTTGAATGCAATGTATGTGGCATGTGCAAAATCTATCTGTAATGTATTGCTTTATCTCCTTCTTCTTTTAGTATCTATCCACTTTTTTCTCTATGTTACCTTTATTCTGTAAGCTTGTGTTCCAATTTGCTCAACAGGATACAAAGACAAAGTACATGAGGTTAACCAAGTAATTGTATTTTCCTTTCAAGTTGTATTGATTCTCATTGGTAAATGCATTCACTAAGGCATTAGCTGTCAGTTTAAAAAATATATATTTATAACATGGCCATATTTATCATACATTGTTACATATCTCACATGCTAAGCTAACTGTTGTAACAGGGATTATACAATGGCAAGTGGTGAAGACAGAGGGACACTAAATGCCATTATTGGTATTTTTCTCTATCCTCTATCTCTTTTATTGTGTTCAATTACATTTAAAAAAAGTTAAATGTTTCCCCTAATATTGCAGACAATCCATTATCAAGCAGTGATGGCATAACATTTCCCCTGTTGCACTAAGTAAGCTGCGTGAGAGTGAAGGAAGGTTTTGAACTTCTACAGTAGGCTATCCATTAGACACCAGTGAAGCTATTCTCCTGCAGTAAAATGAGTTGGTGTGTATACCTTGAAAATGTGCATCTGAGTAAGGAAACCCGAGAGTTTTGATGACAGCCTTGGATTTATCAATCAAAACATCAGAATTAATAACTAATGTTAGAAAGCACTCCATATAAAGGCAGCACTTTGGATCTTTTAATAAACTATAACTAATACTTCACTTTTGTTAATCTGTAAGTAAATTTCACATCGCAGGAGTTCACATGGGTGATGAGTGTTTTTAGAATTCAGCATCTAGAGAGTTTAACACATTTCTTAAGTGTCACTTACTCATAAACAGTCCTTGGGAAAAAAAAGATGTTCCTATTCTCTTGTGTTTCCCATAACTAACCACTTGTGGATACACTAGATTTGAAAACTGCAGCTTACCTACAGTCACCACCCTATCTGAAAGAATATGATTAATTTTACAAATTATGTTCAGCTATTGCAGAATTCAGATGACCACAGTTGTCAAAGATGTATAAGTGTAATTGTACCAATAGGCTGTGCTACTTAGCAGTGACTCAGGTAATAAATACTTATGAAACCAACAAATGTACATTTTCTTTTTTATTAAATTATGTTTCACAATAAGTAATGTGTATTTTGTGGAGACCAGATTGGAAAAATTAGACTTGTGCATGGCAGAGAACTGCAGAATGGACACATTTTCATTCGGACAACTGAATTTCAACAACGAGGTATTTCAACTTGTCCAAAAAATGATTCGGGAAAAAACATCAGGGTTAGTGGTTTTACACACAATGCACATTTTACACTTACAGAAACCTTTAATTTGTGGGAAAAAAGATATGGGAGGGTTTTTTTTAGTTTCTCTTGTAAAATTATTGGTTAATATAGATTTAAAATTTTGGGCACCCCTAAATATAATATTCGGACGTTCCGGTATAATTTTGTTTAATATTTCGTCTTGTTCTAAAACAAGACGAAATATTAAACAAAATTATATCGGAACGTCCGAATATTATATTCTAAAACAAGACGAAATATTAAACAAAATTATACCGGAACGTCCCGAATATTATATTTAGGGGTGCCCAAAATTTTAAAAGAAATGGAGTGGGTTTATAAACTTCAATCCCTTGCACCTCATGGTTTAAATGTTCATTTTGATTTGTTTAATTTTTTATAAATGAATGTTCATTCTTGCTATATTTAATATTTTAAACTTTATTATTTATATTTTATACCTTTTATTATTCATGCCTCTACTATTACTAATATTCATTTTTTAGTCACCATGCCTGCTCTCACTATTTTAGTGGACCAGGCATGGTGTTGATTTTAATTATTTACTTTTAACATATTTTATTTATTCATATCTTCTCATCCTACTCCAGCCGGCCGCAGCTCTTGTGCGAGCCGACTTGTTTATTTCATTCCCATGACGACGGCTACAGCTTCGTGTTAGCCGTCGTCTACTCATACCCCCCTTCCTGATGACGACGGCCGCAGTCTCATGCGTGCCGCTGTCATCAGTATCACCGCCCCCTTTTCCGACGTCAGCCGCATCACGTGCGTGCTGACGTCTACCTCTACGCCCACTGGCGTCAGCCGCATCCCTCTTGCGAGCTGACGCCAATTGCCCGCCCCTTTTCATGACGCCGGCGGCTGCGCAGTGCCTGCCGGCGTCATACTACATGTCCCATAACCCCCCTCGGTCATAATGCCGGTCATGTGACCGTGCATCATTATACCTATTTTATCTTATGTATAGTTCGTTTTCAATATAAAATTAGATTTTTTAAATATTTATTCTAACCTTGTTTTATATGTATCATACTACACTTGTTTTAATCATGTTTTAACATATGTATTCTCACTTGAATTCTGATTGGCTGCCCAAATTTTGGTGCCAATTTTTGAATGTCTGTATATGTTATTTAAAGGATCCACTGCCAGGTATCAGGTTCTTTACCCATATTGATAACGCCGATTGGCGAAACGCGCTTATGGTTTTTATATTGTGTAATTTTAAATATTAAAGTATATTTGGTAACCTTTTATCGTACCATTTATCTTTTTATACACATATATTTATTATTGTTACCTGGCATCATTCCTTTTTATTCGCTGTACTCCAAGAAATCCTAGGTGGGGATCATACCACCAACGCGAACTACCAGGAGCAGTTGATCTGCTCCTGTCTTGTGAGTATCCACTTTTATTTCATATATTTTATTCAAAGTTTTACGCAGAGAACACTATTGGCTGTCTCTTTTTATTCAAGTGTCTTTCATACTACGGAAGGAGGAAGTACGCGAAGGAAAGCCATTCCATATCCTACAAGCGGGGATCTAAACCACTGTATGCCCTTTATACCAGAGCGGGTTTTAGCTCTTTTAAATGTGAGTTTGCAATCAAGTTTTACATTTCAACTTCCTTTTTATTCAAGATATACTACACTATTTTGGCTCTGTATTTGTTCTTATTTCTTGCATATGAGACTATCCATAAGGAAGATAATAAGCAAGACTACTGTTTTGGACCAAGTACCATTACATAATACGATTTCAACGAACATTGCCAGATAAGACTTTTTCCTTTTATCCATTGATTTTATCTGGACTTTTCGTATTATTTAAAGTTTTATCCAAGCACAGCCCTTTCCTGTATTTTTTATATTTCACTGACATGACTTTTTTTTATTAGATTTGTGCATTTGGTTATAAATTAACTGGGATTAATCTGAAATGTGGTCATTTTGTGGGTTATCAGAATTTTCAATGCATTTTACTATTCTCCCTATTCAAACACTACAGCACCTATATACACACTCTGTACAGCACCTACCCCACACACAAAATCTAAAGTATCAGGGGAGTCACATAGGCCCACAAATACAACCTCTAGCTTCTCAATAACTTCTGATGTCATTGCAACTCCTTCTACCACGGCTAGTTCAGGAGTTACATCCTGTGTTTTATGATACATACATATATATTACAAATCACATGCATTAAGTGAAACAATGTTTTAAGTAAAAATGTTCAGCCTTTTACACACACACACTCACAGTGATTAATAAACGCAGTCATTGGCACACACACTGTTTAACCAACAGTGCCATAGATACATTGACACACGCACTCACTGACAGACACACATTCTCATTGATAGACACATACTCTTGCTAATACACACTGACAGACACACACACACACACACACACACACTCTCACTGATACTGACATACCTTTACTCACTGACAGACTCACACTCTCACAGATACTGTCACACTCACTAACACACATACTCTCACACACACATTCTCTCATACACACTACCAAATTTATTTTTACAGTGTTTATTTTTTTTAATGGCCCATACAGCCTCCCTACCTTTGGGAGAGCTGGTGTAGATATTCTCTCTAGGCCATTGGCAGAACATCACATGTTGCAAAAGTCAGCACTACAACTGTGCCCTCTTTATTCCTCTTGCACACCCCTGGGGTCTAGTGGGTTTGACACAAGTTCTTAGAGGGGCCTGTTTGCCAGGCTCCTACCCTGTGACTATGGCCCCTGTGATCAGCCTTGGTTAAAACCACTGTTTGTGTCCTTTTGGACTTATAACAGGAACACTTTGAACTTTCGAAGCAGCACTTCGAACTCCCGAACGGTCAAAGCTGTTCAAATCGGCATTTGAACACGTGGCAGCGGCCATCTTAAGCCGCGAGTAAAATGAACGGTGATTGGTCGTCGAGTTCATGGAACTCAAATTGGACACTTGACGGCACCAACGCCGCTGACTATTTACCTTCCACGGATGTTCAGCTATTCAAATGGGAGTCGAACGGTGTTCGGTATTTTATATTGAACTTCGAGTCCCTGATGTAGACCGATTCTCTGGAATTGTTTTGGGCATGTGACCATGAGTGCGGTCGGTCAAAATATTACTTCCATAAAATTCCTGAACACTTGAAATGATCTAGGTTATTTTTGGACATGTTGGTCACCCAGATCAGAACTTTATTATGTGTTTTGGGGTACATTTGGGTCTTTATAGAAATGTGTATTTTTTCTGCCTGGAGATAATTGGGTTAATACAGTATCTGACTCAATTATCTCCCAAGCAGAGGGGAGGGATTGTTTGCTGTGTGTGGGAGTGTCGTGCCTTGTAACCTTATTGTCATTGTTTTTTGACTTTGTGCTGCAGTCCCCCACAAGGTCCAGGGAGGAGTGTCCCTTGCATGGGGACATGCATATAAGGCCAGTTGTGGCTGCCATTAAAGCATTCCAGCTTGTACTCCAAAACTGTGTGTCATCCTGTTATTGGAGGGAAAGAAGATTTACTCCTGTGTCTACTGTAAGGACTAGAGCTCCCAGAACTGAGTGTCGTCCAGTGCCTGGGGGTACCTGGGGGTGCCTAAAGCTAATTCCCCATTCGGCTCCAGGAAGAAGCGGTTCCAGGACCTCAGTCAAGCCATGGTGACTGTGGTCAGCAGTGCTGCAGTTTGTCCCGTTTCAGCTAGGAAGCGGTCATTGGCGGAGGTAACCAGCCGGGGTACAGGGAGCTCCGTCACACTCTGATCCTCCTCCTTTTCCAGCACTGCTCCCAATGTTGTTGGCAAAGTGACCCATACAACCACACATACTGACCCATACAATCCCACATACTGACCCATGCAGACACACAATGACCCATACAGACATACAATGACCCATACAGACACACAATGACCCATACAACCACACATATTGTCCCATAGAGACACACTCTGACACATGCAGACACACTGACCAATAGAGACACACACTGACCCATACAAACACACAATGACTCATACAGACATAAACTGACCCATTCAGATACACACTAACCCATGCAGACACACAATGACCCATGCAGGCACACAATGATCCATACTACCACACATACTAACCAATACATCCACACATACTGACCCATGTGGCACACACTGACCCATGCAGACACATACTGACCCACACAGACACACAATGACCCATACAGACACACAATAACCCATACAGACACACACTGATGCATACAGTCACACACTGACCCATACAGACACACTATGACCCATGCAGACACACATACTGACCCATACAGAAACACACTGTCCCCTACAGAGACACACTGACCCATACAGAGACACACTAACCCATGCAGACACACACACTGGCCCATGCATACACACTGACCCATGCAGACACACAATGACTCATACAGACACACAATGATCCATACAGAAACACACTGACCCATACAGACACACAATGAGCCATACAGACACACATACTGACCCATACAGACACATAATGATCCATACAGACACACACTAACCCATAGAGACACACACCTACCCATACAACCACAAATAGTGAACTATACAGACACACACTGACAAATGCAGATACACACTGACCCATAGAGACACACACTGATCCATACAGACACACACTGACCCATATAGACACACAATGATGCATACAGACACACACTGACATATACAGACACACAATGACCCATGCAGACACACACTGACCTATACAGAAACACAATGATCCATACAGACATACTAACCCATGCAGACACACAATGACCCATACAGACACACAATGAACCATTAAGACACACACACACTGACCCATACAGACACACACACTGACCCATGCAGACTGACATGCACAAACATACTGACTGAAGCAGACTAACACACATTCTTTGTTGCTGTTCCTATGTCCATCTTGCCTACGCCTGGAGGCCCATCATTTCCTTTTTCAGCCACATTTTCTGATATGCTCCCGCCCACTGTCCCCACGTACAAGGGAAGGGCTGGGAGCAAGCAATTAAAGCGCCCTCATGCTGCTGACGCAGTGGATGTCTGGGAGGGGTTCCTGGCTCTGAGTGCTGATGTGGATGCCGCCGGACCGGTAGTCTACTGGACACTAGTGAGTAGCAATGCTCCCTAGCACCTGGTAACATGGCCAGCAGCACAATGGAAATAATAGAGTGGTGGCCACGGTGAAATGCCAGTGCAGGCCACCCAGTTGGCCTATAGGAAGTGCCACCCTGTTTAGATAAGATAAGACCTTCCTTGCTGCCCCCCACACATTTCGGCAGAGTAGGTACCTGCTGTTCGGGTAGGCAGGTGCAAACTATGCCTTAGTGCACAGCTGCTTTTGTGCCCACCTTGTGTGGCATTCTAAGGCAGTTGGCTGGTTCTTGGGCACCGTGTGCATCCCCTAATGTTCCACAACTGCTATGTTTACCAGTGATGGGCTGAGAGAGTTAACTGACACTATATCACAGCTAGCCCTTCACTGCTCAGAGAGGCAGCAGACTGGTGCCTGGGTACACTTCTTTGACATTAAAGCATTTAAAATTGGTTTATCACTATAAGATATGATGGTATCACCGGACTCCAAACACAATAACCACTCCATTCAGATGAAGTGGTTGGTGTACCCAGTGTTCTTTTAAATTATTATTTTAGCAAGATGACCATTGTTTTTGCAGCTTTTGTTCAAAATTACAGTCATGGCAGCTGTAATACAGTTTTGCATGTATTTATATTATTTCTATAACTGCAATAACAAATTGAGCTTTCACTAGCATTTATTGCTAATCAGACAAGATAACTCGCCTTTAAAATATATATTATAAAGTGTGTATTATAAAGCACAGCTGCCCCTTTAAGATAATGTATAATGTAAATAAACTCGACATTTAAAATACTAGTCCAGCTAATACTGTATACTGAGCCAACGCTATAAATCTTTTACACTCACTTTTACCAGCTTACTGTTTCACTGTGTTTGCATTGAGGGTCACTTCCTCCAGAGATTTTTCCAGGAATAAAATTCGTGAAAATCCCGAGACATTGAACATTTTATGTGTCTGTGCAAATAGAAGTGAAGAGAGAGTGACAATGAGTAAACGTGTGTTTGCCAAAAACATTGAAAAGGCTATTATTTAATAAAATAACAGTTCAGTGGGTTCAACTTTAATATTTTTATTTTTTTTACTTTGAGTTCATTTACTGAAGTCTTTCTATACTTCTATATTGTGTTTAAAAAAGAAAAGAAAAGAAAGAAAAACAGTTAGGGAGTTAAAGTAAAGAGAAAATTGGTGTTGTGGCAAAGTTACAGAAATGACTAACTAATCGCTTGCAATTTCCGGACATGTTGCTAAAAAAAAAAAAAGCTCACATTCACCCATATATGAATATTGGATGTGAAATATTTCAGAATAAAATGATATATAATATGTGTGGGTGCACTTAATATGAAAAAGGTAAATCATGGTTGAACAAAAATATAACGCAAATTCCAGGTTTTGTTTTGATTAGAACTTGTACAACTGTTCTTAAAGGCTTAAAGACTGTGGGAATTTTTGTAAATAATTTTTGTAAATAAATAATCTGAATGGTTTTTCTAACCATTTGTGATTATTTGAAAAACGTATAAAAAAAAATATAAAATTTAGGCCTATATGGAGCATAACTAGTGAACTAGAACAAACTAAAATATTCCAAATCTCAGGAGACTTTATGGTCTCAATTGTTGGACAAGTTGGACAAAAATATTTTTGGTCAAGTTTTTAAACTGATTTTTTCAAAATAGTAAAATATCAAATAGATTAGTAAAATAGATAGATACAAAATCCAGGATTTGAGGAGTCAATAACTATTTTATTAATGAACAGAATTTCAATAATATTACATACAATGAATGCTTAACATTTGAAGATTTGTTTGATTAGATATGGAAGGTGACATATTTTAAATGAGCTCCATTTATCACCTCTGTTTGTGAATTTATCACAAACTACATGTGAATTTACACTTAATACTACATGATAATAACTCAACCCAGCCACTCTTCACTATACAAAAACACACATAAGCACTACCATGAATATACTGTTTTGAAGATGAGTGTTTACATGTATGCATGTATAAGGGTCAGTGTGTATGAATACATGTGTGTAAATGAGCTTGTATATGGCATGTGTATATTCACGTGTGTGTGTGTGTGCGTGTGTGTGTGTGTGGGTTGTGTGTGTGTGTGTGTGTAGGGGGTTACATAAAAATAACCTTTGTACATTCATATAGCCCATAACATTTGCAGCCATATTCAGGGCTTCTTGTAGTATTAGTAAACTATTTTGCTAATTGCATTAGTCTTTGATACTTTTGACCATGATATACTTATAGATAAGCTCAAAATCACAGGAAAGCTGACTGTTCACAAAGCAGGCATTGTTCTTATTTACTAGACAGGATCCAGTATAGAACACAACCCAAATATTCACTTCATAAATCTGTTTCCCACCTACCATGAGTTATTTGTGGAGTCCACCAAGGTTCAATTCCTAAATCATTTATATTCATCTTGTTAATAGTAACATAACATGGTGCTGAACTGCATCAGAGTGCTTCAGCTTCAAAAGTTAATGAAGCTAACCCAAAACCTGTTTACATTAGTATGATGGTGTTGAAGAAGCAAAACAGTGAAATAAATCTAAAAAAATAAATTCTTATGTTGATATTTTGCTTTAAATTCTTGGTGTGTTATTGGATCAAAAGTTTGAAGTGTTGGATACAATGGTAGAAAAAAAATTCAAACATTCTGTTTTGTAAGCATAATCATTGCATTAAGGGTAGAGTACTGTGGTGTGATTTATTTTTGCACAATCTAATCCTTTTTGTCCATAGCCACCCAATTTTGCCCTGCATTCTGTTTGTGTACCCCACACAAATTCTTTTACGTATTGAACACAACGCTATTTAATAGAGTTTCACAAAATTTTGCATGATATGTACAAATTAATTGCATTTGACAATAGGCAAACTTTATTATTACAATTTACATACAAAACATAAATCTGGATTACCCTGTTACCTTAGAGAGCCCAAACAAACTAAAACAGGGTGCAAGAGAAAGGGTCCTTGCTCATCTATACCTCACTGATGAGACCTAACAAAACGATTGTCTGGGGTTGCTCTATCTCTTGTGCATAGGGAGCCGGAGAGCATTTTTGATCCAGATCTCCCATTTTGGTTGGATTAGTTTGATGTGCAGTTGGTTTAGATTCTCTCTGTAATGGCACATAATGAGAAAATGAGGAGAGTCCCACCAAAGGGCAAGCTCTTTTGAGTTGCTGTTCCTTCCCAGTATTCTCTTGCACCTTGTTTTAATTTGTTTGCTTAATTTGCTTAATTGCTGATACTCAGAAGGGA
The DNA here is from genome assembly GCA_933207985.1 of Pelobates cultripes. Taxonomy (NCBI): domain Eukaryota; kingdom Metazoa; phylum Chordata; class Amphibia; order Anura; family Pelobatidae; genus Pelobates; species Pelobates cultripes. The sequence goes on along the minus strand of OW240912.1, from coordinate 329,066,775 downwards.
AGTCAATAATGTCAGTTGAAATTACAGCAGTATTTCTGAATTTTGAGATCAACCAGTTCTGTCATTTAAAAAAAAAAAAAATCTGATCTGGATTCAGATCTTGGCATTGGCACTGGCCGGTTTACTTCATTTCTTACTTGATGTTGCCCTACCTGCCATGGCATGACCAAGATCTTTGGAATTCATTAGAATTTTTCCTAACATTACAAGTTATACATTTCCACTTATTTATGCTCAAACCTTCTTTCATTACTACCATCCACTAACACACCAGGAGTCACACTGCCAGCCAACCCAGATCTTCGCAATATTTCATTGGGTTTGAACTTTGAAATGACTGGTATTTTTACCATGCAAAAGTCACTTTTGATAAAATGTCATCTACAGTTTTCATTTTGTGAAGTTGGTTTGAACTATGGATTAGCTTTGCCTCAGAATGAACTAAGGTTCTCCCACTGAAAATTTTTTTCTTTCATAACCTGTTCAGTAACAGACCCTGCTTGACCCAAGATTAATGGAATCCAGGATTCCATTAGTCTATTGATTCCACTATTCTGAAAATGTATATATATATATATATATATATATATATATATTTCTCATATTTCTCATTTTTAATTTTTCTAGAATTTAACAAAGAATTATGCTGTCTTTTGCATGCATCTTTTCATATCACTTATATGTAGGCATAACTTAGTCACAAGTGCAGCAAGGGGTCCTAGAGCAGTGTATTATTTCCAGTAGCTACTAATTTTTCCAAGCATTCAGCAGTTGTTGCGGTCACTGGCCCACTGGCAACCGCTCCCCCAGGTCTTCTGGGCGTCGTGCCCAAATTAAAGATGGCGCTGACCGCAAGGTCGCGTCCATCTGTAGCTCCGCCCCCGAAAATTATAATAACGTGCGCGTGACGTCAACGCACACGCACGTTTTGGGGTCAGAGGTCACCCTCTGACCAATCAGAGCATAGAGAGGGATATTTAAATCCCTAGCTCTCCCCAGTACCTTGCCCTGTCGTGGTTTCCTGTTCCTGGTTTCCTGAGAGTGCTTTATCTTTGTGAATCTGATTCCCTGGTATCCTGATCTTGGCTTTTCCCTGGTTATTCTGAATTCTGGTTTCCCTGACTTGGCTTGTGTAAACGGTATTGTGTATTTTCTGGCTTCCTTGACCTCGGCTTTCCCTTTTCCCTCTGTCTCTAGCGTATTAGTCCGGCCATTCTAAGGTCCAGTTTACGCTCTGTCTTTTTATTTTCCTTTTCCTTCTTATGTAAATGTTTACATAGTTTCTGCGTGCTGGACCACACTAGTAGTCGTGACAGCAGTAAAATATGTTATTATCACATACCTCAACCTTATCTCATGATAATTCCGGGTGTCCGTTTCATGACTTCCTAAATTTGTTTTGAAATTATCATGTTAAGCCATTTATATCTAATGTCCATGTCTAAAGTGTTTCCTGCTAATCCAGTCTTGGACTTACCTTAAGTTCAGGTTCCTTCATAGAATTCATTCAAGGTAATCCATGTCCATCGGCTAAACATGCTCAGTTTGAATCATCAAGATAACAATACTATCCGTTTTGGTTCCTGTTTAATATATATTTGCCTTTTGTTACCTGCCTTATTGTTTCCTATCAAAAATACATATTATATATTTTGTGTAACCCTTTATTTTAATTCTACCTGAAACAGAGCATAGAAAAGCAATGGACACAATGGGTGATTTTCCTAGAGACTTCAATCAAGGAAGTGCTATTTAGTAAACAGAGTAAACCTTTATTCTGCTTCGCAAAGCCAGGATCTATTGTATTTCATTGCACCTAATACCTTTTCTTATTCTAAAGCATAAATGTAGTTGCAGTAGATTTGAAAATACGGCATTAGTGCCTCTGGCCCTGAAAGTGAACCAGTTTAGGAATATTTTCTCCCGAGGGATTCATTCCATTAGCATGTACGTCTCTCCTCACTGTTGATTCAGTTGGCCTCTCTGTTACTGAAGGCGTAACAGTTTGGACTTTGTATCGCCCGCACAAACTTCTGCTAGCTTGCCCAGGCAAACTTCTACCTTGAGCGCTAGGACTGTGGTACTTAAGTCGCTAATTCCCCAGCAAAGCAGGATGACACACTTCTTTGAATTATATAGGGATGGGTATGGAGGTAGAGTAATTGGCCAGCAGGCCAGCTCTTGCAACACAATGGGTCTCCTTGACCATCTTACTTTCAACATAAAATAAGAAGGATGTGACACTGTTGTCCCACCTCTCATGGTGCTGGCTAAATATCTTACAATGGCTTTCTAGGTACATTTTCTAATCCTTTTAGGCAGTCTGGCATCTAGCTGAGACCATCTGAGAGAAAGAGTAACTGAACACTTTAGACATGCACTATCATTATTGCTATTTATATAGTGCCAACTTATTCCACAGCACTTTACAGTAACTAGCATAGCTGTTCCATTTTGCTCTTGTAATCCTACGAGTTACAATCTACAATGTAACACTGTCCTGAGATCATCACATGCCTGTCCTGATTTTGCAGCCAGGGTAGTGGTAATATGTTCTTCACTGTAGTTCTTTGCTGCGAGTTCTTCAATGGAGAAATGGAAATAGGGCAAATAGGCCATTCATCACAGTAAGTATGGATTTAATGGGAGTAAACAGTGAAAAAGGAATTTGGGGCACACCTGGAACATGCATTTCTCACATGCATTTTTCTGTGGTGCTGCCATAAAGACCAATATTAATACAAAATACAAATTAAGGAATGGTGCACACACATACACAAAAAAACACACATACACCTACACAAAAATGCAGTTTTAAATTTTACAAGGCTACTTAAAATCAAATATGTGGATTCGAAACATTGGGTAAGTAAATAAAAGATTTTTTTTAAGCCTTTAAGTGCCAAAAGGAAGGGCACGGGGGGGGTGGGGGGGGGGGCACTAAACTAGATGATGGTCAAAATGTTGTATAACACAAGTCATTGAGTAATTTCAGATTTGGATGTCAATCTGTCTATATTATCTATCTTGGGCTGTTCAACACCATTGTGTCTGTCTATCTATCTATCTATCTATCTATTTATTTCTACCATAACTATGCATATGCCTTTCAAACTGAGAGACATGGTACACTTGATTAGTCTCCGATTTACAGAAAATTCACAAGATTCCACATGCATTAGTTGGGCTGATCCACCGTGAATTACAGCTCATGCAGACATTTGATATATATTTGTCAGTCTATAACAAGTGTGATAATTCTACTTTTAGTTTTGAGAAGACGTTTTGCTCTTGGTTTTGCAGCTGTTTAATCCCTTTTCATTGCCACGAGAAACAAAATACGACAAATCACCTACAGGCAAAATGTTAATAATGATACTGTCATATTAAAATATGTTTTAGGATTATTATTTTTTTTTAATTTGCCTTTTTGTGGGGTAGAAACTAGAAGTGTTTAAAACAAAAAAAATTCAGACGGTAAGTATGATTTTATTTTTAAAGGTTGTTAGATTTACTGGGCCTCCTTATTGTTATATGGGTAAGGAGGATTAGGCAAAAATCACCCCCTGGATTATTTACTAGACCCTGCTCACTTCCCACAGTTGGTGTTTGGAGGGACTCTAGTATGTCCCGTCCCTTCATATATTCATAGCTCCTCACATACCATAAACAACATTAGTCCCTACCGGCCATCCATGGGTGAGGGCTTGGGGAGGACACAAGCTTATCTCCTATGTATAATTGATCTGTAGGTGCTTTGTAAATGTTCTAGATCCTATAGTTAATATAGGATTCAGATGTGAAATACATTGATTTTAAACTAGACACTGAATGCCTCCAGCTGATCCAGCTATTGGTTCAATCGGAAGGACCAAATTCCAACTGGCTGTGGCTTCAGTAAAAGTGAGAACTGTCATTGTGATTGGAATTTTACCTTTCAGACCAAATTAGATGTTTAGTGAATATCTCAAATTGTGTCATTAGGGGACAGAACCTTTCCTCTTTTGATTTCCTTTTTCCTATTTTGTTTGCATTATATAGGGAGGGGTATGGAGGTAGAGTAATTGGCCAGCAGGCCAGCTCTTGCAACACAATGGGTCTGGAGGTAGAGTAATTGGCCAGCAGGCCAGCTCCAGTTTTCTCTTGTGGTGTTCCCTTTAATTCACATACGTTCAGCTAACATACATCACACAATAGCTGAACTTCGTTTAATTAATTTGTAATATTGTTCTCAGAAAATGTAGTAAAAATATATCCATTTGAAAAATAATTTACAGGATTATTCACTAAAGTGAGAACTAGGTATTCAAAGTGAATTACCAACTTATGGCTAAAATAGCCAAACTGAATAGTTTCTCCTAGTCAACAATGCTTCTAGTTCACTTACTTAAGCCTTAACCCCTTAAGGACTGAGCCAAATGTACACGTTTTGATCATAATAAAACATAAACAAAACTTGGAATTGGACTATATGTCTTTTCAGGCATAATTCACCTCTTTAATATTAGGTGCACCCACAGTTATTATATATCATTTTATTCAGGAGAAATAGGACTTACATTTAACATTAAATATTTAGCTATGAATCTTAATTTAATATGAATAAAATATAAAAAAATGCGAGAAATTAAGAAATTGTGTTATTTTCTTTTAGTTCGGCATGATATTTTAGTTTTGTATAATACGATTTGCTTTTACTGCAATAAAGTACACATATTTGTATTCAGTGATGTCTCACATGTAAAACAGTACCCTTATGTTCAGGTTTTAGGGTGTTTTGGAAAGTTATAGGGTCAAATATAGCATGTTACATTTTTCAGTTTTTTTCACATTGAAATTCGCCAGATTGGTTACGTTGCATTTGAGACCGTATGGTAGCCCAGGCATAAGAATAACCCCCATGATGACATACCATTTCCAATAGTAGACAACCCAAGGTATTGCAAATGGAGTATGTCCAGTTTTTTTTAGCAGCCACTTAGTCACAAACATTGGCCAAAGTTAGCATTAATATTTGTTTGAGTGTGAAAAATGCAAAAAACACATTTGAACGCCAATTTTGGCCAGTACTGTTATACTCGTGAGACTTCCGTGAACACAAATATTAGTGTTTCAAAACCGTAAAACGTATCACAACAATTATATCTTCAGTGTAAATGCTATTTGAGTGCGAAAAATGCAAAAAATGTCACTTTCACTGACGATATCATTGTCGTAATACAATTTACTGTTTTTAAACACTAATATTTGTGTTCAGCGAAGTCTCCTGAGTAAACCAGTACCCCCCTATGTACAGGTTTTATGGTGTCTTAGAAAGTTACAGGGTTAAATATAGTGCTAGCAAATTAAATTCTCTGGACTTTCGGCCTGGGTTGTCAGGCAGGTTCCGCAAATTGTAATTAATAAAATGACCTAATTATGTAAAAACATAAATGTATATGTAGAATTAAAATATATATATATGTGTGTATATATATATATATATATATATTTATATATATATATAGTTCTCTAAAATAATTTTTATTTATATATAGGTGAATATATAGTGATATATACATATATAATTATGTATATAGATATATATATATATTATTTAGTTCTAAGTTTATTTTGATATCTATATATATATTAATATCAAAATACAGTTAGAACGAAATTACACATATATATTTATTTTTCATTTTTAACGTATTTATATATTTATTTATTTCATATTTTATATATATATATATATAATTATAATTATATATATGTATTTAATAAATTTCATTCTACGTGTATTTTTTTTATATATATATATATATATATATATATATATAATTATACATTAATATTAAAATACACAGACACTGTATGTGTATATATATATATATACATAGATCATATATATATAATATATATATATATATATATAATATATATATATGATCTAAGTGTATATTATTTAATTTTAAACTGTTTTAAAACTTTATTTTACTTTATTACAGGCAGCAGGGGTACCACCTGTCATTCCAGGCACTCCCCCTGCTGGCACTGCTATGGATGGCTATTCCGTCCATGTGATCAAGAGGTCCTCGCAAGGACCTCACAATCACATGGCCCAAGAGGGCCAGATCAGATGCAAGGGGACTCCCTGGGATGCCGGCAAGCAGGTAAGACGGCGGGGATGTACTATGCCGCCCGCCAGCGTTTAGAGCCTAGTCCCCAAGGATGGCATAGTATGCCTTCCGTCCTTAAGGGGTTAAAATAATACTATAGAGCTTGGAATACAAATCTGTCCCTCCCTCCCCCCCTCAACAGTATAAGGGTTATTAAACTCTTACTGTGCTTACCTGATTCTAGCGCTGATCTTCCTCAGCACTGGGTCGGCGCTCTGGTCCCTCCAATGCACATGCGCAAATAGCATTGCAAGCGTGTTAGGCCCTTCCCGTAAGTAAGCATTCCTGCAATGCTTTCCTATGTGGAGTTTACTGATGCTGAATGTCCTCATGCAGAGCATGTGGATGTCTAGCGTCAGGCAACCAAAAGTCTCCTAGCAAGCAGGAAGTGCCTCTAGTGGCTGTCTGATTGACAGCCACTAGAGGCAGTCTAAGTCCTCCAATGTAATTATTGCAGGTTTTTTAGGAGAGGGTTTAAGGGGGCAGGGTCACTACACCCAGACCAACTCAGTGAGCTGAAGAGGTCTGGGAGCCTATAGTATCCCTATAAATTTAAAATTCACTTTAAATTCACTTTTACTCCCCAACAATTCTTACCTTAGTGAATAACCCTGTTAGTGATAAAGGAAGGACATATTAGATGGAGTAATGGAATAATTTCTGATGTCTATTTATGTGTTCCTGTCAAAGTTTTATTTAAATAATGACAATAATATGGATTATCTCTGTTTGTCCTTTTTCTGACACTGTGGGCACGGTGCTTAATTAACTCACTTTGGCACTAATCATATATTTAATTATACATCCATACATTTTTAACCTTATGTCAACTGGTTGATCAATATGCTAACAGATTAACTATCTCTTTCTTTTCCTATTACCTATTCAGTTAGATTTAAAGGGACACTCCAGACACCCAGACCACTTCTGCCCATTGGAGTGGTCTGGGTGCAAACTCCCATCACCCTTAACCCTGCAAGTGTAATTATTGCAGTTTTTATAAACTGCAATATTTACCTTGCAGGGTTAAGTCCTCCTCTAGTGACAGTCTATCAGACAGCCACTAGAGGAACTTTCGGCTTCTTAGAACACGAAAAGTGTTTTAAATGACGCTGAACATCCTCACGCTATGCATCGTCGGAATCCCCATAGGAAAGCATTTAATAATGCTTTCCTTTAGGGAGGTCTAAAGCACGTGCGGAGGGTGGGGGGAGCCTGAAGGACATCGGCGCTGGATTCAGGTAAGTCACTGAAGGGGTTTGTTTTCCTGGCACTGGAGATTCCCTTTAACCCCTTAAGGACCAAACTTCTGGAATAAAAGGTAATCATGACATGTCACACATGTCATGTGTCCTTAAGGGGTTAAAATGGAGAGAGTCTTATATATATTTCTCCTTCTCTCACTTTCTCCTGTCTTTAGATAAATAGATAGCTAATACTGATTTGACAAATTGAGATCATTCATTTTGCCCAACTATCATTTTAAAAGATATATTTTTTCAATATCTAAGTGTAACATTTTTGCCACTTTAACTCCTGGTACATAGCACTGATAAGGAGATGAGCTAACACCATTGAGATATCACATTATATTTTTTTTTAGGTTTATCTTTCATCAAGAGCTTTGTCTCACTTTGGAAAAGGTATCTGAATAGTTTACACACAGCATCTACCTTATATTATGCTCATGTTGGCACAATATACAATAAAGCCAGGTATGTGCACTGCTTGGTAGACCTGTAGTGCAAGGTGTATGAAGCCTTCTAAGGATATGTTGTTTTTGTATATAGTGAGTTTGTAAATAGTTTTGATCTTGTTTTGTTACCCTTATCTTTATTGTGACCACATTTTTACCATTCCATATTATAGGATACTGGTTTATATCCAGGGAGCCTTCTTTTTACTTATGTGAGAAGACATTGGCCCTTTATTTTTCTTCTTCTCCTTATTTAAATAAAGTAATACTTAAGGTGTTTCTGAATTTGGCATATTTTGTGTTTATATTGGCATACTTACTTATTTTAAAAGTATTTTAAGACCATTTTTAAAGTGTACATTATAAAGCTTTTATTTTATTCAAGTGTTGTGTGATAGTTCAGTGAGAGCTGACACCTTTGTGAAATCTAGAATGTGAATAAAACTCAATATATTAAATGAAGGTTACATTTAGACACGTTTCTCATACAGAAATAAACACTGTTATAATGTCTGTTTATATTAAACTTTAAACATTTTACTATTGGGTTTAAATTTTAAAGGCTGCAGTACTTTGAGTCAATTCTAATCCAAAAAAATATTTTCTTTATTCTGAAATATTAGCATTGAAGCAGAGGTACAATTATATGACATCATTTTGAGTTGTATTGCTTTTAAATGTATAATAAAGGTATGCAACAAATTGGAAATCAGGGGTGCCCAAAAGGTATATCCATAGATGTTTGAAAACTACAGCTTCCATTATGCCTGGGCATTCTAAAGGCATTCAAGAGGCCTGCAAAGCATCCTGGGAATTTTTGTTCTTCAACAACTGGGGATCTATTTCTTGGGCCCCCCTGCTCCAAATCAATTTATATAACAGCAACAACAGAAAATGTCAACTACATATATAGCTAAAACTCTACAACGTCTAAAGAAAGCATTGTAATCAGTGTTTTAATACAGTTTTTAAAAAGTATGCAAATTTATAGTAATTTATAATGGATAGTATTTGCAGGTGAGTTATAATGGATGGTATTTGCAGGTGAGTTTTTTTAATGTTATGGATCTGCAGACCTTTCTCGCTTTCTCTGTCTGCTTCCTCAGGGTTGTATATAGACATATATCTATTATATCATTATATCTATATAATATATGTATATATATATATATAAATATATATATATATATATATATATATAAAATGTCATACTGAGTGTATTTTTATATTAATATATAATAATATAAAAATACTTATAAATAAATTACACATATATATAATAACTATATATATATATTGTGTGTATATATATATGTATATTATAAAATACAAATAAGTAAATTAATAAAAAAAATTAAAAATATATTTTTTAAGATTATATATACATATATATGTAATTTTATTCTAACTGTATAACTGTATCCTAAATAATTTCCTAAATATACATGTAGACTTCAAATATATAAAAATGCATATATATTTCAATTCTACATGCATACTTATGTAATATTTTTACATAATTAAGTAATTTTATTGGTTGCAATTTGAGGGACCTGCCTGACAACCCAGGCCGAATGTCCAGAGAATTTAATTTTCTAGCACTGTATTTAACCCTGTAACTTTCTATACCCTGAAACCTGTACATGGGGAGTACTGTTGTACTCTCGAGACTTCGCTGAACACAAATATTAGTGTTTTCAGAACAGTAAAACCTATCAAAGTGATGATATTGTCAGTGAAAGTTACTTTTTTACATTTTTCACACACAAACAGCACTTTTTGTGATACATTTTACTGTTTTAAAACACTAATATTTGTGTTCAACGATGTCTCCAGAGTATAAAAATATTACATAAATATGCATGTAGAATTTACATATATATGCATATTTATATATTTGTAGTCTACATGTATATTTCAGAAAATATTTATGCAATTTTGTATATGGATTTATATATATTTCACATTATTTTTATTTATTTATATATACATAAATTACATATATAATTTCATTCTAAACACTGTAGGTTTTTAATCTCAGGACAACATTTTGAATCTATTTAGCAGTTCTTTTCATTAGCTTTTGTAGATAAGTAAAAGTAAAAAAACATGTTTTTTTTTAATTTTTCACCATAGTTTATTTTTTTAAAGTAAATTATATGACATGATACAAATAATGGTGTGTAAAGAAAGCCCTTCTTGTTCTGAAAAAAACAACAATATATAATTTGTATGGGAACCGTAAATGAGGGAGAGGAAAATTACAGCTAAACACAAACACCACAAAAATGTTAACACAGCTCTGGTCCTTAACGTACAACATGGCCAAGACAGTCCGGTCCTGAAGGGGTTAATTCAGCTCCCTCTGGTTGATCCCATTTTCGAGACTGACAAGGACCATCCTGACTATGTAATTGGCAATCAGTTCCAAGAGCAATGCAAAGGTGTGGAAGAAAATGCACTTCAAATGAAGCAACTACATGTTTCCTTTGTCAAACATACTACCTATTTCTTACTTACCTAGCACCATACAGCTTGCAATTAGCGTTTCTTTGTTGCACATACATGCACAAACTTTTTCACTTTTTACTTTAACAACCTGACTCAAGGAGAAAAAAGTACAGGAACATTTAGAGCTGCCCTCTGCACACTTGCTTGTGAAACACAAGGACTTACTACACTCTTTTTCTGAAATAAGGTTTTCAAGGGAGAAGGTGGATCAGATAAAAAGGTTAATAGTTATAAAAAGGGGAAGAAGTAAAAGGGTGTGGTTGTAAAGCATAATGATGGGCAAAATAACAATAGGATAAAGGGGAGCTATGGATTAGGGTTCACCAATAAAATGTTGGAATCAATTAAATGAAAAAGAACAAATGGGAAGCTATGAAAAAGATTGTTAGAGAACATATCACTGAGCTAGTGTCTCAGAATATAAAAAAGGTGTATGGCGTATACTGCGCCCAGAATTTATACGTGCATAGATCTTCAGGGGGTACAGTACTTTGGACCTCAGAAGAATTAAAAAGACAATAATGGTGCAGTACTATATGATAAGGTATAAATCACACAAACAGCAGCTATATGAGAACTACTCACATTTGATTGAGCTATCTAAGAGCTCTGCTGTATTTTGCGTGGACGGTATAATCCCGTCTAAGGATGTATGTTGGTATAGGCAGTGCCGTTGCTCCAAAGGAAGTGCAGATATATGTAGTATATGTGGAGGCAAAAAAGCAAGAAAACTCCAATGGTATAGTAAGTACTAATAAATAAAATTAAATAAGAAGTAATGTACTTACATTTACTAGAGCAAGACTTGCTCTAGTTAAAACAGCATACTTACTATGCCATTGGAGTTTTCTTTTTTTCTTCTAATTTCAGCTCCTGGCACTTCATCCACCAGCAGCACATTCCAGAGAGTACATGTGCATTTGCAAGAGTATAGCATAGAGGTCAATGGAGGATCCCACAAAATAGCAGAATTCTCCATAGACAAAGCCAATTCCCTGGTAAAGGCTGTCGGGATTGATATTGTAGCTCCACCCAGTGTCTAAGAAAGTCAGGTGTAGAAAAAATACAGCAGACAACGTAGTATCTACTTTGTCTTATGTTTTTAGTTATAAACAGAAGTAGAAAAACAAAAGGCAGAGTAGAGAAGAGGAAGAGAAGAAGAAGGAATTGGGTAAAGGTAAGTGCCCTGTGACAGTGCATTTTTAAGCTACCATGCTATCATGTTTTTACTAGTGAATGGGCAGCAATAGCTGTCCATTTGCTATTTTTTTATTTACAGGAAGATGTAGACATCAACAATAGACATGCTGCCATCCACGGTATGGATGGTGGTGCCATAAGAGAGGTTTATTTATTTATTTTAACATGTTAATGGGTGAATGCTGGTGCTAATGTTACAGGGAACAGCAGTTTGTCTCCCTTCTTTTTAATCATGTGAGGGTGTTCTGTTTCTGGTCATTGATGGTGTCCTATTTTGTATGTAAATTAAAGAAATTAAAAAAAAAAACATAGATGAAATTCGGTTCCCCCAAACCCAACATTTTTATTGACAAATCGATTTCCATCCATTTGCCACAAAATCATGGAATTATAAAAAAAATCCTCAATCATGAAAGGCTTAATTGTATTACGGTAAAGTATTTCAAGTACTATTACAAAAATAACTATTGACATTAGAGCGCTTCACATTGCAAATGCGTGGAATACCTCTAATGGTTCAACATACTGGGGCATATCACAGAAAAAGGTCATTGGTAACCGGAGAGTGGAAGCTATCATCAGCTTTGCTGGACCTTCTGCTGTGGTAGTTTGAGCCATATTCATATAGAGTTGTGGATCTGTCAGTACATAGAAGCCCATCATTCAAGTTATTTTGTGTGATTTAAATACTCAACCTCACCGTCATTTAATGCCCATCCCCTTTGCATGTTTCCCCCTTCCCCTGCCCCTCTGTGTGTGTCAATGTTCCTTTCCCCAGTCCCTCTGAATGTCTCTGTGTCCCCCTCCCCATTCCCTCTGTGTGTGTCATTGTACTCTTTCACAGCCTCTCTTCTTTCACAACCTCTCTTTTTACCTCTTTGTCCCTCCACAGCCATGCTTTGTGTCTCTTGTCTCCACCCAGCCCCTCTATGTGTCTCTTTATCCAACCAGCCCCTCTGTATGTGTCTTTAACCCCCAGTCTCTCTGTGTATCTTTGTTCCCGCAGCCCCTCTGTGTGTTTTTTCTCCCCTCAGTCCCTCTGTGTGTCTCTTACTCCCACTGAGCCTCTCCCCACCAGTCCCGTTGTGTGTTTCTTTCTCCCCCAAACCCCTCTGCTGATGTCTCCCCTTCACAACCCCTCTGTGTGTCCCCCTCTACTCCTCTGTGTGCTTATCTTCCCCCAGCCCGTATACATGTCTCTTTCTTCCCTCAGCCCTTCTGTATATCTTGTTCTTCCCCCAGCCCCTCCATATGTCTTTTTCTTCCACCCAGCACCTCTGTGTGTCTCTTTTTCCAACCCCAGCTCTGTTGTGTGTAGCTGTCTCCCCCAAGCCTCTCTGCCCCCCCAAAGTGTCTCTGCATCTCTCCCTCACAGCCACTCTGTATGTCTTTTCCCTACCCTTTTTTGTGTATCTTTCTTCCCCCAGCCCCTCTGTGTGTCTCTTTCTTCCACCCAGCACCTCTGTGTGTCTCTTTCTTCAACACCAGCCCTATTGTGTGTCTCTTTCTCCCCCAACCCCCTCTTAGTCTCCCCCAAGTGCCTCTGCATCTTTCCATCACTGTCCCTCTGTGTGTCTCTCCCCCAGCCCCTCTGTGTGGCTGTGGGAGAGCCATTTTCTCCTCTAGCCCCACTTTCTCTCTCTTTCTCCCCTAGCCCCTCTGCGTCTCTTTGTTCCCCAGCTTCTCTGTGTGTCTCTTTGTCCCCATAGCCAGTCTGTATGTCTTGTTGTCTCCCGCGCCTTCTGTGTTTATATTTGCCCATCTGCCCCCCCTATCTCTGTGGAGTATCTACCCCCAGCTGTTTACTTTTATGTAACATGGCCAAGTGGACCATGGTAGAAGAACTTCTGTTTCCTCTACCTGTTCCGACAGGAATCTGTTCATTGCTGTCAGCAAGCAGCCTGCTGTCAGACCGTGTTGAGGATACAGTATATCATCTAATGCGGTCCACTCAGCCATGCTACATGTAATGACCGGCAAGGTGAGGAGTCCTGTGCTGTCCAGAGTTTGTGGCCTTGGCCGTGCCCTAAGAACTGCCTAGTTTGTCAAGGGGTAGCACCACCCCTGCCTGTGAATCAGTAAACCAGGAATGCAACTGTGGTGATAATTAATGCTCCAGCAAGATCAATATTAAGGAAATGGGGTAATTTCATCCAAAGATTTCCAAGATGAGCCGTGTTCCAGGAATCAGGAAATGGTAGGATGGCTTGTAATGCAGTAACTGTACTTTGAACTATGTCCTCTGAGAATACAAACTTAACACTTTATATTAACTCCACTTCTCAAATGATTCGTTTATAACAGAGTGAGGTGACCCTTGCAGTTGAACTTCTACATTTATGACTACCATATGTTACCACATTAAGCAGTACATTTACAACAGACAAAAGTAGAGTCATTTCTACACACAATTAAAATGTAGGGTTTTTTTAGAATAAAACTATATAAAAAATGTAAATACATGATATTCTTAGCTTGTAGGTAGTAAGGTGGGGAGAAATAGACTAATGGATGGAAAACAGTATATATATAACATGAGTTCCTGCAAGTAAAAGACCAGAGCGTTGTGAATAAACCATTATGTTTTACAGGGATCGAAGCACAACATATTCTTGAGTCCAAATTTTGTGTAGGATCGCAGTTGTGAATCTCATGTCAGAGCAGCGCCAGATGACATTAGAAAGAGTAGGCAAGTACCGACAGGCCCAATGATTAAAAGCAAGAGGATATTCAGCACTTGTCCAGTATTGGTACAGTCTAAAGGGCAGCTGGGTCACCAAACCCAAGGTATCTCTTGCTCAGTAGATAAGCAGTTAAAAACAGAGAGGAAGGTGCAGCGCCTGGAATGTCCTTGGAGTGTGTAAATATTACTATAAAAAGGAGGAGAAATAGGAAACTGATAGTGAAGTATGTAAAAAATACAATAAGCTGAGGGTAAATAAGATTATATGCACTCACGCTTTATAGATCATGCAGAGAGTGGAAACACTGAGTGGCAGTGATGCTCACTGTGCAGCATACCCCAGGAAGCTCCTCTATCGGCCATCTGAAGAGTGGCCAGTTGAAGTATCACTAAGCTGTAAGGTCAACATTGAATTGTCCCTGAAAAGACAGTACTTACTGCAAAAAAAACCTGAAGGGAATTATTCTACTCACCAGAACAAATACAATAAGCTGTAGTTGTTCTGGTGACTATACAGGGAGTGCAGAATTATTAGGCAAATGAGTATTTTGACCACATCATCCTCTTTATGCATGTTGTCTTACTCCAAGCTGTATAGGCTCGAAAGCCTACTACCAATTAAGCATATTAGGTGATGTGCATCTCTGTAATGAGAAGGGGTGTGGTCTAATGACATCAACACCCTATATCAGGTGTGCATAATTATTAGGCAACTTCCTTTCCTTTGGCAAAATTGGTCAAAAGAAGGACTTGACAGGCTCAGAAAAGTCAAAAATAGTGAGATATCTTGCAGAGGGATGCAGCACTCTTAAAATTGCAAAGCTTCTGAAGCGTGATCATCGAACAATCAAGCGTTTCATTCAAAATAGTCAACAGGGTCGCAAGAAGCGTGTGGAAAAACCAAGGCGCAAAATAACTGCCCATGAACTGAGAAAAGTCAAGCGTGCAGCTGCCACGATGCCACTTGCCACCAGTTTGGCCATATTTCAGAGCTGCAACATCACTGGAGTGCCCAAAAGCACAAGGTGTGCAATACTCAGAGACATGGCCAAGGTAAGAAAGGCTGAAAGACGACCACCACTGAACAAGACACACAAGCTGAAACGTCAAGACTGGGCCAAGAAATATCTCAAGACTGATTTTTCTAAGGTTTTATGGACTGATGAAATGAGAGTGAGTCTTGATGGGCCAGATGGATGGGCCCGTGGCTGGATTGGTAAAGGGCAGAGAGCTCCAGTCCGACTCAGACGCCAGCAAGGTGGAGGTGGAGTACTGGTTTGGGCTGGTATAATCAAAGATGAGCTTGTGGGGCCTTTTCGGGTTGAGGATGGAGTCAAGCTCAACTCCCAGTCCTACTGCCAGTTCCTGGAAGACACCTTCTTCAAGCAGTGGTACAGGAAGAAGTCTGCATCCTTCAAGAAAAACATGATTTTCATGCAGGACAATGCTCCATCACACGCGTCCAAGTACTCCACAGCGTGGCTGGCAAGAAAGGGTATAAAGAAGAAAATCTAATGACATGGCCTCCTTGTTCACCTGATCTTAACCCCATTGAGAACCTGTGGTCCATCATCAAATGTGAGATTTACAAGGAGGGAAAACAGTACACCTCTCTGAACAGTGTCTGGGAGGCTGTGGTTGCTGCTGCACGCAATGTTGATGGTGAACAGATCAAAACACTGACAGAATCCATGGATGGCAGGCTTTTGAGTGTCCTTGCAAAGAAAGGTGGCTATATTGGTCACTGATTTGTTTTTGTTTTGTTTTTGAATGTCAGAAATGTATATTTGTGAATGTTGAGATGTTATATTGGTTTCACTGGTAATAATAAATAATTGAAATGGGTATATATTTGTTTTTTGTTAAGTTGCCTAATAATTATGCACAGTAATAGTCACCTGCACACACAGATATCCCCCTAACATAGCTAAAACTAAAAACAAACTAAAAACTACTTCCAAAAATATTCAGCTTTGATATTAATGAGTTTTTTGGGTTCATTGAGAACATGGTTGTTGTTCAATAATAAAATTAATCCTCAAAAATACAACTTGCCTAATAATTCTGCACTCCCTGTAGTGTCCCTTTAAATTTGAAATTCACATTGTATTCTCACTTTAGTATTAGTGAGGAACAAAATGAATGAGCAAGGTAAGCAAATGGTGACAGAGCAGCTTTAAGCTCCAAACAGGCACATTATAAATGCTGAAAACAGGCGCCCCCTAAACGACAAGCGGAAATACATGTTTTGGGTATACCCCCAATTTCCATTTCTTTCTGTGTAGATTTGGAATCCAGACCAGATTCCTATTGAGCTAAGCATACCATCCATCCACTATGTGTGCCCCTTTGGAGGTGACCATAGGAAATCTTAAATCGAAGAGTCTCTTGTAGCAGTTTATAGTGCAACCCTATGTGTGTTGGGCTACCTCACTGTATTGTCATTTGGAATCTTCTCTTCTTGGCTTGTATTATCAATCCCCGATCTGATGTCCTCACACACAGCATACTAATCACACCTTGGATAAGATGCCCATTGTATCCATTATTTTTTAAAATTTGACAATTTTTATTGAGTCAATGAAGAGGCAATTGGGTACAGAAAGAAAGAGGGTAATTATATTCAAACAGTGGGTATACTGCACATCAATTATGTACACATCAGTACATATGTTGGCTATGAACACATACATGGATGCAATACAATGCTATAAACAGTTGAGGTGGATTGGGTATTGTTTTGGGCCTATTTGCCGGGTGTAAGATGACATGCCTTTAAATAAGGTACATTTTAGAACTCACTCTCATACCTAACGACCCATTTTTGCCTGTGCTGTGCCTTGCCTGGGAGGTTCTTCCTCATCTGTTTGCTACATAAAGTCAAATAGGCAGCAAGCTAAGTAGGCACCTGATGGTAGTTACTTATTTACTTATCCCAGGAATAAGACTGCTTTTATCAGTACTAGATGCTAGACTACTAGGTAGTCTGGTAGGGCTTTTTTTTTTTTTAAATAAAAATGCCTCTCTGTCTCCCATTCAGTAGTTAGTGTGCTAGTAGTTCTGAGTTACCCTTACTAGTCCTGTGGGACTGCCAAACCTCTATGACCCTATTTTGTTATGAAAAGGGGAAAAGGTAAAAAAAAAAAAAAAAAAGTGGGTTGGGGAATAAACTACTTACAACTTGGGTTTATTACATCTGTCTCCTGTGAAGATGGACTCTTCCCTTAAGGTGAAGACCCCGTACTTGGAAGCTTAATAGTGCCCAGTGTCTCCTGTATCTGTTTGCAATTGCCGAACTTGTAGTGCTGCTAGCTATGCTGTTTTAGTCGATAAAATCAAGCACAGCCCAGATACCAGTCTTCTTCATCTTCTCACTGTGCCAGCTCTCTTACCTCTCTACTTTCCGGGGCTGAAACTGCTATACTAGTTAATTTGTTATTATTTTATTGTATAATTATAATATAAGATGTGTCCGTGTGGTATCGCCTGATATCTGTCCCCAAGGCGTTGGATATTATGTCTCCCACTATGAGCTAGTATCCCTCAAGCTTGGGACACGTCCACCAAATGTGGTACATCGTCCCTGTACCTTGTAAACATCTCCAACATATGCTATATATGCTCTCTAATCTTTCCGGTACCATATATTCCAGTTGTTAATGTTAAATTCTTTATCTAAGCCGCTTTGCCAATCTAGCAGTGTTTGCTGCCGGGTCTGTCAGTACGTTGTATATTGAGGATAGTAATCTTTTAGGTGTGGCAGGGGCTAGGAATGCTTTTTTTAAAAAGGTCATGATCGGTGTTTGTGGAAACGGGGGGTTATGCATTATGCGTTATGCTTTCAGCTGGAGGTAGGAGAACAATGCCCTCGTCGGTAAGTTAAATTTGTGTTGAAGGTCTGGGAATTGCATCATATCGTTTCCCTCAAACAGCTTGCCAATGGAGGTGCAGCCTCCTTCCTGCCAAGGCCTGTAGTTAAAGGATAGATTAACAGTATGTAAGCAAGATATATGAGTAGCGTGAGCCAATATATGTTCCCATCCCAATTGTTTTTTAGTCTGTCCCATGTGTGGAGGAGTAGATCAGTAGTTCGTAACATAGATGGTATGTTACGAACTACTGTAGTTTATGTTTGGGTATCCAGAAAAGATGTTTCAGGCACTTGGGCCAAGACCATTGCGACTCAATTTCAATCCATTGCAGGGGGTTAATCGTAGCATGAGAGGCTATCACTGTGGACAGTAGGGCAGCCATGTAGTACTCTTTAATGTTAGGCAGTCCAAGTCCGCCGTGGACTAGGGGTTTATGCAGGAGTTTTTTAGCTCCACGTATCCTGCGGTTGTCCCAGATAAACCGGGTTAGCATGGTCTGAAGCTTTTCTAGGTAAGTTTTGGGGACAAATATTTGCAGTGTTCTGAGTAGGTATTGGAATTTAGGGAGGACAGACATTTTCACAGCCGCTATTCTACCAAGCCAGGTTAAGAATTTATTTCCCCATCCCTTAAGAGTTTCGGTTATGTCGCGTAGAAGATTTTCACGGTTATATTTCATTAGTTTGGCTAGGTTTTTCGTGAGGTTGAGTCCTAAAAAAGTGATGTAATCAGATCCAATCAAAGGAGAAAGGTGCCCATAGAGAGTGCAGCACATTGTCTGGAAGTCCTATGCCTACCGCCTGGGTCTTGGCCACATTGAGTTTATAGTAGGAATAAGTACCATAGTCTTTTATTACTTTCAGGAGATTTGGGAGGGAAACCTATGACTGTGTGAGTAGAATAGATTTGCTTTGTATTCCCTTTGACCTGCTGTGGTGCCATGTATAGAGGCATGGTCTCTAATGGGGTTCTGACACCAAAACATACAACAGAGGGGAGAGTGGTCAACCCTGCCTCGTCCCATTTGTGATCAGTAAGGGGTCCGACAGGAACCTTGCATTGAGCACATGCGCCGTGGGAGTGCTATATTTACCACCGACAGGAACCCATCAGGTATTTCAAATTTGAGCAATACCGCCTCCAAAAATCCCCAATGTAGGCGATCAAAGGCTTTTTCTGCATCTAAGGATATCAGCAAGCCTCCATTCCATGTTGTCTTGTAGCTGTGTATTATGCTCAGTACTTTTCTTGTGTTTTCCGATCCCTGCCTGCCCGCCTCGAATCCCACCTGATCATTGTGAATGATGTGGTACAATATTTTGCTTAATTGGGTTGCATGCAATTTTGCAAAAATGTCTGTGCCCAATAAAGATATAGGTCTAAAATTTGGGGGGAGTGTGGGTGACTTGACATATTTTGGTAATGTGACAATGTGTGCCAATAATACGTTTTTAGATAATGATTTATGGGCAATTGCATCTTGGAATGTGTGTACTAGGTGTGGAGCTAACGTTTGACTAAATTTTTTATAGTAGAGGTTATCAAGACCATCAGGACCAGGAGATTTGCCCAAGGGCAGAGTTTTTATAGTCAAAATAACTTGGTGTTCCGTCACTGGTTGGGCAAGGCCAATCTGTTGTGCAGGGGTCAATTTCGGTAGATAAAGGTCTTCTAAGTACCGATTAATGTCTGTACTCTGGGGTTGGTATACTTGCATGTCATGTTGTAGATTATACAGTTTGGCGTAATACCGAATAAGCTATTTGCTAAGATCCCTTGGCGTGTGCGCCTTATTGCCAGTTTTTGTCATTAGATATGCTATTTTGTGGGATGCTTGGCGTGATTTCAATCTGTTTGCAAGCAACTTGCTTGTCTTATTTCCCTGCGCATAGTGGTTAGCTTTAAGACGTTTAAGCTGGTACCCTATTGTTTGTAAGGCCTGCTAATACATCTGTTTAGGGATATTATGCGGTCTCTTAGAGATGTAGATAGTGACATTTGGTTTTGCACATTTAAGGAATACAGCTCCACTTGCCACTGCCGCAATTGTGCTTAGGCGCTTGTACACAGTGTGGCCGCCCTCTTTATAAGAAGCCCCTGCACAACCGATTTATTTTTCCTGCCATATCGTGGTTGGGGACATACCTGGAGTGGAATTATCTGTAAAATAATGTCTGTAAAACCACTTGGTTAGTGAAGACAAGATTTTGTAAAAGTGAGTTGTTAATTCTTCAAGGGCTGTGGTTTTTAAAGTCCTATAAGTCTTTAACTTCTAAGGTGACAGGGGTATGATCTGACCATGTGATGGTTTTAATATCACACCGAACAAGTTGATTAAGATTTGACCCCCATCAAAAGAAAGGTATCTAGAAAGGTATCTAGTCTAGTATAGGAGTTGTGGATAGGTGAGTAAAATGTGTAAGACTTTCCTGACGCGTGGGAGATTCTCCATGCATCGTAGTGGTGTGCAGAAAGGAGTTTCTGTATCGCTCTACATTAGTGGCCTAAACCTGGAACAGAGATGCGAAAGGGTATTGTCTAATGTTGGATCTAGGACATGATTAAAGTCTCCGCAAATAATCGTAATCCTCTGTTACATCTTCGTCAGTTTCTGTAAGATCATATGAAGTAAATTCTGTTGGTTTGAGTTGGGTGCATAAATGTTTGCAATGGTGTACGTGATATCATTCATGGTCCCCACTACTATAACATACTGCCCATTTGTGTCTATATATTGTGTAAGGAGCTGGAATGTAAAATTCCTGTTGATAAGTATTGATGTGCCTTTTGATTTTGGATTGTGAGGTTGCATGAAATTGAAGGGGGTAGTCGTTAGTCATCATAGGAGTGTGATCGTTTGTTCTATAGTGTGTTTCCTGCAAACACACCACGTCTGGGCTGTTAGCTCAAAGTTCACGATCCAACATGTGTCGTTTCATAGGAACATTCAGTCTCTTAACATTGTGGGTGTAAAACTTCGGTGGGTTGCGATCACAGTATACTTAGATAATCTCTATGTTTTGTGCGGGGTCACCATTTCTCCCAGCTCTATCGAGCAAAGTGGAGGAACCCTGCATGGTGTCGGCAATGGCTCGTCCATCCTTCGTAACCCAGCATTTGAGGTAGGGAAACGGGAGACTTGTGTATCATTTAATGTGGCAGTTAGCAAACAGAGTGGGCTGCCCACCCATCCTCAGGTACTATAACTAGGGTACAAAACCAGGAATGAAGGGATCAGGAGTAGGAAGGACTCCTTGAAATATTCTCTATCAAAAGGACTATAACCAACGTTCAGGGGATATATAACAAGAAAGACAAAATTATGGTTGGGCCATTAGCGCCTTGGGGGTGGAAGTGTATGGCTTCCTGTCCTGGGGAGATCTGCGCCTAGAAGGCCATTGGTAGTTGAAAATAGTAGATGAAGGGACCCATGTCCAAATATTATAGGAAGAGAAGCAGTGTCTGCATTCGAGGACTATTAACCTGTATGGTAAGTGAGTTATTTAACCCAGGGAATATCACAGTTGCTGTTGTTCTGGCAGGACTCTCGGCGCCGCCTTGGCTTTTTCCATTCTGGAGAGAGTCTTGGCAGACTTCCTGAAGGTCTCGGTGGCTCTTGCTGCCCCAATCCCCATTTACTCAAAATGCGGTCTCCGTCTTCTGGGTGAGAAGCACAGTTGTTTTCCTATCGTGTTGTACCAGAGATTTCACGGGGTAGCCCCAGTGGCAGACAATATGGTGTGCTCATAGACATTATGCGGAGATATCAGCATAGACAGCGACGATCTGGAATCTCTCTCACCAGTCTTTGCGGGACCAGCTTCGTTTATGGATTTCCTCTTTAGCGTGGTAGTAATGGAGGCGAAGTAGCACATCCCGTGGTGTGTCTGGAGGTAGGAACTTCGGTCTGGCCGTTCTGTGTACACGGTCCAGGAGCAATAGGTCCCTGGACAGCTCAGGTGCAATGGTGTGGAGTAGATCTGTCACAAATAGAGAGAGTTTATTCATGCTCACTGTTTCCGTGATGCCTCTGAGTCTGAGGTTATTCCGACAGCCTCTGTCCTCCATATCGGCACAAAAAATTGTGCTTTTTCTGATCTCTCCATGATCCTCTTGGATTTGGTCTGTGACATGATATGCCCGGTAGTGATTAAATTAGGATTTTGTGTCCCAATTGCTCAAAATTTGGCCTTTGCCGTGCAGAGCACTCACAGCATGAGTCTGATCGTGGCAAGGTCCAAGACACGCCCCCACGATGTGTCACTTTAAATGACATGTTGCTGAGTAAAAGATCAATCCGAAAACGTATGCTACAATAACTTGTGAGAACGAATGGGAATTTAAAGTGATATTCAAAATTAAATTATTTATTTAGAAGAATTCTTCAAGTCAGTTCTGTTTTCATTTTGGCTGTCTTTTCCTTACAGTTGAAATCTATTTACTTACAACTTTAGTAAAAACTATGCATTCCTAAGTCAGTGGCCAAACTCCATTTATTTATTTTATAGATACAATGCTAATAAAGATTTGTTAAATTTTACATTTACCAAATGCACACTAGACTTTTAGTTCATGCCCTGATCCCAGTGTACTAGCTTATTGAAAAGTTTTAAACCAACATTGGTTCTTTATTAAGATTCCATGTTGTGGGGTGGCGGGGCCTGACTATATTGGAGGTTAGATGCTTTTTAGATGAGCTCCTACACACACCTGCTAAATTTGGCATTTTCAAGCCTATTAATGCCCAAACCTAACGAAGTCCATGCCACCTGATTTACCTGCAACGTGGGGAGGAGGTCAGCTGTTCGACGAAAGCTTGTTGGTCCTATCAGGTCAAATGCACGCTGGGCTGGAGATGCAGACAATATCTTGTTCCAGGGGTGTCCAGAGCCATCTTATCCTGTAAAAGTGCCCCATTCTCCCCCCCCTTTGGAGCGGCGGGGGTGATCACAGTCCCCCTCTCCCCACCCGAGTAGATGCTCAACCACGGCAGCTGAAGCCTCGACTACGAGCACATCCTACTGAGCCTGCAGCCTACCTAATATGGTGGAGGCTACATGACTCCCACCTACCAGCGATGATTCCAGAGATATACTCACCTGGCTGGACGTGCTATTCCTTAACTTCTGGCGGAAGTTTGAACGCAGGATCCATCTGCTCCACCGCAGCCGACAGCTACTGCTCATCGGGATCCCTTTCAAGAGACCATGGCTCCACATGTGGTGAGAACTTCTAAAGGGCAGCAGAACAGACAGCGTACTTCACACAAGCGCAAGGCGGCACAAAGGCCTGTTACAAAGTTCCTAACGCAGAACCCAGGGTCTCCATAGAGAGCTGCAGTAACTGTTGGACATCCAACATTGCCTGGGCCCCTTCAGAGTCTGCAGGCACCTACCTTGTATGTACAGACACTCCTCTCCATAACGCCTGATTGCACCCTCCAGGGCATCGGCTAAGCTGGCTGCATAGGGGGACTCTCTGGGTCTCATATCTAACATGTAGGATCCTTCTGGGCCTGCTATTAATACCAATGCCTTTCCGGGCTCTCCTAGGGGGATAATAACTGCAGCTAATCGACAGTCATGTTCTTTATACTATGGATCTCCTCTAGTTTAGCTATTTTGACACTACTGGGCAGAGCCCTTACTTTGCTGAGACATGTCTGATTTTCTTTTCTTTTTGTTTCACTTATAATAGTGCAGTATGTCTGGCATTTAATGTGTGGCCTGATTACAAATCTACAGATTTTATTTTTGTTTTAAATGCTTGTATATGCCTGTTTGTAACAATATGCACGCCAAAGATAAAGAATGTCAAAGAAAAAAAAAAGGATCCATGTTGTGATGCTATCTTAGTTAACCAATGGTTTTAATATTGATCCTCATGAATATTCTAACATGTGCTAATCTAATATTGAGTTAGTTATATATATTTATAACAGTATAGAAAAAAAAAGGAGTAAGAAATGCCCTTACAACGTTTTCCTTTCACCATAAAAAAAATAATAATATGGTGAAGTACTGAGATTAAGTGACAAATCCTTATAAAACCCAAGTTCATTATGTTTATTAGTTGAGTGGTTGCAGAGAACTTATCAATGACATCTAATTTTAGTTATAGATTTTATAGATGCTACAGATACACTCTATCATACTCACCCTTATGTAATCCCACTTCCACGCGTGCAATCAATAGTACTAGTGTGCTAAGTTATTTTGGATGTCATATGCGCAACTTAATTGTCAACTAGTGGATTAGTGAACAGACGTAAACATTTTATGAGATGCCATTTGTTCACTAGACAAATAACCTACAATATGTGGTTGCAAAGGTAACATTGCTGCATTTTTAATATATTTTATAATTTATATTGTAATATTTTTTGATTGTTTAAAGGACCACTCTAGGCACCCAGACCACTTCAGCTTAATGAAGTGGTCTGGGTGCCAGGTCCAGCTAGGGTTAACCCATTTTTTTATAAACATAGCAGTTTCAGAGAAACTGCTATGTTTATGAATGGGTTAAGCCTTCCCCTATTTCCTCTAGTGGCTGTCTCATTGACAGTCACTAGAGGCGCTTGCGTGCTTCTCACTGTGATTTTCACAGTGAGAGCACGCCAGCGTCCATAGGAAAGCATTATGAATGCTTTCCTATGTGACCGGCTGAATGTGCGCGCAGCTCTTGCCGCGTGTGCGCATTCAACCGACAGGGCGGAGAAGAGGAGGATCGGAGGAGGAGAGCTCTCTGCCCAGTGCTGGAAAAAGGTAAGTTTTAACCCCTTTCCCCCTTCCAGAACCGGGCGGGAGGGGGACCCTGAGGGTGGGGGCACCCTCAGGGCACTATAGTGCCAGGAAAACGAGTATGTTTTCCTGGTACTATAGTGGTCCTTTAAAGCATACATTCTAGGGATAGAAATTAAGATATTGGAGGTGTGGATATGGTAAACCTGAATTGCTCTAAAGCCAAGGGTGCAAGGGTGGAGCCTTTGGGTGAGGTTAGCCATTTTATCACTGCCTCTAACTGTGATTAAAGTAAGAAGTAGAAGCTTGTTGCATACGTATCTTGTAACAATATATTGATTCATAAGGTTTCATATTGAAATTTTCAGTCCACCCCCCTATTTTCAGTGGTGGAACCCCAATGAAATAGATCCCACAAACACATACTTATGACTAGAGGGTATAAATCCTGTTAGTGTATCTGTTATTGAGCTGGTTTATGTTTCCATCCCTTTTATCAATCTCTACCTAATTCACTTGTCCACTAGTAGATTATTTTCACCCAATTCATCAATTTTTTCACCAGGTCTGGCCCAAATGACAAAGTCCACATTGCCCATGAGTAGCCTCAACAGTTGTAGAATTGCATTACAGAATGTAAAAAAAAATGCAGTGTGCCATCATTATAAACAGATCCAATGACAAGAAAACAAGTAAAACAATACAAACATAATTAATGCTGTCCACAATTTGCAAACCAGGTTTGTTTGCACCAAATCTGTTGTCTAGTGAACATACCTTATTTCCAATATAAATACTAACAGCATTTTAAACATCACAGACCTTTCTTTCATTATTTCTATGTATAAACCAGAAAGTGGACTGACATTTTAATGTTCCAGTAAACTATATTCTTGACTGTGGTATAACGAAATAATTCTCCATTACACTGCAATGCCCTTTGTATTTTTCTTTCTATATTCTGTTCTTTTACCATAATAATTAAGGTTGCCTTGCCTCACTAAGGGTCAGCTAAGATTAAATAATTGTCAGCGGGCTGGAATTTACTTAAATTGTGTGATTTGGAATTTGGCAAAAAGAAAATATCATAAATGTATTGTATTTGGATTTTTTTCAAAGGGATTACATCACTAAGTATCCAAATTCTTAAGTGGTCATGTAACAAACCACCAGTTTATACACACAAACCAAAGTGGTTTCGATGTTGTTGGATTTATTAAGATTCAGAATAAATGGAACACAATAAACGAAACAGCTTTATTTATAGAGATTACAGTCTTTTGCTTATTTGCATGCAATAAAATTATTTCAACAACACAATTGTCCACTGAAATGCATTGCCAAATGCTTACCAAGTACAATTTCTGTATCTTCTGCTTTCTTTGTTCATAGTGTGTATATGAAACTATTGATTCATTTTGGCATATAAAACCATTGTCTTTATTAGTGATCTCAAAATGTTAAAATCCACCTCTAATTCTCCTGGTTGTTTCTATACACACTGGCACAGATTTGGAGTCCTTGCATTTTAAGATGCATACTCGTGGCTAGACTGTCCCCTTAATGTTTTATTGCTTGCACAAAATCAGTTATTTTATCATTTTCTTTGCTGTATAGCTAATATAGCCTAAAGGACCATTCCCATTTGTGTGGATGTCCTCAGCAGAACACAATGTGGCAATACCTAGTCCTAAACAAGTGGAGGCTGGAACTATAACTCATTTGGAGATTATTGGTCTATGTTAGTGCACATGAAGTCTGTCCTCAAAGGCTACCAATGATTCAGGATTTAGAGATTACCAAATTGTGTTTCAGTGAAGAGATCTACTAAGCCTATTATGGTCATAAAATTTATTAAAAAATAAGAAAATTACTGTATTTTTCTATTTTGATTTTGAAAATTATTGCAAAAGCCCAACTATGCATCTGAAAGAACACTGTGTAAAACCTAATCTTGGTATCTTTGACCTTGTTAACAAAAGTATTTTTTATAAAGAATAACTTTGACTCAAAATTCCATTTTGTTAATATGTATTAAAACAAGGAGTATAGTCACTCTGAGATTTACATCCACATATAAAGGATCTTAACATGTATAGCTTGGAGGAAAGACGAGACAGGGGGGATATGATAGAAACATTTATATACATAAAGGGAATCAACACAGTAAAGGAGGAGACTATATTTAAAAGAAGAAAAACTACCACAACAAGAGGACATAGTCTTAAATTAGAGGGACAAAGGTTTAAAAATAATATCAGGAAGTATTACTTTACTGAGAGGGTAGTGGATGCATGGAATAGCCTTCCAGCTGAAGTGGTAGAGGTTAACACAGTAAAGGAGTTTAAGCATGCGTGGGATAGGCATAAGGCTATCCTAACTATACGATAAGGCTAGGGACTAATGAAAGTATTTAGAAAATTGGGCAGACTAAATGGGCTGAATGGTTCTTATCTGCCGTCGCATACTATGTTTCTATGTTTCTATATCTATATACCTCTATAACACAGCAGGGGTAAATGTGACACCGTATTGTTCATCAATGATAGAACCTTTTCCCTTTTCTTCTCCCCCCCCTCAGCTCCTTTCATCACCACCCCCCTTGAGACACTGGATGCCTTGGTGGAAGAAGTTGCTACTTTTATGTGTGCTGTCGATTCATTTCCCCAGTCAGAGATTACATGGACACGTAATAACATTCCTATCAGGTCTGTATAAGAAAACTCTTTCTATAAGTAGATAAGCAGATTTTTTTTTTTTTTTTGCTTACTGGATAATGATTTTGTACTTTGCTTACACAGAAAATGTACACAATGCAAGTAGCAAATATTATAGATAAATCACAAATGCAATATTTAGGACAAATACTACATTTGTTGAAATCCAAAGTAGGAATGGCACTCACCAATAGCAGAAATTGATCAATAGTATGGAATCTCTCACATAAGGGAAACCAGAAATACCTCAATATGTTTTAGAATCAAAAATAAATATCTGTGCACACATAGGTTCCATAGGTTTACTCTAAAAAAAGTCTGCATCTTGAATGGAGCCTATGTGTAACTGCATATTTATTTTCGACATAGTATATTTGCCGACAAGACACTAAGGTTTCAAATGCACATTCGAAAGGAAACTCACAAAAAATGTTTTACAATGTGTTGAATATTATTAACATTAATGATAAAACAATTTATGGCAAATATATAAAAGGTATCCTATTTACTGTTGCTCTTGGTGGCATTGCTCAAAACCCTTAACATTTGTCATAATACATTATTTATAGGCTTGAGACATACAAAACAAGCAATAGATATACAGTTGTGCTAAAAGGTTTGCATACCCTTGGAGAATTGGTAAAATATGTACCATTTTTAAAGAAAACATGAGTGAGCAGGCAAAACACATTTATTTTATTTCTTACGGGATTCATATTCAACTGTAGTTTATAATAGAATGGCACAATCATAAAACAAAACATGGCAATAAAACAAAAAAATGAAATGACGCCTGTTCAAAAGTTAGTTCTTAATACTGTGTATTGCCACCTTTAGCATCAATGACAATGTGCAGTCTTTTGTACTAGTTGTCTATGAGGCTCCTAATTCATGCAGGTGGTATAGCTGCTGTTTCGTCTTGGCAAAATGCCTCCAGGTGAGCCACCACCATGCTTCACAGTGGGGATGATATTCTTTTCACTACAGGCCTTGGTGACCCCTCTCCAACCATAGCACTTATGGTAGTGACCATAAAGCTCTATTTTGATCTCGTCACTCCAAATTACAGTGTGCCAAAAGCTGTGAGGCATGTAAAGGTGTTGTCTGGCATATTGTAACCGGAATTTTTTGTGGCATTGGCGCAGTCTTCTTTGTGGCAACTCATTTTTGTTCAAGTACCGTCATATTGTGCTCCTTGAAACAACCACACTGTTTTTTTTCAGAGCAGCCTGTATTTCTTCTGAGGTTACCGGTGGGTTTTTTTTGTATCCCAAACAATTTTTCTGGATGTTGTGGCTGAAATCTTTCTTAGTCTACCTGATCTTGGCTTGGTATCAAAAGATCCCTAATTAACAAGGTTATAGAACTTTATAAAGATTAAAAAGGATCTAAAAAGTTATTCAAAGCCTTGAAAATGCCAGTCAGTAATGTTCAATCACTTATTAAAAAGTGGAAAATTATTTATTTATTTATTTTATTCTGTGAATACACATTTCTTTGCTGAAAATCCAGAGAGTGCTCCTTTGCTGTGATCAATTTATTGTAGTCATTTTATAAATCTAGGTAGGATGAAAGGATAAAGTTTGGTGAAATGTAAGTGCATGTCTCAAAGGTATTTGTAAGCAGCAAATTATGTGTGAATATGAGCTATATTATTGTTGTCTGCCTAGCAGTCTAAGAAAATGAACTGTTACAATGTGAATAACTAATTAACATTATAAGGATGTTTATCATAAAGAAAGCTAATTATTTTCTCTTGTATATTGATAACAATATGTGTGTTATGGTGTCCCTTTAATAGAATGCAGTACAGTTTCCAGGAGACATTATGTGACCACATCAGGAAATAATGGTTAAAAGACCGCAACCTCTTGAAAACAGGACAGCCCAGGGATTATATCTGGCTGCACTTCAGACCAGCCAGACCCTGTGTCTGTGCCTTCTATTTTTAAGTTAGGGAAAAAATAATAGTCTTGAGACAAAGTTCACGAATCCCTTAATTCTTAAAGAGTAATTAGAAATTACAAAAAATATATATTATTAGCCATTATTATTAAATAATGTTTATTCTAATTTACACACTGGTATTCGTTACTACTTTTATACTACAAATATTATAGTAAATTGCTTAAGAGTATGGACAAATATATTTAAAAAAGCACTCTAAACTAAAGTAGTAAATAACCCACCCATAAGTGAAGCACACAGTATATTATATATGATATGTTTAATATTCTTTAATATCAAAACACAGGCTTATGCATGGGCTTTGTGTGTAACCCCAAGCAGCTGCTCTGTATGGCAAAACAAATGCATGAGGTCACCACATATGAATGCCAGGGAGATTGAATAGAACAATTTTACATAGTTTAGGTCTTGTCAAAGCAATTTATCAAAGACTCTAAACCTCACATTAGCTTAGCCCATCAAACACAAGGTACAGAACTGAAGAATTCCCACAGCCTCAGTTACTCTACCATATAATTCCAAAATACTGCTTTTATCTGTATGGACGATCCAATTCAATGTTCTTCTGGTATTGGCTTCTATCTGATCTACCTCAACATACTTGTCAGTTCCCATGACCTGCATAGAGTCTTCTCTGCTCATGACAAATCCTATCAGCAATACAAAAGAGTTTCTTGCAGAAAATGAAGCTGAGCATTGAGCAGACTGTTAGTATTGTTTATTGTGTAATCTTTATTTAAAGAGTTTTATTCAAGGGGTTCAAGCAATGTGAAAGAACAGTAGATTCCAGAGTGGAGTCAGATGTCAGTATAATAGATGTGGATAAAATATATATTTCAAATGGGATGAGATTCCTTTCTTAGGAAAAAGCTTGCATGAGAACTAGCTGTTGCAATATAACAATACTAAATAAAGGTCTCCAGAATGTTAGGGACCATATTAAGCAGTGGAAATGGCAAGAGGAGAGAAGATAGGGGCTATAGATAACAGTCTGTTCAGCAAATGTTAGGCATTCACCTGAGCTGAAGGAGACCATATCACAGCTTGGAGGTCCGACTGAGTGATGACTTCTATGCATCCAAACAATCACCTCTACCAGCCTTAAACTTATTTCATGCTAGTTTTGAATGTTAATTGAATTGGTATTGAGTAGTTGATTATTTACACTTCCTAGCTCTAAAAACAAATATTTATTCCTGATACTATAGTGTGTTTCTCTTTATCTAAATTCAGGGCCCGCCTAAAACTAAATTTAAAAAATAGAGGGGGGAAAGTATTTCTTTTTGACTTTCTTCAAACACCAAAATTAAGTAACTGCAGCCCCTCAAACTGCCTCCCTGGAAATCACACCAACGCTTCTAAAAGTCCTATCTAATGTAGCTCATAGAGGAGCATTGGGGAGTAAAAGAACATGCATGGTAGTGGTGTGCTGCTATTGGAGGTTAGCTGTGGGAACATAGTAGACAGTCACTAGAAGCATATTTAACCTCGCTATGTAAACATTACTGTATCAACTAAATCGCAATGCTTTACATTGCAGGGTTTAAACTAAAGGATTAAAGGTGCTTTTAGACCACTTCACTGACCTCCTGCATAAACTTACATACCAGATTATCATCTTTCCACATACATTCAAGTGATTATGGATAAATGTTTTCTTGATTATTCAAATTAATTAACTTTTTAAAATTTAAGTTTTTGCCTAATATGGAGTAATTTTATAATTGTGTGCAAAATGTTTTTTTGTACATGATGACATGCACTGCTATGCAGGTCTAATAGTTATTCCCTACCCAAGTGTAGGCCCAAGTGTAGGCAATTTTCAAATGCAAGCTATTACTGGTTAAGCAGAGTAATATAGCCAGGCAAGCTGTTTCATCTTCGAGAGTCTGAGGCTGATTGTCATTGCCTCAAATGTAGTTTTTGTTTTATGGGAGGTTTAGGTTTGGACATAGACCATGGATTATAGTCCATATAGAAAAGTGTGTTGTCTTGATCCAGAATTTTTAATCTTTGCTCCTTGTACTAACTACAACTGGATCATTGCAAAATGAATTGTAATCTGTTATTAATTAAATTATTCATAAAGATCATTACCAGGGAACATTTAATTGGTCTCTGTCTTGGATATCATGATGTCCTTGGGACCTCCTTTTTATTTTTTCAATTATTGCATGAGTAGTAGATTTTTAAATTTTGCATAAAAAAGTAGGATGCATGACCCCTTACTGAATGGGGCAAAACTATTCAGCCATCCAGACTGCAAAATTCAGACATTGTTCAAGCTATTCAACAAAATCTGGATTTTGCAATTCAAGCCTTAAAACAATCGCTGGACAGCTGAAGTCTGGATAGAATGCTTCTAATCCACGCCTGGATTTACAAAAAAAAAAAATCGAAAGTATTTGCTAGTGTTTGCTTACCAGCAGCCAGATTAAAAAAAGTAAAATAAAAATTAATTATAAGTATAAATAAAAAAATAGGTGATTTGAAACTTCTAAATCCTATGGTTAGTTTGTGTAGGATTCAGATGTGACAACATCAATTTTAATCTGAACACCATATGCATTCAGGCAATTGGTAAAGATTCATTTGGCACAACCTAATTCCGATCAGGTTTGGCTTTAGTAATAATGATAATTGCCACTGCAATCAGAATTCAGTCAAAAAATCTGGTGTTTAGTAAATTACCCCATTTTTAATGTATTTGGATTTGGACCATATTGGTATTTAGAGAATATCTGAATTAGAATTCAATTAGAAGATCTTACCAGATGGAGTTTATTCACTAAACACATAAAAACAGTAAATAGTTGACTTGAGAAAAACACAAGTATATTTTTTACTGCATTTTAGAATTCAGCATTCAATTCACTATAATTCAGTGTTTAGTGAACAAACCATCCTTAAATTTGGAGGTAACGTCAGTGTTTAATGGATAACTCCTTGTAAACTGAGATTGTGAATTTGTGCATCAGATGCATATAATAAATATCAATAAGTCAATGATTGACTTTAGCTCTAGTTACACAATCCTTATCGTATTAGAGATAAATGATTTGTTACAAAATGTGTTACTAAAAACAACATGCTTCTTTGCACATGATTTTCACAATAATTATGTTTTGTGAACTCCAGATAAAATTACTTGATTTACAACATCTGCTAATATTTTTAAAAGGAGATTTTATGCTACACAGAAGCAATTGTGCAATAATTTGGGAATATTTTATTTGACTTGTGAACAGGATATTTTTTTTTCCACCTCATATATTTTTGGTCTAAATTTTTTAAGTCATTTTAACATCATCAAAAATCACTTGTGAGTGCATGCTTGTGAAATGGTATTCTCCCAAACAGTTTTGCACTATACATCTCACAAGAAACTAAAATCTTTCAGAATCTTTGCGGCCAACCCCTACTACTGTTAACTTTTTATAGGACATTTCTCTTCCTACTTGATCAGCTTAGTAAATAGTGATGTCCCGAATGGTTCGCTGGCGAATAGTTCCTGGCGAACAAAGCGTGCAATGTTCCGTCCGCCCCCTATTAATTTACTAATACTAAGTAAAAATTACTTAGTATTAGTAAATTGTGCCCCTACTCGCAATACCGCGAGTAGGGGCATGTCTTAAACATGCCACAGGCTGCTCACTGTTTAAAAAAAGAAGGGTCCCCCCCCCGGTGGGGGCCCTAAATACTAATGGGGGGGGACCTATTGTCCCCCCCGGCCCCCACCCCTGAGTGGTGGGTGGGGGCCCTAAAATGAACAATAATTCAATAATCCTATTGTCCACCCCGCCCCCACCCCTGCACGGCGGGGGGGGCAATATTGATAATGAGGGGGGGGACCTACTGCCCCCCCGGCCCCCACCCCTGCGTGGCAAGTGGGGGCCATATTGATAATGGGGGGGAACCTACTGCCCCCCCCGGCCCCCACCCCTGCGCGGAGGGTGGGGGCCATATTGATAATGAGGGGGGGACCTACTGCCCCCCCGGCCCCCACCCCTGCGCGGCGGGTGGGGGCCATATTGATAATGAGGGGGAGACCTACTGCCCCCCCCGGCCCCCATCCCTGCATGGCAAGTGGGGGCCATATTGATAATGGGGGGGGAACCTACTGCCCCCCCCGGCCCCCACCCCTGCGCGGAGGGTGGGGGCCATATTGATAATGAGGGGGGGACCTACTGCCCCCCCGGCCCCCACCCCTGCACAGCGGGTGGGGGCCATATTGATAATGAGGGGGAGACCTACTGCCCCCCCCGGCCCCCATCCCTGCATGGCAAGTGGGGGCCATATTGATAATGGGGGGGGAACCTACTGCCCCCCCCGGCCCCCACCCCTGCGCGGAGGGTGGGGGCCATATTGATAATGAGGGGACCCAAGCGGGTGGGGGCCATATTGATAATGAGGGGGGGGACCTACTGCCCCCCCGGCCCCCACCCCTGCGCGGCGGGTGGGGGCCATATTGATAATGAGGGAGGGACCTACTGTCCACCCCCCCTCCGGCCCCCACCCCTTGAACTTTCCCACGCTGTGTAATTCACAGCCATCCAATCACAGTGCTCTGTGTCATTTTACACAGTGTGGGAAAGTTCTTTGGAATTTTCCCACGCTGTGTAAAATGACACAGAGCACTGTAATTGGATGGATTTCAAGACATCCAATCACAGTGCTCTGTGTCATTTTACACAGCGTGGGAAAGTTCTTTGGAATTTTTCGACGCTGTGTAAAATGACACAGAGCACTGTGATTGGATGGATTTCAAGCCATCCAATCACAGTGCTCTGCGTCATTTTACACAGCGTGGGAAAGTTCTTTGGAATTTTCCCACGCTGTGTAAAATGACAAAGAGCACTCTGAACCCACCAATCAGAGTGTTCTTAGCCTAACTGCAGGGCGTGGCAAGGCTCAGTCTGTGCGGAGCTCTCCATGGGTGAAGATGGATTATTTTTTTGCGCTCTGGAATATTTTTTTTTTTTTTTAGTTCGACGGTTATGATGGTTTTTTATTTGGCCTTTTTTGGGGCTGAAAAATGAAGATTTGAGAAAAAAGAAGACGTTTTATGGTAAGTTTACTTTTATTTTACAGGTTAGTTATTTTATTCCCCCCTCACTATTTTTTAGGGTGAGGCGGATAGGTAGGGACTTTTATTTGGGGGGGGTGGGTGACTAGGGGCTTGGGGACCCCTAGTCACCTTGGGGGGGGGATTTACTTAGGGCCCCCACCTGCAGCCCAGGGGTGGGGGCCGGGGGGGGTGGACAGTAGGTCCCCCCCCTCATTATCTTTATGGCCCCCACCCGCAGCCCAGGGGTGGGGGCCGGTGGGGGGCAGTAGGTCCCCCCCTTATTGTTCATTTTAGGGCCCCCACCCACCGCTCAGGGGTGGGGGCCGGGGGGACAATAGGTCCCCCCCTTATTATTATTAGTGCCCCCACCCACCGCTCAGTGGTATTACTGTGGACTTCTGAATTATGTTCCCCTGAGGAGGTCTCAGCAATCAGATGAAAAATGTAGGGCTGGGGGCGGGGCCTGGACATCATGGCGGCTGGACGCACATCGTGTGAGCTCCGAGCTCAATTCCTCAACTAAGCCTGAACCTAGCCAGCCAGCCAGCCATAACGCCACGAAAAGAAACTTACCTACCTCTGGAGCCAGCAGAGGAAACCCGGGTCTGTCGCCCGCGAGTACACTGCAAGGCCGACGGAGGTCGGAGGAGTGAGGCCTAGCACGGCCGTCGGACGGGGGAAGCGGCCGACCCCCCGCTCGGTGTGCAGCTGTGCAACCCCAAGCTCTTCTCTCAGCCCTG
The DNA here is from genome assembly GCA_933207985.1 of Pelobates cultripes. NCBI lineage: Eukaryota > Metazoa > Chordata > Amphibia > Anura > Pelobatidae > Pelobates > Pelobates cultripes. The sequence continues at coordinate 329,031,419 of OW240912.1, read as the reverse complement.
TTTCCCCCCCCCTTTGGACCGGCGGGGGTCATCCCGGTCCGACCAGGCTAGTCTCAAGCACGAACCAGCCCCACTAAACTACAACCTAGCAAAGCGCACAAAATGGCGACATGTCGTACCCAGTGGGAACCAGCCATCACGCAGTCTGAGACGGAACTGCTAACTCCAGCGTAAATAACGCAGAAGAAACTGGATGACATTTTCAACTGTTTCTGGGCTAAGCTGAAAGCCCGTCAAGCCACAGCAGCATTCCAACACGGGGAGGCTCACGATAGGGTGGTGAGTTGGCCCCCTCTGATCCCCCACACATTAAACATACACAAGCCGATTAGTCAGCAATCACCTAGGCCGAGGGCCAAAACAGGCACAGCCCCACGGCATCACCCACGCAGACGGAAGATCGCCCGCAACCGGCAGCGGCATACCACCACGATCTCCCGTCTACCCCATACAGGGGAGGACTGGGACCTTAGGAGCCCACACGTCCGGGGCAAGAGGATGCTGGCCTACCAACCGGCCTGGGGCAAGAGGGATGCCCAACTAAACCACCTGAATGTTGCAGCCACCCTAGCCCCCGAAGTGCAAGACTTTCGATTTCCTGCTTCGGGCATTGGCTAAGCGCTAACAAGCTTCTTACAGCCGCACCATCATTGGAGTCCTGATCACAAGCGGCAACCGTCACGGATGGGACTCGCATTCACTATTGCCAGCCTCACAGTACTTCCTCACGTGAATACAATCAAAGGCATCCAAACGTTTCTGTCCATGGTTAATTATTTTGTGCTACCTCTGTGAGATGAGTCATTCACCCTATGCCTCATACAGTCTCTACTTGCTGTTAAGGACGCTTTCCTGGATCCCCTGAGAAATGCAGTTTTACTCCTATGCTCATATGCTATGCCCTACAACTTACACGCTAACCTATTGCAATTATCTTGTATTCCTATCGACTAACAACACTAGTACAAACTTGTGTCAAGCTTTCAACAAAGCTCATCCTCTACACACATTTTCTAGGGCTATGTATGATAACAATGTTCAGCCTGCATAATTTTCACAGAGCTATACATTTTCTAGGGCTATGTTTACTAACAGTGTTCAGCACCCCATAACCTCAATAGACTTAGCATGCTCCTACCTTCCTGTATTAATCCATGAAACTAGGCAAGTTAATATGACACACAACTGTTTCTCTATATCTATGTCTTTAATTTGCTATCACTACTAAGCTTACGTTATTATCTTGTTTATCTAACTACTTTCAAAAAAAAAAAGTGCAATGTCGTTAATGCCATGTGATTAAGAATGTATGTAAACTCGACTGTACCAGCTATTGTGGCAGTACAAATTCGCCTGTTACCCTCATGCACGAACAAAAATAAAGAATTAAAAAAAAAAAGAAAAATGTAGGGCTGTTTCACTTGTTTTATTAATTGTGTTTATTTGTATTTTGTTTTGTGTTTTTATTTGATTTTATTGCCCTTTTTACTTACCTGAGAGGATTTTGGACATGCATATCTTGCACAAGCACTTTACTATTGGATGTGGATTTTCAGCTTCCGGGTTGCTTTGATGGGCTTTATTTTATTCATTTTCCAGTGCATTTTTTACAATTAAAGCTATTTTTTAAGATTGGATACTATGGTTTTTCTGTCTAGCCTGCATTGAAGTGCATTGTATTAACAAATGTTGTGAGTTTAACCAATAAAGTTCACATGGTTAGTTATTTATGTTTTATTACCCTATGTGTGCCTTATTTCTTACATTTGTAGATTGTCTGTTGTTATGAGATTTATTTGTGAGAACATAAAGAAGTACTAAGTATATCTACATTGTTACAGTGAGAAAAGGGTTATACCAATTTAACTAAATTTGAATATCTTGAATTACACTGTCTTTTGTGGGCGTATGTGTTGGTTTAGGGTATTTTAGCATTTTTGTCTGTATGTTGCATCATTATTTTTAGGCAGTGGTGATAGAAATAGGCATTTACACCAAGTTCTAAACATGCATTCCTAATGACCATGACAAAATTATTATGTTGCTATGTTTATGTGCTAAGCATGCATCCTGTATTAAGAAAATGCAATGCTAATATTTTTAAACACAACTTGGTTGTGAAGGGATGCATTTTAGATTAAACTTCTAAGATAAAGTGAAATATCAATAATAGACCATTCACTGTAGTGTATTATGTCTTCCTGAATCATTTCAATTTTAGTGCTGACCTATTTAAAATGTATTTTATTTACAAATATTCTAAAAATAGCTATGATTACCACATAATTAATTATTCCTGCTAGATTATTTTATTCAGTAGGTGGCCATTTAGCAGATGGTATGCATGCTCTTACAGCTTGCATTGTTTTTGCTAGTTAATATAGCTTTGACATGAATCATAATTCTGGCACGTCAAAAAATGTTAAAAAATATTTTGTAATACTTGGGAGCATTTCAGGCAGACATTTCTGGGATGTAGTTTTCTCCGCTGGCTCCACCACAAAATCCTTAGTAGCAAGTCAAGGCATACGTAATGCAAAGCTCATTTATTTTCAAAGGATAAAATATATTAGTTATGATAATGTCTACATATTATAAAAACAAATTAGATCAACAGCAATATAAGCTTGCTCAACAATAAAGTGGTGTGGATGAAGTGGACCTGTCTTTTTATTCATGCAATGTAAAAAATTGCAGTTTTTTGCAAACTGCAATGTTTACATGGCTAGGATAAATCCACCTCTAGTTGCTGCATTCCTGACAACCACTAGAGGTGCTACCACAACACTAAGGACTAGGGATAGGGGCACTATATCATTAGTAGTACAGGTGTGTATTCCTAGCACTCTATGGTTCCTTTAAAGTTGTAATAAATAAATAAAAACTGCCTGTCAAAATTGAAAATAGAAGGAACATACTTATATACAGCACATGATGGAATTACAATAAATAAGGATCAATGCATTACATAAGGACATGAGATATACAAATGTTTAGGAACACTTTCTCTACTGTATATGTTGAAGCAATTTTGTTTGAGATGGAAATTGCAGTGGGAATTAGCCTCCAACTGGTCTATCAGTGGATGGAATATGGCATCACAGAAATGCTACTATTTGCTACTGTTCTTATGACTGGGAGACTATTGCTTTGTGACTTCAGAATTGCTTTCATAATGCTAATCGTTTCATATGCAGTAAGAATAAAGCATTATACACACAAAACATACATAAACATAAGTGATGTCAAACCATTTATACAAATAATGGTATAGATTGAATTGCCACGCACATGTACAGTCTTACAGGGTTAAATCATAAGTCCTTGACCCCTACAAAATAATATATCTAGCTACGAAATGGTTAAATCACAATCATCTCAAATCTTGATTAAGTAACTATGTTTTTTTGCATAATTTAACTAATACGGACATAAAATTCACATGGTAGAAAGTTGTCTTAATTTTGCTTCTTGTTTCAAGACCACCCATAATTTGGTGCCTGATACATATATATTTCTTCTAATGGAGATGCTTTTAAAAACATAGAAATTCAAGGCCACACACGCTTTTCTGTCAACTAGTCAAATATATTCAAGATCACAGGCACAGCCAGTATTTAGATACAGCGCCTGTCAAATCTGAAAGGATGCAGAGGGTTTTTTCTTTCCCTGTTAAAGAGTTGTATTTTTTCCCATCCAAGTAAATATTTTTACAGTTTTCACAGCTTTTTGCGCTCAATTGGGGAGTTAGGATAAGAGCATATGTGCATAGGAACATCAGTACATTTCACACCTTTTCGATGGTGTGTTTTAAAGGCTTTCATTCAATGGAAAAAACTGAAATGAAAGAACTTCATCAAACACATTTTTGGCACTTGTCAGTGAGTAGATGTGTTTCCAATGAGTTTATCTAAATTGTGCTTGCATAGAACAGCTGAGCAGAACATTTTCTGTTTACTCACCGTTGACTTATCTAAACAGTCAAGTAAAAGTGTCCACCACACCAGCAGCTGGAGCATATACTACATAAGTAAAGATGCCGCATCAGATTTATCTCAATTAACTACACAACCTTTAAACAGATCAAGCATCACATGTGTGTTAGTTAAATATCTGATCATTTTCCTAATACATTAAATGAATATTAAACATGTACTGAAAGCCGTGTGTTCACAAGGTGTAGTCACATTGCCAAAATCCTTTCAATTAAAGAATTAAAAAGTTACTCCAGCCTCCATGACCACTTCTGATTTTAGAAATTGTCGTAGAGCAAGGAATTGGTTACACCCCAGCATATGTGACTTAACACAGTAACAGAGTTCCAGACTGTCTAATGTCAAATATATGCAAAAAATATGTCTATCGTCAGCATGCACTCTAGCATGCACACTAGCGACAGACGTGATCAGCGTCCATGCTTGCAAGCAATACTAGGAGCGCACATGCAAGTGGAAGCGTATATGTCTTCTCTCTAGCATTTTGTAATGCCCTCCCTCCCTTGATATAGATGCATAGAGAAAAGCTCATAATTTATTCTCCTGCAATATCGGGATGAATTAAAATGTTGGCATCTCCAAATGCCTTCCCAATGATAAGAAACATTAGGTCAAAGTTATATGTATTATTTATTTGGGATAGTCATTCACTTATATCTATAATACCAAGGACAAGAGCACTCAACTGGTCTTTTTCAAAGTGTCACACCACACAAAAACAAAAGTTTTAGACTTAAAAAAAAAACAGACTTTTCTAAAATTAGAATATGCGTAAAGGAGTCCTTGTCAGACTGGAGCAGTTTAAATGGAGTCCAGGAGAAATGGGATTATTAAAAAGTTGCACTGCTGAAGGCAACAGAAAATTGCATTAGGCTTGTCAGTGAAAGCAAAAAATGTAACAAACCACTGTGGTACTCCGCAGATGTGGCCAAAATAGTAAAAAACTAAAAGTTAGCATTTAGTAATTATAAAAAAAAACAGAGTCAGGAAGACAGACAGATCTATAAGATTAGACAGAAAGAGGCTAAGCAAGTCATAAGAGCCTCCAAAGCACACACAGAAGAGAAAATATCACAGTCAGTAAAAAAGGGTGATAAAACATTTTTTAGATACATTAATGAGAAAAGGAAAGTAAAACAAGGATTAGTTAGAGTAAAAACAAAAGAAGGAATGTATGTAGAAGAGGATAACGGTCTAGCTGATTGCCTCAATGAATATTTTTGTTCAGTATTTACACATGAAAATGAAGGAAAGGGGCCTCAGTTAGGAAAAAGGACAAATGAGCCATTTGATACATGTGAGTTTGCAGAAGAAGAGGTTCTATTTCAACTGTCAAAAGTAAAGACAAATAAGTCAATGGGGCCTGATGCGATACACCCAAAGTTATTAAAAGAACTTAGTGGTGTACTAGCAAAAGCACTAACAGATTTATTTAACCAATCATTGTAGCAATCATCCTCTGATTGCTACTAGAGGTGCTTCCTGGGGCAGTTCTGCATGAAGACACTGAACTTTTCTCATAGAGATACATTAATTCAATGCATTTCTACAAGGAGATGCTGATTGGCCAGGACAGTGTTTGCATTGCATTTATTGCTCTGTATTAATTAAAAATGTCAACATATTTGTGAGCATGCAAAATATGTATTTTTTCACCTGTTTTATATTTATATATATATATATATATATATATATATATATAAAACTATTCTTCATTCCTCTATTCTGTCATCTCAGACTCATTACAAATGATTCCACTGGTAAAAACCAGCTGAAACATTTTTATTTTATATGTCTTTTAATACATATTTTTATAATATTTTTGATAAACAAATAGGAACATAAATGTGCGTATACATTAACTATATGCAGACTATATATACAGTGGGACCTCGGTTTACGAATTTAATGCGTTCTTCGGGACATTTCTTATTGCAAAAAACTTGTAAACCGAAACGGTTTCCCATAGGAATGCATTGAAAACCAATTAATCCGTTCTGGAGGTTAGATAAAAGTCAAAATGAGCTGGCATGGAAACCAACCCACAATGCAGAACACACAATAAAAGACATGCAAACGACGAAGCTCAGCTCCCTACCTTTCCACAGCTTGAGAAATGCACCAAAAAGTCCCAAAACAACTGCAAAAATTTCCAGAATGGCTCCAAAACTCGATGCAAAAGCCGCTCCAACACCTCCATACTCGTCGTGGCAAGGCTCCAGCATGCAGGGCGCAGTGCAACTAACCTCCCAGGTGCAACGCATCCTGGGGAAACTTGCTTTGTATTGCGAAAAATATTTGTAAACCGAGGCATTATTTTCAATGGATTTTCATTTGTAAACTGAAAATTATGTTAACCAAGTCGTTTGTAAACCGAGTTTCCACTGTATATTTTGCATAATATGCATAACAATTTAAATATTACCCATTGCTTATTAGTTATTAGTTATGATGATAAAATGTGTTAATTATTAATATTAAACTATTGAAATTTGTTATAAATCCACAGATTGTTCGACACACGGTACAGCATTCGTGAAAATGGTCAACTCCTGACCATTCTCAGTGTGGAGGAAAGTGATGATGGTGTGTACTGCTGTCTGGCCAAAAATGGGGTAGGAGACCCAGCAGAAAGCTGTGGGGCTTTCCAAGTAAAAATGAGTAAGTGTCAATGATGATGAAAACACTAACTTCATGCCAACAGTTGTTCTTTCCTTGAAAAAACAATTATCAGGCCTGTCAGACTACCCACAATGCATGTGAAACATCTGAAACAGATAGACTGGCAAAATCGATTTTGCTCATATGAATCTAACACCTACTGTACAATCCCAATACAGCTGTATCAACAAGCAACTCAATTATATTGTATATAGTACAAAATAAAAGATTGGAGTTAAGTAGCTAGATACTGTGTAATGGATTTTAGATGGTGATAAAATAAATAAATTGTATACTTTTAAATAGATGAGAAAAAAATCAATAGCACTAAAAAATCTGCTACAAACTTGTGTTTCTGCTATGTAGCCTTAACATATAAAACCACAGAATATAGAGAGAATAAGCTGTGTTCTAAGGAAAATACTTTGATCCATATCTTCCATGCATATGAAGTAGATGGAAAAAGAACATTAGTCACATTATCAATATTATTAAGATATTCACTCAAATAAAAATTTACACAATTCCAATCTTTACTGACTAACTGGTGAGAGAGGATCGCACCTCATGAAATTCTCAACTTCACTTCATTGTGATAGTTTATAACTATGGTAGAGTTAATTCAATCCTCAAAATAATACAGCATTATGTATAAGAGGTCTAAGAACTTGGGGGTTTCAATAAACTGAATTTGTGAGAACTGAAATTCAAATGGCAATATAACATATTTATGACTTTAGTTGAGTTGCAAAATTATTCTAAATAAGCTTTTTTTGCCCACATTTTGTCATTTGGATTTCAGTTCACTACAATATGACATTTAGTGGATAAATCTTCTATTTTACAATAGATATGTCTTAACTTTCATGTAAATTATTGTGGTAGATCTCACAGTACATAGAGTTCAATACATGCTGCTGACTGTAATATGTGTGAAAAGCAGGGAATAACTAATTGAATTAAATACACATGCATATGAAAGCAAAACAGGTGGTCTTTGGAAGGCAAACTGCTAGAATGAGCGATAGTCTGTTGGTTTCCATGTAGATTACTCCTTATTTAAAGCTTTGCCCCAGAATAGCACCTGACCTTGATAACTCTCCCCTTTAAGGGGACACTATGGGCACCCAGACCACTTCATATCTTTGAAAGGGTATGGGTGCAGTGTCCCTGTCACACCTAGTCCCTTAAAGAATCTGCAATGTTTACATTGCAGCACTAAGACAACCTCTAGTGGCTGTCTACTAGACAGCCACTAGAGCCGCTTCTGGGATTTTACCGGACTTTCGGTCACCTAAATGTTGCTGGACATCCTAATGCTCTGCATGAGGACATCCAGCGCCAGTTAAATCACCATCGGAAAGCACTGATGCAATGATTTCCTATGGGGAGGGCCTAATGCGCTTGCTGTGCTCACAGCGCATGTGCATTAGCTCCCCATCGGATGACGTTGGAGAAGGTGGAGAATCAGGTAAGTGATTAAAGGGTTTATTTTAACATGTACCTACCAGAGGGGGGGACCAGAGGGAACTATAGTGCTAGGAATTCAACTTTAGATTCATAGCACTATATTATTCCTTTAATGTCTGCATTGCAGTAGGGATAGAAGGTATGTGTATATTCTGTATTGTATTCAAAGTATTGCTGTAAATACTTTTTGATTCCAGAGCATTAGATTATTGCTAAAATAGAATCTACTAGCACAATTGCGTTTTCTGAATATTTCTTGGAGGTCTACAAGCTTCAGGCATTAAAATAGTGACTTGAAGCACCCACTCAACAGACTAGCTCTAAGAGAGGACTATAAGTGCAGGCAGAGTACTGGAATTCTATCTTCTGGGTTGCCTGTGTCATTTTATTCCCCATGCATAACTTGGACTGATCTCACCCTCTCTCTTTTGTAGAACTTGAGCTGAGCCATGGCTGTGCACAGTCAGCTGCCTTGCCAATCACTTCACAAAACCTGGTTCACAAAATTGTGAACTGTGTTTTATATTAACTGATAATGCACAAGCAGGCGATAGAACACTTTCATACCTGGAGTTGTAAAATTATTCTAAAAAAATATGTGGAGGTTGCAGTATAGAGAAAATTGGAAATTGTTATAGAATTGGAGCTCAACTTTAAAGGAATAATAAAAAAAAAAATTATATATATATATTCAGAAAGTATTCAGGCACATTTATTCACATTTTATTATTTTGCAGTCATATGCTACAGTTGCTTTAATTATTTATTTTCACAAAATACTCCACAGTGATAAAGAAAAAAAAAATTGACACCATTGCAAATATATGAAACAAAAAAATAATAACATAAAACATATAATTGACATAAGTATCTAGACTCTTAACTACACAATTAACACCTTTGGCAGAAATTGCAGCCTCACGTCTTTTGGGATATAATGTGACATGCTTTGCACACCTGGATTTGAGTAGTTTCAGCTATTCATCTCTGCAGATCCTCTTAAGTACTATCAGGTTAGATAGGGACCATTGATGGGCAGTCATTATAAGGTCCCTCTAAAGATGATCGATTGGTTCAAGTCCTGGCTTTTGCTGGGTCATTTAAGGATATTCATAGAGTTGTCCATAAGCCACTCTTATATTGTCTCGACTGTGTGATTACAGTAATGTTCTGTTGGAAAATTAACCTTTGGCCAGGTCTGAAGTTGAGCATTGTGGACCAGGTTTTCATTAAGGATATCTCTGAATTTTTTGAGTTCAGCTTTCCTTCAACCCTGATCAGTTTCCCATTCCCTGCCACTGAAAACAGCCCCAAAACATGAGGCTACCACAACCATGCATCACCGTTGGATGGTATTGTGCCGGTGATGAGCGCCACCTGGTTTCCTCCAAACATGACACTTTCAATCTTCAGACCAGATAAGCATGTTTCTTACAGTCTTAGAGTCCTTCAGGTGCTTTTTTGCAAATTGCAAGTGGACTTTCATTTGTCTAGCAGTGAGGAGATGCTTTCTCCTGGCCAGTCTGCCATAATGGCAGGTTGGGTGGAGTGTTTCAATGATTGTTGTCTTTCATCAAGTTTCTCCCATCTCCAAAAATGACCTCTGTGATTGTGGAAACATTCAATTCAAAAACAAAAATAGAAATAATGCCACTGCAAGCACTCAAAATTCACAGGAGATTTTATTGACACAAAACATAAAGTAACAAGCAGGGGAAAGGTCACAAACACCTAATGTTTTTTGGACCTTCATGTCCCTAGACGTTCAAGGCTGCTGATTTGTTTTCTGCAGATCTGTGCCTTGACACAATCCTGTCTCTGAGCTCTGAAGACAGTCCCTTTGTCCATTTGGTTTCTGGTCTAATTTGCATTTACAGCTGTAAAACCAGGGCTCGAGTCCTGCAGGAACGCATGGGAACGGCGTTCCCGCACTTTTTCCAAAGCAGGAACGCCGTTCCCGTTACCTGTCCTGCAGGACCGGCCCTGCTACCTGCACTGAGGGTCCATCACACGCTGTGTTCCCTCTCCAGCAATAACTCTCGCGAGACCCGCGGCTGTTACCATGGCAACGCTCCGCACAGGCGAGTCTCGCGAGAGTTAGAGCTGGAGAGGGAACACAGCGTGTGATGGCCCCTCTGTGCAGCGGCTGGTTCCCTCCAGCATACCACCGGACCACCAGGCGATCTCCCCCCTCCCTGACAAGGTAAGAAGCAGGGAGGGGGGAATAAAATAAAAAAATATACATACACATAAGGTTAAAAAAAAATGCTTCCCCTCCCCATCATCCAGCACACACATCACACACACATCATCCAGCACACACACACCCATCATCCAGCACTCACACACCCATCATCCAGCACTCACACACCCATCATCCAGCACTCACACACCCATCATCCAGCACTCACACACCCATCATCCAGCACTCACACACCCATCATCCAGCACTCACACACCCATCATCCAGCACTTACACACACCATCATCCAGCATCATCACACACACCCATCATCCAGCACTCACACACACCCATCATCCAGCACACACACACACACACATCATCCAGCACACACACACAGACATCATCTAGCACACACACAGACATCATCCAGCACACACACACACATCCATCATCCAGCACGCACACACACACCCATCATCCAGCACGCACACACACACCCATCATCCAGCACACACACACACATCATCCAGCACGCACACACACATCATCCAGCACGCACACACACATCATCCAGCACTCACACACACACGTCATCCAGCGCGCACACACACATCATCCAGCACACGCACACACTGCATTCATTATACACACTCTTCACTCACTACAAACACACTACATTCACTATACACTCACTACAAACACACTACATTCACTATACACCCTCTGCATTCACTATACACACTCTGCATTCATTATACACATTCTGCACTCACTGTACACTACATTCACTATACACACTCTGCATTCACTACAAACACACTACATACACTGCATTACAAACACACTTGTACACACTGCACTCACTACAAACACACTAAATTCATTATACACAATTTGCACTTACTACAAACACACTACATTCATTATACACACTCTGCACTCACTACAAAAACACTACATTCACTATACACACTACACTCACTACAAACACACTACATTTATTATACACACTGCACTCACTGCAAATACACTACACTTATTATACACACTGCACTCACTACAAATACACTACATTTATTATACACACTGCACTCACTACAAATACACTACATTCATTATACACACTCTGCACTCACTAAAAACACACTGCATTTGTTATGCACACTCTGCACTCACTACAAATACACTACAATTATTATTCACACTGCACTCACTACAAACACACTACATTTATTATTCATACTCTGCATTCACTACAAACACACTACATTCATTATACACACCCTGCACTGCACTATATGCATAGGAGTGTAATTTTTTTTTTTTTTTTTTTTTTTAAGGGGGGGGGAGGCGGGTATCTTGGGTGAGTTCCCACACTTTTTTCCCCAGGACTTGACCCCTGTGTAAAACCTTATATAAACAGGTGTGTGTGCCTTTCCAAATCATGCCAAATCAATTGAATTTGTCACAGGTGAATGCCAATTAAAGGGTAAAAACATCTCAAAGATGATCCAGAAAAATGGGATGCATCTGAACTAAATTTCAAGTGTCATAGCAAAGAGTTTGAATAATTACATCTGTTTTTTTTAAATACAGTTGCAAAATTAAAAAAAAATTTTTTTTCTTTTGTCATTATGTGGTATTAATTGTATATTTTTGTTAAAAAAAATCAAGGTGTCTGAATACTTTCTGAATGCACTATATATACATACATTCACACCAGTATAAAGCAGTATCCTGGTGATCCCAAAGAACACCTCATGTAATGACAAAAAATACTTCCACTTTAAGGACTTTATCCTCAAAAAATTACCCTAATTAGGACCAAAATAAATACAATCATCACAACATTGTGATGTTAGCATAATATACAATATGTTATAATTCTCATTACATTTTTTTACTAAAGACATAATTTTATATTGACTCTTTAGAACCAAAAATCACCCGTCCACCAATTAATGTAAAACTGATCGAAGGAGTAAAAGCTGTTCTTCCTTGCAATACACTGGGCAATCCTAAGCCATCTGTTTCTTGGATCAAAGGAGAGCATGCTGTAAAGGTAAAGAAAAAAATATATGTATATATATTATTAATATTTATGTTACAAAGCACTGAGATTATGTCATCTTAATCATTATTTCAAAAGCACTTAGAGAAAGTGCACCTATTTGTTAAAAAAAAAATCAGAAACAATGCTCTGAATTCTATGAGTATTACAAATGTGCTTATAGTTTTGGTTTTAATTTTCTCATTAACTCCAGCAAGTATTTTAAAATTACAAAATAGAGAAATATATTCAAATGTCGTAGATAAAATAAAAGGTTGAAGTTTCAATGTTTGAATAATTTACTGTGGATGCTTAATAAATAATCTGCAAAGCATGATATATCAAACAAGTAAACTAATTTCTAAAAACAAACGTACTGGTTTTTTGGTTCGTTTTTATGTTGATATATGATAGTCAAACTAACAAATCCAATACTTAGTTAATAATTTACTACAATTTTGGAAATCAAATGAAATACAAATGGCATTTCTGTAAAAAAAAAAAATATATAAAGTATAAACATGGAAAAACAAAAGTACATAATTTTATTACGTAAAGTATAGTTTTATTATTTAAAGAAATAACATAATAAACATTAAATATGAAATTGTATCTTCCTAGGAGAGTGCTCGTATTGCAATTCTAGAATCTGGAAGTCTAAGAATTCAGAAAGTACAAAGAGAAGATGTTGGACAGTATCGGTGTGTGGCAAAGAACAGCCTTGGAACTGCTTATTCTAAACCTGCAATGTTAGAAGTGGAAGGTAAGGAACTGGAGCATACGGGTAAATAGAGATAGTTATCACATTTATATAGATGTACGGATTTCAAGCAAGTATAATGAGGAGGACAAATTAGATATGCAATTGGTCAATCTGCTAAAACATAGACAATGTGCGGATGTGCTCTCAGTTCGTTCAGTGTATTAGTGTAAAAAAAGGCTATGAAACATCTTCCATTAGTTTGGTTTTCTATCCAACCTTAGTTTTGACATCTACATATAACTGAATTTCAAACTCTCGAAGGTATTGTCACTAAAATTGTGCTGTGGTGAATTCAAAACCAAATTACACTTAGACTTGTGCAAGGTAAAAAATGTAATTCTTAAGCACGCTAGCCAAATTTCAAAAATGGAAAACAAACCAAGGAGATTGTTCAGGCAGCCAAAAAGTAGAAGATATGGCGACTGACTGTGTTGACATGCAAAGATGGCTATAGTATTGCCTAACCTACTGGCTACTCAATGCTTTGCTACTCGTTTTTGCAATGACAATTTTGAGGTGACAAAATTAGATTATTATAATTCTGGATTAAAAAAAAAAAAATAGGAAGTTTTGACCAGGCAGGCTGAATCTACTACAATGAAAGGCATTTTAAAAAAGGGGAGTTGCAGAAGGAAGAGGTGAGTGGTAATCAGATATCAGTTAGCAACTCAAAGCCTTCTTTTGGATCAACAGCAAAAACATTTGTGAGGAAGGCTGAACGTGATGGACGCAAGTCTCTTTTCAGCTATGTAACTATGTACCTATAAAGTGAAGAGCAGGGTATCCCAAAATTGGGAGATTGTTCTTGAGGAAGGCTATTTGCTACATAATTTGTGGGGGAATTTGATTAGCATTGGGGATTCAGAATATTTCCTGTAAAAGAAAACACTCACTTTGGGCAGTAGTTGGTGGACATACCAGTAATTGCTTGTCACCCAGACAGAGAGCACTCCACTTACTCTTCTTTTCATCCCAGTAGTTCAGAGGGCCATCATTATGAGGCAAAGCATGTTCACATTATTTCAGAGAAATTAATACACTCCTTTTGGATGCTTGCTGACTCACTTTACAAACTGCCAACAGCCTCAGCCCAAAACGCAGCTGCTCCAGTCAGCTGTCTAGAGGATATGCTGCCGATGCTGCTGCTCGGAGTAGTAGACATTGACATTATGGTAGGTTCATTATTCATATCTTACTCAATCAGGATGTCTCTTTTTCACTGCAAATCATTGGTCTTGGTTAAAAAGTCTGACCCTCCAGTATTAAAGTTCAATAACTGGAGTCACAATATGAAATATCACAAAAAAGTGATGTATTCCACCAGAGAGGACTCAGCTGAGTAATCTTGTTTTCCTTGATCTTTGGTGTTTTGATTCCAATAATTAAACTTTATTGATTGAGAGGAGTTAGGAAAGTAACCCAATCATACACTTGAAGTGCCTGTTTGCCACAATTATTTTAATATATTTTGTCCCTCCGTAAATCAGACTGCACTTTCCCCTTAATCCTAGGATCACACATGGAAGCTAGCATCAGTTTGGAGCAATAAGCTATTTGTTCACTCAGACGAGCATTAAGTAGAAAAATTCAACTTCCTGATCACTGCTGATACATTGGTGTGAAGTGTACTGCGAGAAACGAATTCTCTGTTTTCCAAGAAGTTATCCATCTTGTTGAACAAGGGTATGACCCGTTCCAAACTGAACCAGATATAGGATGTGTGCAGAACAGTGCACACCTACACAGGAACCCTGATGCAGAGCATTGATCATGTTAGCAGCTCTGTCTGTGACCATGAACCCCGATACCCAGATTGGTCCGTGCCTATTCTCCCAACAATTTGACACCATTGTTTGATTGTCTGCAATATATTTGCTAAAGTGTTCATTTGGCTATCACCTTAACATGTAGCAGGAGAGATCATAGCCCTGCTGAACTACAGAACCACATCCAACCAGATATGCTAGGCATTCTCCACTGTCACCATGTTCCCCAGACACCGTGGACTGTGTCAAGTTGAGGATGGGATGCTGGCCATTATGATCACTCCATTAATCTAGTGGGAAATGCATGCACTGACCTTCAGCCTTAGCCACCTCTTCCATAGTGGCACACCTGAATGGTACAGAGACAGGACCTGTTGAAAGTGAATCACAAAGGAAGTACATTTTGTGTACCAAGGGCATGTATCAGTTGCTTATCGTAGACAAGGGAAATGATACTCCCTCTACAGCAGGGGTGTCCAAACTTTTTTTCAGAGAGGGCCAGATTTGATGAAGTGAACATGTGTTAGGGCCGACCATTGTGCCTGAACCATTAAAATGAAATTCAAAATAACTAGTTTATGCAAAGTTTATTGCAAACGGCATACTTTTCATTCCATCACTTATTTTTCATATTCTGTCTCAAATCTCTTTATTTTGTCTCAGATCTCTTAATTCTGTCACCATACAGATCTCTTTATTCTGTCTCAGATCTCTTTATTCTGTCACCATACAGATCTTTTTATTCTGTCACTGATTTCTTTATTCTGTCCCTTCTCTCTTTTTTCTGTCCCTTCTTTCTTTATTCTGTTCCTTCTTTCTTTCTTTCTCTCTTCCTTCTCTCTTTATTCTGTCCCTTCACTCTTTATTCTGTCTCAGATCTCTTTATTCTGCCTCTTCTCTCTATATTCTGTCCCAGATCTCTTTATTCTGCCTCTTCTCTCTTTATTCTGTCCCAGATCTCTTTTTTCTGTCTATTCTCTCTCTGTCCCAGATCTCTTTCTGTCCCAGCAGGGAGAAGGAAGGTGCCAAATTCCGCAACGTCGACGAGATCCCGCAACGTAGTTGAGATCACGAGAACGCAGACAGAGGACATGCAGTCCTGCGGCGTTCAAAGATCCAGAATCTCTGAATCTTTGAACGCCGTGGGACTGCTCGCCCTCAGCGGCGCTCGGGGATTTACTGGGGGCCACACCATATAGATTTAACAAATTACCTGTGGGGCCGTATTAAATCGGAAAGCGCACCGCAATTGGCCCGCGAGCCGGACTTTGGACATGACTGCTCTGCAGCAATCAGCTTGGCAGTCAGGCAAGTCATTTTGGTAGCCTGCTGTGTTGACATGCACCTGACGTGAAATTCAACAAAGGGTTCCATTGAATAAGCTTACCAAATCCATCAATACTGTCAGAAAAAACTTTCCAAATGATTTAGCTACAAAAATTAATGGAGACTTTAATAGTGAGTTTTTGCTAATATTTTCTACCAGTATTGAATTATTTGGAAAGCTAAGTCAAAGCCAGACTGGTGGACACATTCCTGGCATGATGTGGACTGAAAGTCGGTCTGTCCCTTTTGCCCAGTGGCACTAGATTTACCCCCCCCCCCGTTCTGTTTAAGTTTGGTAGTGAAGGGGATAGTGATGGTTGTGTTAGTTGCACAGAATTAGATACAGCACCAGTGGGTTTTCTGACAGCCCTAGACATTTCTGCTTCTTCCCTTAGTAAAAATGATGTGTGATGGCTTTGCAGGTGTTAGTGAGATGGCCCATCACTCTCCCCCTACTCCTAGTTCCTTTATGTACAATTTATCCTCATTTAAATTGGGTGATTCTACTCCAGATAGTGATGGATTTAGGAAAAGTAGAAAGTGCAAAATTGTGGGCCTCTCCACTTGTTTAATTCCCCTGCACTGCATCATAGGTGATTTCCTCCTGGGACAGACTTAAACAAAAGTCTGGAGTTGTGGAGGAAAGAACTATCACAACCAAGATGACCAGACATTGTGAATGCTACTTGGGTACTCTGCTCTACCTCTTGAGTAAAGTGTGGAACTGCTGACTCTGACAAAGTATCTGCTGAGTTCTCCCTTAGTTGCTTCTTGGGTGAGTGGAGGGGCTACAAGAAATGGGTGATAACTTAGACAAGAAATAACAAAAGCAATAAGTCCAATGTTTCATCAATCCCTTGATCCATGTACCATAATACATATAAGCTGTAATGCTTGAATTTGAAGGAGAAGGAGCTGCAGTGGCAGTGGAAGCAACAGTCAAAGTTATTTCAGCATGAAAAGGCTGAGAAAAATGCAATTGCCTCCTGTGTTGTCAATCAGATATAACAGACATGCTGCTAATCCAACTACCCTAAAGCCTAATACTACTAATAATAGTGTTGGCAGTGAAGGCAGTGGTGGAAAAAGTGCTTGTAGTCTTCAGGGCAGAGGGAAAGTTATTTCAGAGTCCATAACACAACTGCTTATGGTGGATTGAGAAACACAACCCCTTCCCTACAAATCCTTAATTTCCTTTTGGGATTAGCATACAACATTGATGATGGGTTTATTTTTTTTTATTTTTTTTATTATAATAAATTAGGGTTACGAATGTGTGTGCCTTGTGTAAACCAAAACAACTTTATTTAACAAAAATAGATTTTTATGTTGTGAAACCGGTTATTGCTCGGTGGATTAACTACTGTGACGTTATTGTGTTTGAACACAGCACACAGTGCAAAGCATAGTGCTTGCACACTTGCACAGCAAACACTGGGCTGAACACACACAGCAAAAAAAAAAAAAAAGAGAGAAACAAAATATTTTTCCAAACATTTAACTAAAATAAAACAAACCTGTAAAACAGTAAATTGGGAAATTACAAGTTTGCATTAAGTGGCAGTGCTACCGTGTGCTAAACATAAACAACAGTGACACACTAGGATGAAAGAAGCAGATTATCGATACTCTTCAAAGTTCCAACAAGAGGGACTTTTTTGGTTTTTTTGTGTACAAATAGGTTCCAAGTTGGTATTAATTGGTAGTGGCTAGAAGTGCAACCCTGCACTAAGCCTAATCAAAAGTGTTACACTAGGATGAATAGAGTAGGCTATTTACCACTCAAAGTCTATGCCTAAGTGGGAGTAGCTAGGCAAGAGGAATATATTTCCTTTTTGTTTGCTTTTTACTAAACAAACTCCCAAAAAACCTGATTTTTTATTTCGACAAAAATTAAAATAAAAAATACAATGATAACTGCAGATTGCTAACCTAGTCTCACACTAAAATCAATGACAACATGATAATCTTCTATCTCCTACTCAAAGTCATCTCATGTTTCCCTGGCAGTAGCTTGCTAGATAAATACAACAATAAGTTAAACCTAGTCTATCTCCTACCCCTACACAGGCACAGCAAGTTAAACACACAATATCAGTGCTAGTCTGTCTCCCTCAGTAGCTGCTATCAAAGTGTCTGAAAAAACTCTACTTGGAACTCTGCTTTTTTTAAAGTTCCTTCCTTTTTTCCTCACTTGTCACTTGATCTATGAATAATATCAATGTCCTAACCATCAATCTCGGATGTTGGGCTTGCGCAAATCGATTCCTTCAAGATCCTGGTGCATGGCAGTTTGGAAATCTGAATTTCGGCCGATCAACTGAATTGTTGAGCAGTTTTGGCCCAGTGTTGTGCCTAATCATTAAATTCATAAGTCACCAATTTCAAAAAGCAATATTCAACTACCCTAAGGTTTTTAAATGTATTGGTGGGCACCAAAAAAACCCTATTCGGGATGAGTGATTTGAGTATTTGAGAAAAGGGAAAGACACTGACACCAAGTACTTGTAAATATTCAATACAAACTTTATTGATTAACAGAAACTTAATCAATAAGTAATAACAGCTTAAGGAAACAGTTTAAAGAAACAGCTTAAGTATACATCACCATAAGAGAAGCTTGCTGCACTCGACTGAGAGAACTTCTGGCAGTCAGGCTTGAAGAGGACCCTCTCTTATTGGGAATCAGCAGAACCAGCAATACGCGTCCGTATTACAGGTGGGTAGAACTCCAATGAGTGCCAAGTTTTCTCATCTTTTATAAGTTATACATAATCAATGGGATGGACAGTCTGTACTTTTCCACCAAATCTCCTTATCAGTGCAGCCCAGCAAAGACCTTGCAATAGCGTTGGATGGGACCTGCAGCTGGCCAGCCCCACGAACATCACATGCCAGATCTGTGCGTTTAATCATCTCTTGTCTAAAAGCTAGCTACGTTCTCTTAATATTCTCGTGATGGTATGCATAAGTCATTCTGGTGCTGTGTTTTGTGGTTATTAACATTTTCAGTGCTGTGTACCGGCGCCATCTTAACTATCTATAATAGTTTAATTTGCTCAATAGTGATCAATTATTCTTAATTAATATGGAATATTATTATCACACCCGGTATGAATCTGCAACTTGATTTTCAATATTTGAACCAAACAGATATAAAAAAAAAAATCTAAATTTTTAACGCATTTTGTTCCTACATTTTGCGTTTGTCAGATTGCCACTGATAGTGAGAAATTTTCTTCTGTCTGGAATTTCCCTTGCCATGGTCTTTCTTATCAGTTTGCAAATCTCTGTATTTCTCCTCACGTCCCCAAACCAGCTGGTGAGGAGCACCAATGAACGAGACAAGACAATGCAAGGTTCAAGGTGACTTCTGACATTTAATAGGCTGTGTAACAGCTTATATTCAAGAGGAAACAGAGGTCTTATAAACATTATCCAATAATAGCATAATTCATCAATCTTATTTCAACATATCTCATCCTATAGCAAACTCGCAGGTGTAATGGGGGAGTACTCATTATAGTTTCAGTTTAACTACACAGCTGAAATAAAAAAGTTACTACGCACTCATAAAATAGATCTGTTACTACGCAGTTAGAATTACAGAAATAGAAAACAGGAAATAAGACCAAAGCTCTGAGACAGGAAAGTTTATAGCTCTGTTTAGGGGTATATTCACTAAGCATTGTAAATAGACAAAGTGTATTATTCCCAAAAGCCACATTTTGCGTTTTAGTGAAAATCCTATATTTAAATATACACAAATCCTAATTATTTGAATTAACAGAAAAAACATATTTCTGAATTACTTTCAGAACAACTGTCAAGAAATGAAAAGCCACCTAGTAACACTTATACCAATGATGATAATAGATGCTTTCACACATATGTAAAATGACAGGTTTGTAGATAGTACAATAGGCCAAGATATGGAGCACAATTGTCCAATTAATGTGTGAAGTGGGTGAAACATATAAATGTCAGACTTTACTGATGCTATGTCAATTACTTGTGATAGTCCGGCAATAAAAGAAGGGCAATTTGATATTGATTACTATTGGTAATATAATATTGCATGACATCCAGTAATTATATAGTTTTGCAGAGTAAGAGATCTCCAAAATGTAAAATGTATTTTACATGTTAAAATAGTGATTGATTATTTAGCCACTATTGGTTTTCTAGCCCTCAGCAAATTGTTTCATTTGTAAAACAATTTTCTCTACTAATAAAGAGATTGTGAAGTTGAGAAAATATTTCAAGATAATTTTCTCAGATGTTCACACTACTACTCTATTTTAATGTTATACATGTCGTTAATGGTATGTAATGAAAGTGGGTCAAATACAGATGATGATAATAAAAATAGTAGTTGTTGTATTATTTTGCTTGGAATACACTATTCCTCTTTCATTCTCCTATTAATTTACTGGCATGTGATACAGTGAGGGAAAAACGTATTTGATCCCCTGCTGATTTTGAACGTTTGCCCACTGACAAAGAAATGATCAGTCTATAATTTTAATGGTAGGTGTATTTTAACAGTGAGAGACAGAATGACACAAACAAAAAAAAATCCAGAAAAATGCATGTCAAAAAAGTTATAAATTGATTTACATGTCAATGACTGAAATACGTATTTGACCACTTCATACTTAGTGGCAAAACCCTTGTTGGCAATCACAGAGGTGAGACATTTCTTGTAGTTGGCCACCAGGTTTGCACACATCTCAGGAGGGATTTTGTCCCACTCCTCTTTGCAGCTCCTCTCCAAGTCATTAAGGTTTCAAGGCTGATGTTTGGCAACTTGAACCTTCCACACCTTCCACAGATTTTCTATGGGATTAAGGTCTGGAGACTGGCTAGGCCACTCCATGACCTTAATGTGCTTCTTTCTGAGCTTCTCCTTTGTTGTCTTGGCTGAGTTTTTTGGGTCATTGTCATGCTGGAATACCCATCCACGACCCATTTTTAATGCCCTGGCTGAGGGAAGGAGGTTCTCACCCAAGATTTGACGGTACATGGCCCCGTCCATAATCCCTTTGATGCGCTGCAATTGTCCTGTCCCCTTAGCAGAAAAACACCCCCAAAGCATAATGTTTCCACCTCCATGTTTGACAGTGGGGATGGTGGGTCTTGGGGTCATAAGCAGCATTCCTACTCCTCCAAACATGGCGAGTTGAGTTGATGCCAAAGAGCTCTATTTTGGTCTCATCTCACCACAACACTTTCTCCCAGTTCTCCTCTGAATCATTCAGATGTTAATTGGCAAACTTCAGACAGGTCTGTGCTTTCTTGAGCAAGGGGACTTTGCGGCCGCTGCAGTATTTCAGTCCTTAATGGCGTAGTGTGTTACCAATTGCTTTCTTGGTGACTATGGTCCCAGCTGTCTTGTGATCATTAACAAGATCCTCCCATGTAGTTCTGGTCTGATTCCTCACCGTTCTCATGATCATTGAAACTCCACTAGGTGAGATCTTGCATGGAGCACCAGACCGAGGGAGACTGACAGTTATTTTGTGTTTCTTCCATTTGTGAATAATCGTACCAGCTGTTGTCACCTTCTCACCAAGCTGCTTGGCGATGGTCTTGTAGCCCATTCCAGCCTTATGTAGGTCTACAATCTTGTCCCTGACATCCTTGGACAGCTCTTTGGCATTGGCTATGGTGGAGAGTTTGGAAGCTGATTGATTGACTGCTTCTGTGGACAGGTGTCTTTTATACAGGTTACGAGCTGAGATTAGGAGCACTCCCTTTAAGAGAGCCAGAAATCTTGCTGATTGATAGGGGATCAAATACTTATTTTACTCATTGACATGCAAATCAATTTATAACTTTTTTTACATGCATTTTTCTGGATTTTTTTATTTGTTTTGTCTCTCACTGTTAAAATACAACTAGCATTAACATTATAGACTGATAATTTCTTTGTAAGTGGGCAAGTGTTCAAAATCAGCAGGAGATCAAATACTTTTCCCCCTCACTGTATTTCAATAAGGGGTGTCAATACATTTATTAATAATTCTGATATTCCACTATTTGTTGTGCCTTAAAGAAACATATAAACAAAATCCATCTGTCAAATAACTGTTTTACTGATCTGTTGATTTTACCTAATTCCTTGCTTGCAGCTGCCCTTGGTCCATTAGAATTTAATTTGCCACATAGCTCAACTAATGCTTTTCAGCGATAACACATTATTACACTCATTGCAAATGGCTCATTGACTGTTAAGAGCCAAGTATTTGAGGTGTACATCATCTTGCTCTCAATATTGTTTGTGTTTTGCTTATTTTGTTGTATGTATTTTATTTAGAAAGAGCTTATAGGTGTGCTTTGTATAGTATGAGTTATATTGCACTAAAGATACAGTACGCACAATAGTTAGGCATTATTGATAAATCCATGCACCATAAAGTATGGGAGGAATATATGTACAATTAGTAAGATAACATAATGTTTATGTTTGTTCTAGTGCTGCCTGCTACATCAGTTTTGTTTTTGTCAGTGTTTCCAATTATCGCCAGGAATTTACCTCTTTTTTATTGTAAATAAATTGTGAGACAGTTAATATTATTCCATGATAGCTTGTCAATAAACAATAATAACATGCCATACAAAATTTCAAATGGGCAAAGAGGGACCCTATCATTATATGAGTGTGACTGAGGGTGTGGCCAGGATATTTTAAGCGACTTATGAATAACTATTCATGCAACCATAATATTTATTGTAGTTTAAAGGCACATTACTGTGAGCATTTTTGTTTTAGATATTTGTTATAAACTAAGACACACCAATATGGAGCTCCTAGAAAAGAGGGACATTGGGATAGAAAAGAGGGGTGAAGGAATTTGGGCCCAATATGTGGACTGTCCCTCCTAAATAGGGACACTTGGGTAGTAAGTAATAGTTATAATAATAATAATAATAATAATAATAATAATAATAATAATAATATAGTGAAGATAATTGTTGAAATGAAAAGGAAGACCTGTGGTTATAACTTCACAGTCAATACTTGTGTGTTACTATAACACAACAAACATTGCTTGCATTAACTACAGCGTAATAATGCAATAAATATTAACAAAGATCATTTGATTTCACACTTGTGAAAATTATAACATAAAGCTAATATCACATAATGCTCCTTTGCTGTTGATTGCTATACATTCAAATCACTGCTCTTCTACTTTATATGCAAGCTGGTGGAAACTTCTACTTCTATGGATTTGGTAACTTTCCCTGCTTCCGTAACCATATTTTATATGCTGTATAGTTCACAAGAAGAAGGAGTCTGCACTCTTCTAAGTCATCAAACCAAGGTGCACTTCTGGACCAGGGCTGGCTAACCTCGATACATATGATACATATGCAGAAGAACATAAATATCCCAGACACTCAAAGAATACTTAACCCCTTAGCGACCGAGGACGGTTCAGGACCGTCATCGGCATTTTTGCCTTGAGGACCGATGACGGTCCTGAACCGTCCTAACGGTCTGGGGGTACTTACCTGATCGCCGTCGTTCCCCCGGCGGTGATCAGCGTTGCTCCGGTTGTGGGGAGACTGCCTGCAGCCCAGACAGTCTCCCCACACTGATTTAGGACCCCTGTGGCCATGTGATCGCTTAACACAGCGATCACATGGTCACAGTAGGTGTCCATGTGTCTGCCTGCAGGGGGACTGTCTGTGCTGACAGGCAGTCTCCCTGCATGTGTAAAATCAATAAAAAAAATAAAGTTAGTGTTAATAAAAAAAATAATAATAATTATATATGTGTATATATGATAAATAGACATATATTATATCTATATAATATATGTCTATATATCATCTATATAATGCCATACTAAGTGTATTTTTATATTAATATGTACTTATATTAATATAAAAATACACTTATAATTAAATTACACATGTATATATATAATATATATAATAACTATATATATTGTATATATATTATTATAAAATATAAATAATAAGTAATTTAAATTAAATAAAAAAAATTTAAAATAATAATAAAAAAATAAAAAAAATTATATATCTATATGAAATTTTATTCTAACTGTATTTTAAAATTAATATATATATATTTATATCAAAATACACTTAGAATGAATTTGTATATATCTATGTATATAAAAATAAATAAAAATAATAAGAAATATACATATGTCCATATACAAAATTACATAAATAATTATATAAATATACACGTAGACTTCAAATATATAAATATGCATATATATTTAAATTCTACGTGCGTATTTATGTAATAGTTTTACATAATTCAGTAATTTTATTGATTGCAATTTAAGGGACCTGCCTGCCAACCCAGGCCGAAATTCCAGAGAATTGAATTTGCTAGCACTGTATTTTACCCTGTAACGTTCTACGACACCCTAAAACCTGTACATGGGGGGTACTGTTTTACTCGGGAGACTTCGCTGAACACAAATATTAGTGATTCAAAACAGTAAAACATATCACAGCGATGATATTGTCAGTGAAAGTGACTTTTTTGCATTTTTCACACACAAACAGCACTTTTACTGATGATATAATTGTTGTGATACGTTTTCCAGTTTTTAAACACTAATATTTGTGTTCAGCGATGTCTCCCGAGTAAAACAGTACCCCCATGTACAGGTTTTATAGCATTTTTGAAAGTTACAAGGTCAAATATATGGGTCAAATATTTTTACATTGAAAATGGCCAGGTTGGTTACGTTGCCTTTGAGAGCGTATGGTAGCCCAGGAATGAGAATTACCCCATGATGGCATACCATTTGCAAAAGAAGACAACCCAAGGTATTGCAAATGGGGTATGTCCAGTCTTTTTTAGTAACCACTTGGTCACAAACACTGGCCAAAATTAGCGCTCAATTTAGTTTTTTTACTTTTTTCACACACAAACAAATATGAATGCTTACTTTGGCCAGTGTTTTCGACTAAGTGGCTACTAAAAAAGACTGGACATACCCCATATTGAATACCCTGGGTTGTCTACTTTAAAAAAAAATATGTACGTGTTATTCAGAGATTTATGACAGATAATAGGGTCACAATGTCACTATTGATAAATTAAAAAAATTTATGTTTTGAAACCGCAATATTCTACTTGTACCTATAGCCCTATAACATGCAAAAAAAAGCAAAAAAGCATGTAAACACGGGGTATTTTTAAACTCAGGACAAAATTTTGAATCTATTTAGCAGTTTTTTTAATTCGCTTTTGTAGATGAGTAAAAGATTTTTCAAGTAAAAGTCAAAAAACATGTATTTTTTTCAATTTTTCATCATATTTTTTTATTTTTTTTAAATTAAAATACATGAGATTATATAAATAATGGTATGTAAAGAAAGCCCCTTTTGTCCTGAAAAAACAATATATAATTTGTATGGGAACAGTAAATGAGAGAGCGGAAAATTCCAGCCAAACACAAACACCACAAAAGTGTAAAAATATGCCTGGTCGCAAATGTACAACATCGCAAAAACAGTCCAGTCCTTAAGGGGTTAATGTTGTAGATGAAGATCAATGCATATTTACAAGCAGCAGCAACGTTTGGACCTTCAAACAAGGTCTTTATCAAGCTTCATATTGAGCTGCCTCATTAAGTCATCCTTGAGTGCCTGGACTATTTATATTGTTCTACATATTTTATTTACTGAGTGCTTCCATCTTCAATTCTGCATCTAACTTCTCATGTAGCGTTTCAAATGTATTTCACCAGTTTATTTGCTTTTCCCATTATATTCATGTGAGAGTAATATGGAAAGGCAAAAATAGAACACTAACCATGATGGTCCAAAAATTCCCATCTTTCTTTCATCAATCTGTTTTTTTCTCCCTTCAATCTTTTTACTTACTCTTCCCTTCTCGCAACTGATATATTGAAGTACCCATGTTCCAACAGCATTTAAAGGGGTGGTTGATTATTCCAGAACTTCAATGTGTCATTACTAGAAGAAAGCTGTGTTTAGTTCAACCTCAACAATTATCTACACTATTCAAGTGAATTACAAATTACTGCCAAAGTGAAAACACTACTAACAATTTTCTTCTAATTTGGCTATTTCTACCAAAAATTTGAAATTCACTTTGAGTTTCAAACAAGTCATACTTACTGAATAGTGAATAATTCAGTGAATTCCGTCCTTTAAATAACTTTACAGATTAGTAAATAACATATATTTATATACACACTTAAATATATAGAAATTGTTTCTTCCCAGCCTTTTAGATGTAACACCAACACTATTCTTCATATCTGTCTTTTAGACACATTTTTATTTAGATCCAGTTGCTTTTGAACCATTCTGTTGAATCATTCTTCAATTCAGATAATCCAATGATGATATACTGTTAATTAATCTAATTTTCAGATAAAATATTGTAGATAAAATAAAGATTTCTAGGAATTTTGAACTTTTCTAAGAGCGTTACTCTAACAGAAAACACACCTATTGTGTGTGTTCGGTGGGGTCAGACAGAGTGGGCTTATGTTCAAATAAAGCTGCAACCATGTAAGGAGAACTCCAGAGGTCTGGATGGCTTGGAGCTGTTTATATAACTCAGAGGTTGCCAAAGCTAATAAAACTGCTTTGCAGGAGGATTGAATGAACTCCGTCCATTGTTTTTATTTTCTTGAAACAGTGTTAAAAATGCATTTGGCATATAAAATATCTGGCCTTGTTTTTCTGAATTTAATTCTAGTTTGTCAAAATACATTACATTAACACATATAAACTGATTTTTTTTTACATCTACAGTATATTAAAAATAAAAATTTTACTTTAGTTGTGTTTAAGTTAAAATAAGGAAAATCCACTATAAATGTGGACCTCCTCTAAGCAATTGGTATTACATGACTGTGTAGTAAAGAAGTTAATCAGGGGGCCATGCCATGCCATAGCTGATCTTAATCCATTTACATGTGAAACATGGTCTGTGAAAACACAGAAACAATTCATACACCAGAGCTGTAGCTGGTGTAAGTATTAATAATGGATTATAACACACTTCCAAAAAAAACAAAAAATGTCCCAATACCCCACAATGAAGTAGATATACCCCCAATGAATACATTCATGCACCTTTTTATGTATTTATTCATTGAGAGTATAGTCTAAAAGAGCTTACAAAAGTGACTGCAGCCTTTGCAACCCCTCCTCTTTTTTCCCCATTCGGGCTTTCTCACCAATTGAGGAAGCCATTTCTACACAGCGAAATACGTTTTGGGACAAGAAGACCACAAGGACTTTCTAAATTGTGTGCATTCATTTAACAGTTTTACTTGTTTTTTTAACATGGAAACATAGAATGTGACGGCAGATAAGAACCATTCGGCCCATCTAGTCTGCCCAATTTTCTAAATACTTTAATTAGTCCCTGGCCCTATCTTATAGTTAGGATAGACTTATGCCTATCCCACGCATGCTTAAACTCCTTCACTGTGTTAACCTCTACCACTTCAGCTGGAAGGCTATTCCATGCATCCACTACCCTCTCAGTAAAGTAATACTTCCTGATATTATTTTTAAACCTTTGTCCCTCTAATTTAAGACTATGTCCTCTTGTTGTGGTAGTTTTTCTTCTTTTAAATATAGTCTCCTCCTTTACTGTGTTGATTCCCTTTATGTATTTAAATGTTTCTATCATATTCCCCCTGTCTCGTCTTTCCTCCAAGCTATACATGTTAAGTACCTTTAACCTTTCCTTCTAAGTTTTATCCTGCAATCCCTGAACCAGTTTAGTAGCTCTTCTCTGAACTCTCTCTAAAGTATCAATATCCTTCTGGAGATACGGTCTCCAGTACTGTGTACAATACTCCAAGTGAGGTCTCACCAGTGTTCTGTACAATGGCATGAGCACTTCCCTCTTTCTACTGCTAAGACCTCTCCCTATACAAGCATTCTGCTAGCATTTCCTGCTGCTCTATTACATTGTCTGCATACCTTTACGTCATCAGAAATAATCACCCCTAAATCCCTTTCTTTAGATGTTGAGGTTAGGACTCTATCAAATATTCTGTACTCTGCCCTTGGGTTTTTACGTCCAAGATGCATTATCTTGCACTTGTCCACATTAAATGTCAGTTGCCACAACTCTGACCATTTTTCTAGTTTACCTAAATCATTTGCCATTTGGCTTATCCCTCCTGGAACATACCTTACCATCAAGACCTTCTGCAATATCACTAATAAAAATATTAAAGAGAATGGGTCCAAGTACAGATCCCTGAGGTACCCCCCTGGTGACATGCCCATGCTTCGAATATACTCCATTGACTACAACGCTCTGTTGCCTGTCACTCAGTCACTGCCTTGCCCATTCAACAATATTGGAATCCAAACTTAAAGATTGCAGTTTATTGATAAGCCTTCTATGTGCAACAGTGTCAAAAGCCTTACTGAAATCTAGGTAAGTAATGTCTAATGCACCACCCTTATCTATTATTTTAGTTACCCAATCAAAAAAATCAATAAGATTTGTTTGGCATGATCTCCCTGAAGTAAACCTTTTAACATACATTTAACAAATCTGATTATGCACGTATAAATTGTCCAGTGGATCATCTCCTGCTGCAACAGCACAAAGAAGGGTTGTGTCTCCCTTAAAAGCACATACTAAGAGCTAGGTCTGGGCTCTTCACAAGGTGAGAAGCAAACTGCACTGTGTATCTATCCACTTGTATCCAGGGTTTAATGCACTAGAAGCACCTTTGCTTCCATACCTATTTTCTTCTCTTCCTTTATATATAAGGACATCACTATTAAAGAAAGAAGAGGTTTTGTGTCACCTTAGTACACACAAGTGGATGTAATTTGAGTCTGTCCCTTTTGGCTCTCCTGCATGTGAGTGTATCCGATGAGAATATATATATCCCAATTTACTATACTGTATTACACTATATGTATTCTGTAATTCTTTATAGCACTTCATTGCTGTTGAGCGCTCCACATATTTAACAATTGGTGTATTTTGTACCATATAGCATTTATAAATTTTTTTGGTATATCTAAAAAAAAATAGCAAAACATGCAGTTCTTGCCTGCAGCCTTTGACAGCCCTTCTCTTCTAACCGCCCAGACTTCCAATCACAGACTCCCCAGTGCAGCTCAATGAGAAGTCTTTGCAAGGTGCTCTGAGCAATTGCTGCCTCCTGAGTTTAGCTCCACTGAGCTAACCAAACCAGAAAGTAACACTACATGTTGTCTGCTGGAAAGCCAAGGGGGTGTAACCGTTTTAATTTATTAAAGTGCCAATTTCTACTGAAATCTGCACTTCTTGCAAAATGAAAAAACGTCCCACGTCGCTGCTTCTTTCTCTGCCCACGCTCCTCCTCTTCATCACGTCAGCCGGCGGGGGAGACTGATCATGCCCACTGGTGGGGTAGACCTAATGCGCGTGCGTGGCAATGCCGCACATGCGCATTAGACCTCCCCATAGGAAAGCATTGAAAAAAATGCTTTTCAGTGCTTTCCTATGGGGATTTTAGTGACGCTGGAGGTCCTCACATAGCGTGAAGACGTCCAGCGACACTATAGCACAAAAAATCTGTGCTATAATCCCGGAAGTGACCTCTAGTGGTTGTCTGGCAGACAGCCACTAGAGGAGGAGTTAACCCTGCAAGGTAATTATTGCAGTAGAAAAACTGCAATAATTACACCTGCAGGGTTAAGGGTAGTGGGAGTTGGCACCCAGACCACTCCAATGAGCAGAAGTGGTCTGGGTGCCTGGAGTGTCCCTTTAAAGCTTTTCAGCAAGCTAAAGTTCTTTAGGAATCTGTGGTGTCCCTTTAAGTTCCAAACAATTCATACTTTAGTGAATAATTCATTGAATTTTGTCCTTTAAACAACTTTACACCTGAGTAAAAAATACATTTTGAAACATTTGCACTGAAAGATATCAAAATGGTTCCCTCCCAGACTATTAGATAACCCCCTCAAGCCAATAAAAATTGCATAATTTGCACCAGTAGTGGTTTTGCACCAAAACCACTACACAAAGCCATTTTGTTCTGGTACTAAAAATGTTAACATCAGTATCTTATTTTATTACTTCTATTAATTTAGCTATAATTTATAATTAGCTGAATTGCATGATATGGCATTTTTTTGTTTAGAATCAACAACATGCATTATTTAAATTAAAAATATACTAGTTGGGGATATCACAGATACAAGTTCAAATAACCTCCTTTGTGCTTAGTAACCTTTAGAAATAACTGCTCTTTAAATAAAAATAACAGTAATTCCTTTTACCTGTATCACTTCATTGAGCTAGCGGCTTCTCCATCCAGAAGGCTATCAATGCAGAGTTACTGTGGCCATACTCTTTGACTGAATAAGTATAGCAGATAGCTGACATTTTAATATGAAAAGTATCTTTGCACTAAAGGTGCAATTGGAAGGTCTAGAAAATGTCACTCTACCTTGGAATGACACAAGCTTCCGTTTTGTTTTGGAATAGTCACCCAATTTAGTCTATAGGCCAGGATTTGTTCTGAATATAGAAATGCATTCTGCTAAAGCAGATTTCATCCAATTGCACAGGATGCAAGCTATCTACTTACATTTTACTCTGCTGTGTTACAGTTAGCAGAGCACTATAAAAGAAAAATGAAAATGTATTTTTAGATCCATGTGGCATTGGATTGTGACAAGAGATCCTG
Source organism: Pelobates cultripes (assembly GCA_933207985.1). NCBI lineage: Eukaryota > Metazoa > Chordata > Amphibia > Anura > Pelobatidae > Pelobates > Pelobates cultripes. Next base: position 329,000,510 of record OW240912.1, on the reverse strand, counting down.
TACGCTTGCTGAAGTTTAGACATTGCATCCAGTTGAATTGCTAATTAACCCTTTGTGCAGTCACATTTAACATGTAAAATTGCTAGAATTATGAAAGTATTTATAATGAAAGAAGTGAATTTAGGATTCTGTGTACTAAAATTATCTCAAGTGCACTTAAATTTCAATATCATTCTGGATGATAGGTATATTTCATAATATTAAAGAACTGTCACTTATGGGGAGTGTTAGATTTAAATAATATAATAATATATTTAAATAGATACAAATGATCCGTTGCCATTATAGCTATTAATTATAGTTCATATCGGTAAACTTTTACTTCACATTGACGTTAAATCAGATGTTCTCTGGAGGCACAGAAATGCATTTTTTTATTTCTTTTTTATAATTTCCAAATTTCCCATGATCTGAATGCAGACATAAATCATTGAGACGTTCCATAAATTTGGAACCTGAATATCAAAAGCTAATCTCCTTATTTTGCTCTCATGACCTGGGCACCCATTGATTCCAGCTGGAGGTTCAAAGCTAAAGTATGAGCAAAATACTCAGCACCTTACCAGAAAATGCATACTCGGAACATGAGTGTTGTGGCCGTTGCTTTAAGATGAATATTAATATTTTAATTAATATATTATAATTGAGCAATCATGGTATTATGGTCGAAAATGTATATAGAAAATAAACAAAATGTTGTAATATTAAATGCATATTTTATATAACTATAATAAGTAAACAGATGCTAGTTGAATGTCAATTTACCACAATAATTATACAATACAAACTACAGCATATTACTTGCAAAAGACTATAGCAGATGCTAAGTGTTACAATGGATTCATATGGTACAATACAAAACATAAACAAACTTACACAGGCCCGAGATTGTGGGGCTGGAGCTAAAACAGTCATTTGATGGTAGTCTACATTCTATAAAGGGTGCAAATAGCCTGAATCTTTCCTGCATCTGTTTTTTATTCAGTGAATTCTTAAAGTAGGCCGGCCTGTGATGTCACTGCCAGAAGCACATGGCTTAAAGAAACCATATAACTGCCTACACATACAGCCCCTCTTAATGCTTTATGTTATGCCATAAATCATTATATTGATATCATTACGAGTCATATTGAGTTGCACCAATGATGCAATAGGGGAGGATTTGCATTAAAAACGTGTACCCTTAAAGGTCACTATCTTTTTATTTATCTTTTAATATTTTAGACAGTTGAATAGTTTTTAATCAATCAGTTATAGTATCTGTTGTCCATATAATGCATTAAAGCATAGAGTGTCCCTTTAACCCCTTAAGGACATATGACGGAAATATTCCGTCATGATTCCCTTTTATTTCAGAAGTTGTGTCCTTAAGAGGTTAATAGCACATACCAGAAAACTCCACCCGCCAGTGTTGGCAGTTAATCCCACTTATCAAGGTGAATAACAGGTATTTGTGGCTAGTTTAACCTGTATTCATACCCTAAAGAAGAAAACATATTATACAGTGGCAAATTGTTATTTTTGTGTTTGAAAGGGATCTCTAAATACCGCTCATCTCTTAGGGATTCTAAGAGTCTTCCAGCATGAAATAAGAAATTGGATCCAGCCTAGTGCAGAAATGACTCTTACTGACACCCAGAAGAAGTTGGTTGATGTCAGTTGGTGGCACACCATTCCAATGTTATATTTTAGAAACTGAGATTCTCAGCAGGATGTCAGAAAAAGTATACAGGGAAGAGATCAGATTTCCGAGGACAGCATTTTTCAGAGAGGAAGTAGACATATCGGGTGGGCTGCCAGGTTTTTTTCTTTCTGATTGCAGCTCAGCCTAAAGGCTGGAGATGGCTGAATGCCTTGATGACTGAATAAATATGGTATGCTCCATTGTAAGTGTAAATATGTTCATTTTGTGTGTTCTACCTCTATCTGACCTGTTGACCTCAACAAAATCAATACAAAGGTTTTTTAGCCAAATGCCTCGGCTAGTAAAATTAAGTGCACATGGGAACCCCATGATCCATGACAATATAGGCACAACTTCCTAGTTTAAAAGTACCATTGAGCTTATTAAAATACTGCATAGATATACTGCCAAATAACCTTAAATATGCATGCATCGGAGGAAGTATATGTTGTGGCAGAGATAAATACATCAACAATGGTTTTGTTTTGTTTTTTTATTTGAAAATGGTGCCTATTACTTAATGCACTTTAGGTCTTCATTATTTCCTATTATGAACTATTACTATACATTTCCACTATAAATGTATGAACTAGCTTTCACTAGATGGACTCAATAGACTATATGTCCTTATTTGAAAATTTTGTTTAGGATGTCCAATGCTCAGCAATATGATGGTTGTGAACATCAATTCGAACAATACACCAATGCAAGGGACAATCATTTACATTTTTTTTTAGTTGAAGAAAAGAAAATTATAGAAAAAAGAATATGTCTGGAACGTATACATCAGGAAATACATCTGGACCCCCAGTTAATATTAGAGTGAGTTTTATTGGGGAGGTGACTAGATGCCTGGGTATGACTGGGAGCTCAGGAGGACAATATGTTCTCCTTTATCAATATTAGAGCCACTATTGCATCATTAGTTACCTCATTCATTAATAAGAGCACCCACTTCTGACCATGGGTGGGGACTGTGAGAGGCTCTATACACCTCCATATTCATTTTAATTAAAGCACCCACTTATGCAATGGTGGGTTTATGGGGGGACACTATGTACCCCCATTAAATATTATTTCGTTAGAATCCCACCATGGGGCACAGTGTGACACTATTAACCTCCTGACTTATTTTTTTATTTAGAGCCTCACAATGGGGAGAGGGGATGGATAGTATTTGTCCACTGCCCATTCTTTAAATTGAATGCCAACCTGATGCCCAAAGGTGTGGGTATGGGGTGGGTCTACATGCCCACTGGCTCCTCACTGTTTGGCAGATATGCCTACAGCATGGTGAGTGGGAGTATGGGTTAGGTATAAAAACTCCCTTGTACTAATTATTATTATTTTTTATTTACCTGTTGACTCCTAGTACTGCCAGTTGGCAAATCGTTCATCTTAAATCCTGAAGCAACCGAAATAGCTCAGCCATTGTCTATTTTGGTTGCTTCTTGATTAAAGTATGTGGCAGGGTGGAATTTGTTTTTCGGCCCAATAGCCGATTGGCTCACATTCGTACGAATTCGACTTGCAATTCTGCCAAAATTAAATATCTAACTCTAGTATCAAAGGATGGTATTAGTTTCCTCATCAAAATAGACAGGTAAGCACAGTATAATTTGGTTAATAATAAGAAAAAATAACACAAGATCCCTCTTCATGTTCAGGCCAACAGAGCCGTCAGAGATGTGAGCTTCATGACGCTGTTTTTTATCATGATCAGAAAAGGCTAATTGGTCATCAAAATGCATCATTGATATCAAGAGTAGATACATACACAGTGTGGATTGGACATGATACCAGTGTTTATCTCACATTTTCTGAGAACTGTGCATCAGGAGGAGACAATGAACTTCAAGATATTTTATCATTTTATGTTGTTTTAAACAGTAAATTGTGTCCTTTACATGAGCTGTTGTCCATTTATGGTGCTCTTTGGGAGCTATATTGAACCAGCACCAGTGTACAAATGTAATTTTAATTTGAGGTGTGTGCAGTCCCTATTTGATGTTTGGAAATATTTTTTTTAAAGACAATTAACATCACTAAAAGTACTTTTGGCAACTGTTGAAATCTGGTTTTGTATATAATAAAGACATTGCAGTTATCCACAAAACTGTTTCAGGAACAAAATATGCAAAATTGAAAATTCTCAAGAGTTCCATCCAAGAGAGGCTAAGACATTCCAGACTTTAAAGAAATTGCTGGTGTATTTAAAAATGATCAATTATCTGGTGTAGGTCATAATTCCAAACAATAAATACATATACTATATGATTATTTAGAACTGGAAATATGCAGCTCTTGAGTATGTGATACTTGAAGGAAACTAATTATTACATTTCTTCGGAAATACAACTGACATGATAAGTGTGAAAATTATAGAAAACTTTTACAGCATTATGACTCTTATGCTAAAATAAAATATGGTTGAAATATAAAAATAATTTAAGTTAAAGCATAATATGAAGCTCTGCTCTATTATATTAATCACCCAACAAATGCCATGCAATACTATCAGAACAGCTGTTACTTATTGAAGTTCTTATCATTTTTATGTTTTTAGGGATTATTCTGAAGTTGTCATGCCTAATAATCCTAACAGGGCCATGACAGAAATGTATTTAAATATTTCATATATTCCCAAGATTTCCCATTGTTTGGAGTCATGCATATAGGGTTTCTAATCATATGCATGTGACCGAATGATCTAATGAAAAATAAAACAAAATACATTAGGTCATTTTGTATGTCTGTTTGAGACATTATTCACATGTCTGTAAAATGTAAAGTACGTAGGAGAGTGATGCAATGTGTGTTTGCAATAATTGATGACAATAACTTTTAGACCATCTGTAAGTTTAGCAGTTTTAAAAGAGATGACTTACTGACTTGGCATTCAAAAGTTGCTAACCCTTGAACCATTAAAGGAACACTAAAGCATTAGGAATACGAGCCTGTACTCCTACTGCTATAGTGCTCATGTACCTTGTTATATGCAGATTCCCCTCGTACCTGTGGTTTGCCATAAAAATTTATAAAATTAAGATTTTACTCCTCTTTCTATGATTTTATGATTCCCTAAGCACTGCTCTCCTCGCCGCCTGTTGAGCGGAGGCATGGCTTCCTCCAGCGATGAACCAATCCAATGCTCCATAAAGAGGCTTGCAAAGTTGATGTGCATGTTCAGTTTCTGCAAAACAGCAATGTTTAACCTTGAAGTGTCAAGCATGCAGGACCGCTGCACCCAGACCACTTTATTGCTGTTAACCGGTCTCAGTGACTTGAGTGGTCCTTTAAATACAAAAGACAAATACTTTTGTAAGGATAAAATAATATTTTATCTTGGTGGGGCTTTCAATTAAATAATACTCGGGGAGTGTCTACCCCTGTCCTGTGGTCAGCAGGTGAGAGCTATAGTTCAAATTACAGGGGCAGTGCAACAGGCTACTAATAAAATATAGTAGAGCATGAACATTTCATTGTTCATCCTCCGCTTTTTGCCTTGTTTAACCTTCTATGGTTGCTCAGAGTCCCCAAGCTCCTTGCCCTCTCCCAATAAAAAAAATCCTGTCTGTATACTGTATATGTAGTATCAGGCATCAACTCATGCCATAGTTGATCCCCCACCTAAAGTTTAATGCCAGTGCCCCCCCCTCCCCCATATGCCCCAGTGACAAAGGAAAACCTAGACACCCACCAATAAAAACAATCATACCAAGCTCCCTTCACACAAATAATATGGAGGGGGCAATAAATCTAATACCTGTAAATTATAATTTAAATCTTTCCTTCAGAAGTATTCTTTCTTCCTAAATCTGGACATTATTACATACTGTAAACAAATAGAGTCGAGCGAACCCGAACTGTAAAGTTCGGGTACGTACCGAACATTTTGGTTTTTGGACCCCGGACCCAAACTTGGACATTTCACTGTATGTTCGGGTTGGAGTTCGGTGTTCGGTGATTTAATGGCTGAAATCCATCCAATCAGAGTGCTCTGTGTCATTTTGCACAGCGTGGGAAAGTTCTTTGGAATTCCCCATGCTGTGTAATTTGACTCATAACTCTCTGACTGGTTACTTTCAATCCACCAATCAGAGTGTTGTTATGAGTCAAATTACACAGCGTGGAAAAATTCCAAAGAACTTTCCCACACTGTGTAAAATGATACAGAGCACTCTGATTGGTGGATTTCAAGCTAACCAATCAGAGTGCTGTGACAGGTAAATGTAGAGACTTACCTGTCAGTCTCTTCATTTACCTGTCAGAGCACTCTGATTGGATGGCTTAAACCCACCAATCAGAGTGCTCTGAGCCTAATTGCAGGGCGGGGCACCCACCCACTGCTTGGGGGGGGGCAGGGGGAAGAACAGTAAGTTCCCCCCCCTCATTGTTATTTAGGGCCCCCACCCGCCACTCAGGTGTGGGGACCGTGGGGGAGGACAATAGGTCCCCCCCTTATTTTACTTTAGGGCCCCCACCCGCTGTTCAGGGGTGGGGACCAATAGGTTTTTATTTATTTTTTATTTTTTTTACAATGAGCAGCCACTGGCTGACTGTTTACTAGACATGCCCCTACTCGCAGTATAGCAAGTAGGGGCTGCATTTACTAATACTAAGTAATCTTTACTTAGTTTTAGTAAATGTGGCTGAAAGACCAATTTAATTCTTTCAGCCTTTTGGTAGATAGCTCCCTAATACCGTCGGAATTAGGGAGTTATCTACTAAGCGGCTGCTTATTTTATGTTATTTAAGTGATTTCCCTATCCACATTTGTTTGCAAGGCACTTGTCCTACTCTTACCCCCATTTTACTTCCTTTTGCAGGCCACTAGCCCTTTCCAGGACTTTTTTAGAGGCATTTTAGTGCCCAAAAGTTCGGGTCCCCATTGACTTCAGTGGGGTTCGGGTCAAGTTAGAGTCCGAACTCGAACTTTTTGATGAAGTTCGGCCGAACTTGGCTAACCCGAACATCCAGATGTACGCTCAACTCTATAAACAAAGTCTGAATTTTACAAACTGAATGGCTCATACTGCACCACATGTTTTGCCCCATTCATACTGAGCCACAAAATGTAACCCTGTAGTGTTACATTTTGCACAATACCAAAAAAATACGAAGTCAAAAAATGGCTGTATCTAGTAAGAAAAATGCATTTTGAAAAATTTAATTAAGATGACTTGACTACTTTTTTTTTAATAGCTTGATACTTATAACTGACATTGATAGTCCTCACAAGTTTCAACTTCCTCTTTCTCCCAGTGACTAGAGCACACGAAAACCCTATAAAAAGAATCCTACCTCCCCCCTCACCCTAATAATAGCGAGAGGGGGCAATAAATCTAATACTTGTAAATTAAAATTTTCAGCTTACCTTCAGAAGTTTTGTTTCCTCTTATTTCTTCATTTCTTCAGCCTCACAATTGGCCAAAAAAGACAAAAACAAAAACAAAAAAAACCATAATAAACTGATGCTACTATAAAAAAATTTAAAAAAATACACGAATTGGGAAAAAGTGACAAAAAATAAAAATTATTTGAAGTGCTCAGCTGCAATTGAGATTTCAAGTAAGGAAAAGCCTTAATAAATGTCCCCATGCAAGGCACGTGAAAGACAAGATTTACCTGTCAGAGATCTTTGATTACTTGGCTTACAGAGTGTTCTAACTGAGGTTTCAAATCATGGAAATGCCTTTATAAAGGTAGCATAGTGGGTGATATTAACCCCTTAAGGACTAGACTGTTTTTGCGATGTTGTACATTTGCGACCAGGCATATTTTTACACTTTTGTGGTGTTTATGTTTGGCTGTAATTTTCCGCTTTCTCATTTACTGTTCCCATACAAATTATATATTGTTTTTTTCAGGACAAAAGGGGCTTTCTTTACATACCATTATTTATATAATCTCATGTATTTTAATTTAAAAAAAATACAAAAATCTGATGAAAAATTGAAAAAAATACATGTTTTTTGACTTTTACTTGAAAAATCTTTTACTCATCTACAAAAGCGAATGAAAAAAACTGCTAAATAGATTCAAAATTTTGTCCTGAGTTTAAAAATACCTAGTGTTTACATGCTTTTTTGCTTTTTTTTGCATGTTATAGGGCTATAGGTACAAGTAGGATATTGCGGTTTCAAAAACATACATTTTTAAAATTTATCAATAGTGACATTGTAACACTATTATCTGTCATAAATCTCTGAATAACACCCCACATGTACATATTTTTTTTAAAGTAGACAACCCAGGGTATTCAATATGGGGTATGTCCAGTCTTTTTTAGTAGCCACTTAGTCGAAAACACTGGCCAAAGTAAGCATTCATATTTGTTTGTGTGTGAAAAAAGTAAAAAAACTAAATTGAACGCTAATTTTGGCCAGTGTTTGTGACCAAGTGGTTACTAAAAAAGACTGGACATACCCCATTTGCAATACCTTGGGTTGTCTTCTTTTGCAAATGGTATGCCATCATGGGGGTAATTCTCATTCCTGGGCTACCATACGCTCTCAAAGGCAACGTAACCAACCTGGCCATTTTCAATGTAAAAATATTTGACCCATATATTTGACCTTGTAACTTTCAAAAATGCTATAAAACCTGTACATGGGGGGTACTGTTTTACTCGGGAGACATCGCTGAACACAAATATTAGTGTTTAAAAACTGGAAAACGTATCACAACAATTATATCATCAGTAAAAGTGCTGTTTGTGTGTGAAAAATGCAAAAAAAGTAACTTTCACTGACAATATCATCGCTGTGATATGTTTTACTGTTTTGAATCACTAATATTTGTGTTCAGCGAAGTCTCCCGAGTAAAACAGTACCCCCCATGTACAGGTTTTAGGGTGTCGTAGAACGTTACAGGGTAAAATACAGTGCTAGCAAATTAAATTCTCTGGAATTTCGGCCTGGGTTGGCAGGCAGGTCCCTCAAATTGCAATCAATAAAATTACTGAATTATGTAAAAATATTACATAAATACGCACGTAGAATTTAAATATATATGCATATTTATATATTTGAAGTCTACGTGTATATTTATATAATTATTTATGTAATTTTGTATATGGACGTATGTATATTTCTTATTATTTTTATTTATTTTTATATACATAGATATATATACAAATTCATTCTAAGTGTATTTTGATATAAATATATATATATTAATTTTAAAATACAGTTAGAATAAAATTTCATATAGCTATATATTTTTTTATTTTTTATTATTATTTTAAAAATTTTTTATTTAATTTAAATTACTTATTATTTATATTTTATAATAATATATATATACAATATATATAGTTATTAAATATATTATATATATACGTGTGTAATTTAATTATAAGTATATTTTTATATTAATATAAGTACATATTAATATAAAAATACACTTAGTATGACATTATATATATATGATATATAGACATATATTATATAGGTATAATATATGTCTATATATCATATATACACATATATAATTATTTTTATTTTTTTTATTAACACTAACTTTAATTTATTTTTTGATTTTACACATGCAGGGAGACTGCCTGTCAGCACAGACAGTCCCCCTGCAGGCAGCACTATGGACACCTATTGTGACCATGTGATCGCTGTGTTAAGCGATCACATGGCCACAGGGGTCCTAATCTGCCGTGGGGAGACTGCCTGGGCTGCAGGCAGTCTCCCCACAACCGGAGCCACGCTGATCGCCGCCGGGGGAACGACGGCGATCAGGTAAGTAGCTCTGACCGTTAGGACAGTTCAGGACCGTCATCGGTCGGCAACGCAAAAATGCCAATGACGGTCCTGAACCGTCCTCGGTCCTTAAGGGGTTAAACATTGTGTTTTTGTTGTGGCTGGTTATGTGGAGGGTTTTCCTATAATTGCTTAAAATCAGGGACTGTTTTAAGCATCGGCGCTTAGATTTCAGCTGATTAACAGCTTTCGTCCAGCTGAAATCAGAGGCACATTTCAGCATACTTTGCTAAATCTGGGCATTGTTACACACTGTGAACAATATTTGTATTTTGCAGTATGAACGGTCACAACATTGTTGCATCTAGTAAGAAAAAGCTGTAAGTGACTTGTACAGTTTCCTAAACACTTCCTGTAAAGAGAGATCTAATATTTAAACTTTCTCTACTGTGCAGTCTGTTTAATGTAAAAGTTCTAATTTCCTGCTGTATTAATAGCCTTCTAGACCTTGCCAGAGCCTCCATTTACAGAGGAGGAGATAAAACTTTGAAAGCATGCTAACATCTGAATGAAAATTAAACCATTTTTTTCATGCAGGCTGTGTGAGCCACAGCCACAGGGTGTGGCTAGGGCTACATAAACAGAAACAAAAGTAATTTAATTTCTCAATGGCAGAGAATTGAGCTGTGAGACTGTAGGAGCATGCTCTACACACCAACTCTGCTTGTCACAAAAGTAGGCTATTTCCCCTGCCAAGGCAGTGGGGAGAGGGTGGAAGTGAAATTGTTAATGACACCAGACCCCTGGATACCTGTTGCTAGTTCAAGCAACCACTAAATTAACCCCTGCAATCCCTTCTACCCTAACACCCTAGTACACACTTTACTGCCACCACCAAAACTTTATAACCGGCGTCTTAGGTTACCCCACACACTGTCGAATTATAGTATCACAACCTTACTTTACTGACCAGACATATATGATTAACCTTTTTTGTAACGTGTTTACCTGAGCTTTCATCAGAAGAGTCAGCTCATAGAGAACAAAGACACAAGTTCTCCAAGTAGTTGTTAAAAAGAAAATTTCTCTCTGGATAGTCCAACATCCTCAATATATACCTTAAAACTAGTTGTTTCTCAGTGGGCAGACCCCTGGGTGGATCAGAGGGGTTTGGCCTGGCAGTTTATTGCCCACTCCATATTTTCTTAAACTCTGTTGTCCTTTGAAGAACCCAAAGTCAGAGCATATGTATCAATAACTTTTATGATGCCCTATGTCCAGCTCTGATGATGGTTATCTTAGTAGTTTTATGGCTTCGGCCTGGTATAAGATCAAAGCCTACAATAAAGGTTATCTAAACATGTACAAAAATACGACTCATTACATAAATAAAATGCCAACTCATGCTTTGGCATGACACTTCTTCATTAGGCTATAGTTGTTTTGATATTTCTTTAAACAAATTAAACTATTTAGCCAAAATATATGTTTAACCCCTTAACGACACATGATGGAAATTTTCAGTCATGATTGCCTTTTATTTCTGAAGCTGTGTCCTTAAAGGATCAAAAAAATTATATATCTCATCTTAGGTTACTTGAAACAGAGGCAACTATATGTTATATTCTAAAAATAAAAGTTAAGCGTTATATTTTATAAAAATGTTCTAGAGTGCTATACATTTGATTTTAAGTGTATATATTATATAATATGGAGCTAACTTAGCTATTACATACTACCATCTTTTGAACTTGGTTGATATAATATTGTGTAGTAATTGCAGTGCTAGCATAATTTGTATAAAATTGTATAAATATAAACAATATGTATTCAAAAGCTAAATAAAATTATGCTCTTTCTAAAATCGTTGTTATTGTCAGAATTAATGCAGTGTAAATATGAGGCACAAAATAACTAACATGAGTTAATGTATGAGATATATACAAAAAAAATGGGATACAGCTGGATATCTAGAATATAAAAATAACAAATAATAGTACAACACTGTATGGGGATATTAACAGTACCCCCACTCTGTATGGAACTCACAAACTCCAGATGAAAAAAAAATAAGTTGCTTTCTCTACCAAGGGAGGTTTGGATCCTCAATCAGCTTATCGCTCTCTGCATCAAAATCAGAAATTGGGTAGGTAAATATAAATTGGTTTATTCAGTATAAAATCCAATAAAAGATTAGTAGTAATAAAACAGTAGTATAACATCGGTCTTACGCATTTCGTTCCTTAGAAACTTCCTCAGTGACCACTTTCTGTACAATTACAATCATTGTAATTAGAGTTCTCTTCTAATCCGCCAATCCGTTTATTCTGTTTCTCCTCCCCACCGTGAGCTTCTCCGTGTATTTGATTTACATCCGGCTTGCGTTCCACTTCCTCTTTTAGTGCGTTCCAATTTTTCAATGAAGCTTTATTGTTCATAAGGTTCCTATATTAACAAAAACAGTCTCGGAGGGGGCGTGCCTAGCAGCCGAAGAAGATGGCCGCTTAACTCACCAGCTCCCCGTGGTCTCAGCAACAAACCGCAACTACCGGCGCACCTCCCGCATCCATCACCGAGCATGGGGCGCACTAGGAAGCAGACAGACCCCCCCGGCACCTCCAGACCATCGGGGACCGGGGCGGAGCACTCCATCCGCTCCTATCTCACCACGCCGTGGGACCTCGATCTGACACTAGGCCCAACCGCGGACTCACCCCCGGGAACTCCCGCGCAATTCTCCCCGACACCATCAGACCCACCTGACACCCAGGGGGCACTGGAGAGTGACTTCAGGGCCATCTTACCCACCCTACTCACGAAGGCAGACCTAGAGGCGCTGTCAGACCGCCTCAGCCAGGTGATCCGCAGTGAGCTGTCCCAGGTGAAGGCTGATATCGCCAACATGGACGCCAGGCTGACAGTAACAGAAGCAGACACACGGGCCCTCCGCGAAGACACTGATGCTACGGTCTCCACGATCACAAGCTGCGAAGCGAGCCTGACCCATATCACAACCTGGGTCAACGACTTAGACAACAGGAGTCGCAGAATGAACCTCAGGGTGCGTGGGGTCAGAGAAATGGGTCCCAATGAAAACATCCCAGAGATCCTCCGCACGATCTTCAGCCTAGCCCTGGGGGGACAACGACCCAGAATAGGCCTCGTACGAGCCCACCGCGCTCTCCGCGCGCCACCAGCGCCGGGGGAACAACCACGTGACATCATCTGCTGCCTGGATAATTTTACCCTCAAAGAGGATATTCTCCGCAACGCCCGCCGAATGGGCCGCATCAGGCTGGAAGATCAAGAAGTGACGATCTTCCAAGACCTCTCCCGCTACACACTGCAAGCCAGGAAGAACCTCCGACCAGTAACAGCAGCCCTCCAGGCAGCGGGAATCCAGTACCGCTGGGGGTACCCCTTCTCCCTCTCCGCACGCAGGGGACAAGAGCTACACACCATCAAGGCACCGGCGGATGTCCAGGGATTTCAACGGGCACTGGGACTCCCACCCGCCAGAGTCCAGAATTGGCTGACCCACCACTTCATACAGCAAGCAGCGGGCCCTCCACCGCGACCGCCTGCCAGGCTAGCAAGTAGTAGACCCTCGGGACGCCCTGGCCCGGCCAGACCCGAAGAATAGCAGCCGCAATACGAACCCAGCCAGGACGGAGGAACGGTGCAGGCAACACACCGCACAACAGTGAGTAAGGGCACTACATCTGATTGGGGGACATTGGCTACTTCTCCACGGGGGGCGTGGAGGCGCAAGGGGGGCTACCCACACTGCGGGAGGGGAAAGGGCATGAACAGCACGCGCAACCACCGGCCACCATCCCCCGCCCCAGCAGCGAGACGCTGCAACCGGGGGTCGATGGCCCCACGAACATCCCCCGGCCTGGTGGAGCGGGAGACGGGGGGGAGGACATTGTTTGGGTGGGGGAATGGGAACCGGGACCACACCAGGACACTCGTAAGCCGCACTACGAACTCCACTATTGGATCCGGACACTTTCAGGGCACAGAGACTAGAGACACGAATTCCACTCCCACACAGGAGCGCCACGCTCCACGGCAGCAAGGGAGAAGGGGATCAGGCTAAGGGGATGTTAGGGAACCACTGACAGGGGTATCCGGAGGGACACGGGGAGAGGGTCGAACTATGCACACGAAACGGATACACACACAGCAATAGCGGCCTTATTGACACTCTAGGACAACACGCAGTACACAAGAACCGCTGGGACACAACACTGCATACCTAGAACACAGGGCGAGGGGGGGAAACCTGGAGGGACGGGGGGAGGCATTGACACACCACAGCGTAGGAGGGGAGATAGAGCAGCGGAGGAGATTCTAGACGAGAAGGCGAGAGAGCATGGGGAGACACGGGGTAGAGAAAGGGGCAGGACACAAGGAGAAACGGGGAACAAGAACCATCCGGGAGGGGGGGGGGACAGGGAGAAGGAACAAACACATGTGGAGAGGGAGGGTGGAGGGGAGAAGGGGCAAGATAGGAGGGGAGGGGGAGGACAATCATAATGCTACCTTGTTTATATTAATCTATATAATTAAAAAAAAAAAAAAAAATTAAAAAAAAAGGGGAAAAAAAAAAGTAATGGGAACTACAATCCCACCCCGCAAAACCAACCCTAATGCAACAGGAGCAGGGAGGGGAGACGGGTAAAAGTGAGACCACCCCCCACACACCGGACCCAACAACACCTAACCCCATTTACTCTAGATCCCAAGCAAAGCACGCATGCTGCAGGCCAGGGACTAGCCCTAATGAGGGGAATAGCCATAGGGGGCACCCACAGCGCTAGACCACCACCCCCAGAAACCACACGTAGCCACTCCTCACGCGGACCACTAGGTACCCACGCACCGTCCCCGCCACACCTGGAACATATAAGTAGATGGTGAATTAGGCACCAAACCCATACAACTGCAGGAAGCCCGCCAACCATGCCACCTACCTGAAAAATACAATAACTGTAATAATAAACATACAAAAAAAAAAAAAGGCACACAGAAGGGTGCAGCCACGAATCACTCATAGAGACCACCACGAGCCACAACCACAGCCACTGTCTAGTCCACTACCCACGGCCACACCATTCAGACGGGGCATACAGACCCAACCCGTGCCGAGAGGGCACAAGAGACAATCCAGACAGCTAGGGCTGGAGGCGAAACGGCCTTCGACTCACCCCCAGAGGGCATAGGACAAAACTCACCCCTACGCTAGAGGGGTACCATACTTCGGAGGTAACCCTGGGCACCCAGAACACGGGAACCCAGGGACGCACCGTCCGGATACCTGTCCACACCTCCAACCTAAACGGAGAGCACACCAAGAGAGGCATAGGACAAACTCACAGACAAACCCACCACACACCCGCTACCCCTTACCCACACCTTTCCACTACCCACCACCCCCCGCCATATGGCAGCCGCCCCGGGTCGGCAGGTCCCGGGACGGGCCCACCACGTCAGACAGGACCTGAGCGTTGTTACGTATAACGTTCATGGACTCAACATCCGTGAAAAGCGTACCAAGCTTCTCAGGGACTTGAAACGGTACGGAGCGTCGGTAGCATACATCCACTTTCAAAGCCTCCGAGCACCATCACTCCAGGACCGCAACTTCCCAGTGGGATACTTCAGCAATAATCCACAGCGCCGCACGCTGGGAGTGGGCATCCTATTCTCCAGATGGACCCCATACATTGAACAGGACACGCTCCGATGCACATCAGGGAGGTACATCTTCACAAAAGGCACCATCCATGACCAGAAATACACCTTCGCGAACATATATTCCCCAAACACGAAACAATACCACTTTCTCCGCAGGGTCATGATAGCTCTGATGAGGTTCGCCGAGGGCACGCTGATTATAGGAGGAGACCTTAACCTCCCCCTACACGATCGAGACACCTCAGCGACACACGCATTGACACCACCCGGCAGGCACGCAAGAACGCTCCAACTACTCCAACACCATCAACTTACAGACTGCTGGAGGGCGCTGAATCCTGAACTACGAGACTACACATTCTATTCCACGACGCATGACACATACTCGAGACTGGACTACTTCCTCCTACCCTACCACAGCCTACCCCTCCTGGTAAAGGCAGAAATTCTACCGATGACCTGGTCGGACCATAACCCAGTCCGCATACGGCTCACGTCCCCACTATTCAGACCTCGTCAAGTTTCCTGGAGACTCAATGAGTCCATCTTAACAGACCCCACCCTGGTGGCGAGGACCACGCAGGTCCTCCAGGACTACTTCAACACCAACGAAACCGAGGACACAACACACCTAACATGCTGGGAGGCACACAAGGCGGTCATACGAGGCCACTTTATCGCACACTGCTCGGCACGGAAGAAGGCACACGCGAAAACAGTAACGGACCTCAGCACGGACATAGCCCTTCTGGAGAACCAACACAAACGGACATTGGATGCCACAACCTATAGGGATCTTCTCCATAAACGCTCCCAGCTAGCTGAGCATATGAACCGCACCATCCAACGGTCCTTTCAGCACTTCCGACATCTAGTGCACGAACACGGGAATAAGTGCAGCAGACTACTCGCAAATCTATTGAAGCGCCGTAGGACGCATCTCTACATTAGCAAAATTAAAGACCCGTCCCAGCAGATGCATTACCTCCCAGACCAGATCTCCACCACGTTCCTTAACTACCGAGACTTATACAACATACAGAAAAAGGCACGAGACGCCGCAGAAACTCGCGGCCTCAATACCATTCACACATACCTGGCATCAGCAGGGCTACGCCAACTAATGGACCCTGACCGCGAACTATTGGACGCACCCATTGCCCCAGAGGAAATCTCGCTTGCCATCAAAAAAGCGCAGACGGGCAAGTCGCCAGGACCAGACGGTCTGCCGTTACAATATTATAAGACCTTTCAGTCCGAACTCCTCCCGAAGCTGCATAAGGCCCTGAACTCAATCCGCGACGGGGCGATGCCCTCGGCCCAATTCGCGGCAGCAAACATCACGCTCCTCCCAAAAGACGGCAAAGACCCAACTTCCTGCCAGAGCTATCGTCCGATCTCTGTCCTCGATGTCGATATCAAGCTACTTGCCAGCGTGCTGGCAAACCGCCTGGCACCTATCCTGCCAGACCTGATACATCCTGATCAGACGGGTTTCATCCCATACGGGCGCTGAACCTGATCTCCGTAGCATCACAATCCGCACGGCCATCCCTACTTCTGTCGACAGATGCCGAAAAGGCCTTTGATCGGGTGGACTGGAACTTTATGTTCGAGACCCTCCGGACCATAGGCATTGGACCAGGATACATTCAATGGGTGGAAGCGCTATATACCACTCCGACAGCGCGGCTCAGAATCAACGGAGCACTTACAGACCCGTTCCAAATTGGGAACGGGACGCGCCAGGGCTGCCCCATGTCACCCATACTATTTGCACTCACCCTAGAACCCTTCCTCAACAAAATCCGCAGCAACGAGGAGATCCACGGATTGCAAATAGGCCAAACGCACCACAAAGTGTTGGCCTATGCGGACGATCTTCTTTTCCTAGTCCAAGAACCCACCAGATCACTACAGGCGATCAAAAAGGAATTTGAGACCTATGGCAGGATATCCAACATGCGCATCAACGACACCAAATCGGAAATTCTAGGCCTAACAATCCGATACCCGCAACAACTCGAACTTCGGCAACGCTTCCCATACCGATGGTGCACGACCAAGATGAGATACCTGGGGATATGGCTCACGCAAGACACAACGGACCTCTACTCTCACAATTACCTACCACTTCTGCGAACAGCACAGGCCGAACTCCAAGCATGGAGTACAACATACATCTCTTGGCTGGGACGTATAAACGCGATAAAAATGACCCTGCTACCCAGGTTCCTCTTTATCTTCCAAACGGTGCCCATAGAGGCGCCAAAGTCATTCTTCACCACCGCCCAAGCCATAATCCGTAATTTCATTTGGAAAGGGAAGCCCCCCCGAATCGCCCACACTCAGCTAACCCTCCCCAAACTCAAAGGGGGCCTGGCTCTCCCGGACCTGCGGAAATACCACCTAGCGACACACCTCACTCGAATAATCAACTGGTCAGTAAAGACCAGTGACAAACCCTGGGTACACCTGGAGGCAGATGCCACCAAATGCGACCTCACGACCCTCCCATGGATCATGAAAGAAGCCACCAAACAACTATCGCACACCAACCCATTCGTGAAAGCCACCCTACGCATCTGGCCTGCTACTTCCCTTAAAAGGCAACCCGGACTTCCCGGCGGGCGGCATGGGCCCTAATACGCGCCCAGTAACCGGCAACACGACTCTCCGAATGGTGGATATCATTTCACCCCCATTCACAATCAGGCCGATAGAGGCCATCTTCCCGGACCAGAGACACACATTCGCTCACAAGCTGGCGAGGGAACAAATGTCCCACTATGCACACTCCATCCCCCAGCGCCCATACTTGACAAGAGATTGCACAGAGTTTGAGACCCTATGCAGACAGGACAAAGCCCCACTGAGAGCAATCTCCTTGATATACAAATTCCTAGTAACGAACAGATATCTCTTGGCCCCCCCATGCATCAGACGATGGGAAGAGGATCTAGAAGAAGAACTCAACGACGCGGACTGGGACAAAATCATCTGGCACGTTCAAAAGACCCCGAGCTCAGCTAGACATCAGGAAAACTCATACAAAATCCTCACCAGGTGGTATATCACCCCCACCACCCTCCACGCACGCAACAACTCAATACCGGCCACGTGCTGGCGATGCGGAGAGGAGGACGGAACATTCCTCCACTTCTGGGAAGCGATACGACAAGTCATCCACGCAGTGACGGATGACACCCCACCCATGTCACCAGCCTTCTTCCTACTACACCACACGACAATGCCCACTCCGACATATAAAAAATCAGTGATGCCACGCCTGCTCAATGCGGCGAAAACGACTATCCCTATATACTGGAAACAATCACGTGCCTCCCCACTCAGACACTGGGTGGAGGAGGTGGAAGACATAAGAAAATTCGAGGACCTGAAAGCTACCACGGCAGCGGCGAAAGAAAAGCACATGACTAGATGGTTCCACTGGATAAGACACATTGCTACAGATGAATTCCTACAATACCTGAACCCACCTTGAAACCTAGGATACGCAACCACGAGACATCCGGGGGCCTGCACTTGGGGCGACATGAAGGCGGGTCACCCTCAACCACACCCCCCCACCCCTCCTAGCGGGTCCCGACCTCACACCACTCACCCACTGACGGGAGGCAACTAGAACCACACTGCGGACTGGACCCCATAGGGCCACAGCCCCCAAGGCAAAAGGCAGTTACCCACGGACCTGCCTCATCCGAGACTCAGACCCACGCCCCACCACCGCATGAAGACATGACTCCACGACCACACACTACCACAGAGGAGGGGGCACCACTGCACCCTACGACCAGCCCACTCGAGCCATATACCTCCACAGGCAACCCAAACGCAATTGCAGGCGGCAATAAGCACCAGAAGGCAGCGATCCGAGACACGGCCCACAAGGAGCATAACCACACATACAAATACATACACGGGTTCCGCAGCCATCAGAGACATATGTTAGACAACAACTGCCTCCCTAAACCACCAACACAGAACACAAACAACGCAGCCACAAAGGGCCTCGGGCATCATAACGACCGCCCGGGCAACCTAAAACAGTGACGACAATCACCACCTAGGCGCACGGTTCACGCCCCATGCACAGAGACAAAACACAAACAACGCACCATCCACAGACACACAAGCTGAATGCCCACCAAAGCCCCCAAGGGAAATGGGAAATCACGCCCCAAGACTAGCCTTAGACCTTCACACCATCACCACCATACCTCTCTGGTAACGACTCCGTTTACCTGTCTACCCTTAGCAACACACAGCTAGATGACAAACAACAAGACAAATGGAAAAATAATCTAAGCCCACAACCTGAACTTAGTCATGTGGATTCATAGAGCTAGTATCTGTTGCAAATCCTAGTTCCTAATGTACCTGCACGTTTTATCCGAAACGCCTCTGCGCAGGCAACCATGAGCTTCCCATGAAACAAGAATGACTACCTGCTTGTATCTGCAATGCCAAATACAAAAGAAGCATTTAAAACAAACCCGCCTTTGCACAGGCAACCAAAGGAATACTGTGTTAGATTAATGTTGCAGCCCCTGCGTGGGCAATCAATTGCCTTGTTATAAATCAGTTTGATACCTAAATTCCTAATATGCTTAAAAAAAAAAAAAATATTCAAAACAAAAACAGTCTCGGAATAGTTTATGTCTCTTGGTCTATTGAAAAAGCGGAATTATCTTAATAGCAAATATCAACTTTTTCATTTTTAAAAGGCTTTAACACATGTAATTAGATGGAAATTTCAATTAGTGCATCCTGTATAAAAGTGGAATAAATGTATACCCAATATATTTTATATACTTCTATATTATATTATATTTATAATTCTGTGAGTAGCCCCATATAACAAGCTGGAATAAAAAAAAATTTAAAAAAAATTCTGTCAAATATTTCTACACATAAAAGACATGTCTGTTATAAATTAATATATATTTGCAGATGAATTGCTTATTTGCAGAAAAATAAATCATAAGCCATTATGACATTTCTCAGTTTAGAAAAAAAGAAAAATAAATAAAATAATGAATATGAATAAAAGAATAAATATAAACATTTTATGAAAACATGTAGTGAAAAAATTCATCAAAATTATATTACAAAATAGCATATCATATTTCAACTTGTCCCGTGTGGCTCATCTCCATATCTTTGTCTTCCATATACTTTACAAAAAACAAACCAAATCAATGTCTACATTTAATCCATTCAGTTCCAGTGTCTGCAATTTATCTGCAATTTATGGATCCAAAAGGTCTCGATTCTAATACACACCAAATGTTTGAGATCAAACATTGGACAGGAATTACAATGCACTGGAACCGAATGGGAAACAAGACCCTTTCTGATATTTTTGGCATGTTCCAATATTCCAACCTTAAACAGTCGCTTTGTTCATCCAACATACTGTTTGCCGCACGGACACTGCAGTAAGTACACAACATAGTCCGTGCGGCAATCAATCCGGGCTTTAATGGGGAATGACTCTCCTGTTGTATTACGTTTAAATGTAGTAGTCTTTAGTAATTTCATAGTATAACAAACTTTGCACCTCCCACATCCTTTAAAGCCTGGATCTCCAGGATCTTTTCTTAAGTTGGTGGTGTGTATCCCTTTCGCATAGCTGGGAGCCAGAAGATTTTTTAAACTACAATTCTTTTTAAAAGTTATTGTAGGGTTTTTTGGTTAGATCGTACTTAGCACAGGGTCCTGTAAAAGAATGGGCCAATGTTTAGCCAAGCCCCTTTGATTTTCCAATGATCTTTATTATATCCAGTAATTAAGCTCTGTTGAAATTTTATATCATGAATATTATTAGGTTTATCCATATGTAACATATTTTTTTTCCCCTAACTTTTTTATTTACTTTTTTATGGAATTCTTCTCATAGCCATTCTGTAACAGTTTATTCTTGATATAATTAGCCTGTAGTTCATAGTCTCGAGTGTTGGAACAATTTCTTCTCACTCAAATGAACTGGCTTCTAGCTATTCCTCTGAGCCACGGCTTATGGTGACCATTTCTATGATGCACGTAGCTGTTGCCATCAGACGACTTAAAAAAGCAACGAGATCTGACATCCCTATCTTCATTGAATAGAGTTACGTCCAAAAAGTTAATTGTATTCTTGTTCCACAATATTAAGTTAAGTGGACTTTGATTTAAATATTGAACAAAAGAGCTAAATTCTCCCCCCCACCGCCACCAGATGATCAAAATATCATCTATGAACTGCCACCATAGCACCAGGCTCGTCCTCCAGTCATGATCCAACCATACCCATAGGTCTTCCCATTTCCTCATATAAATATTGGCATAACTGGGGGCAAACCTGGTGCCCATGGCAGTCCCCATAATTTGCAGACATTTTTTTCCATCAAAAAAGAAATAGTTGTGTTCTAATATGAATCTTACTGAAATTAAAATAAAACTTTTTTATTTAAATTTTGTTTTAATTTCAGAGCATAAACTATTCCGAGAATGTTTTTGTTAATGGATGAACCTTATGAACAATAAAGCTTCATTGAAAATTTGGAATGCACTGAAGGAGGAAGTGGAGCACAAACCAGATGTAAATCAGCTACACAGAGAAGCTCAAGGCCGTAATTGAAACAGAACAGTGGTGGGGAAGAGAAACAGGATAAACCGATTGGTGAATTAGAATAGAACTCCCCCAAACACACCGGAGGAAATCAGGAATATCCCTATTTAAGAAGAGGGTGTAAAGGGATGGGTAGGATATTTCATTGTCACTGATGATGTTTTATGATTGTAATGGTACAGAAAGTGATCCCCGAAGAAGTTTCTAAGGAAACGAAACGTGTAGGACTGTTGTTATACCACTGGTTTCTTACTATTTGGATTTTGACAAGGCATTTGATACAGTTCCACACAATAGATTAGTGCTCAAACTTAAGGAAATCGGTCTAGATGAAAATGCTTATTCTTGGGTAGAACAGTGGCTTAAAAACAGAGTACAAAGAGTTGTCATTAATGGTAACTTTTCAAGCTGGACAGAGGTGGCAAGTGGTGTCCCTCAGGGGTCTGTTCTGGGACCCCTTCTATTTAACATATTTATAAATGATCTTGAAGACAGCATCGAAAGTCATGTTTCAGTGTTTGCAGATGACACAAAACTTTGTAAAATAATACAATGTAAGCAACATATTACTTTGTGCAGAGGGATTTAGATAGACTGGGTGACTGGGCACTCAAATGGAAGATGAAATTTAATGTTGAAAAATGCAAAGTTATGCACTTTGTCGTAAAGAATACACAAGCAACATATACCCTTAATGGAAGTGAATTAGGGATAACAACACATGAAAAGGACTTGGGAATTGTTATAGACAACAAACTATGCAACAATGTGCAATGTCAATCAGCAGTGGCTAAGGCCAGTAAGGTATTGTCATGCATGAAAAAGGGCATTCATTCTCGGGACGAGAATATCATTTTGCCTCTTTATAAATCACTGGTAAGACCCCATATTGAATATGCTATGCAATTTTGGGCACAAAATAGGCGGGCTATAAAATGAATAAATGGAATGGAACACATCAGCTATGAAGAAAGATTAACAAATTTAAACAAGGCCATGCGTTTAGACTGGAAGAAAGAAGATTTCGTCTAAGGCAAAGGAAAGGTTTTTTTTTACTGTAAGAACAACCAGGATGTGGAATTCTCTGCCTGAAGAAGTGGTTTTATCAGAGTCCATACAGATGTTCAAACAGCTACTAGATGCATACTTGCAAGAACAGAATATTCAAGGATATAATCTTTCAATGTAGGGTAATAACTGCTTGATCCAAGGATAAATCTGACTGCCATTCTGGGGTCAAGAAGGAATTTTTTTCCTAGCTTGTTGCAAAATTGTGCTTCAAACTGGGTTTTTTTGCCTTCTTTTGGATCGACAGCAAATAACAAATGTGAGGTAGGCTGAACTTGATGGACGCAAGTCTCTTTTCAGCTATGTAACTATGTAACTATGTAACTTGCAAAAACAGAATATTCAAGGATATAATCTTTCAATGTAGGGTAATAACTGCATGATCCAAGGATAAATCTGACTGCCATTCTGGGGTCAAGAAGGAATTTATTTCCTAGCTCGTTGCAAAATTGTGCTTCAAACTGGGTTTTTTTGCCTTCTTTTGGATCAACAGCAAAAAAACAAATGTGAGGAAGGCTGAACTTGATGAATGCAAGTCTCTTTTCAGCTATGTAACTATGTAACTACTATTCTTTTATTGGATTTTACACTGAATAAACCGATTTAAACTTACCTACCTGATTCCTGATTTTGATCCAGAGAATTAGCCGATTGAGGTTCCAGACCTCCCTTGGTAGGGAAGGCAACTTTAAGGCGGTGTTTTCATTTGTAATTTGTGAGTTCCATACAGAGTGGGGGTATTGTTAATATCCAAGGTCTGGGAGAAGAGCAGAGGAAGTCACGCCCCCTCCTCCTGACATCATCAGGAGAGGCTGGCCGACTCCACTGACTGCTGGCTGCTGCTCCTGCTGGCTGCTGGCTGCTGGCTCCTGCTCCTGGCTCCTGCCCACCCCTCCCTGGCCTAAGGTAAGACTCAGGGAGGGGGGGGAATACACTTTATTTTTTATTTTATTTTTTATCCCCTTCCTCCGTTCCTGTCCCCTTCATTAGCCCCTGTCCCCTCACTCTGCCCCGTCCCCTTACGTAGCTCTTGCCCCCTCAGCTTCTGCCCCCCCTCTCAGCTCTTGCCCCCCTTCCTCAGCCCCATGCTCCCCTACCAGAGCTCCTATAACATCACCACTACAGCTATCCCCACTATATGCAACCCATATCACCCACACCACAGCCCCTTTCCCAAATTGTAGCCATCAACCTACTTCTGTCCCTATACCCCCACTACATTTCCTAACCCCCCAAATCACAGCTCATACCCTCCACTACAGCCCTGCCCCATTACTCAGCCCCTGTATACTGGCTTTAAAAGTGTAAGGTTTGTGTGTGTGTGTGTGTGTGTGTTAATATATCTGTGTGTGTGTGTGTCAGTATGTCTCTGTGTGTGCCAGTATGTCTATGCATGTGTCAGTATGTCTGTCTTCGTGTGTGCCAGTATGTCTGTTTGTGTGTGTGCCAGTATGTCTTTCTGTGTGAGTCAGTATGCCTATAACAGTGGGTGTGTGTGTGTGTATGTGTGTGTGTGTCAATATGTCTGTCTGTGTGAGTCAGTATGGCTATAACAGTGTGGGTGTGTGTGTGTTTGTGTGTGTGTGCCCGTCAGTGAGTGTGTGCTTGTTAGTGTGTGTCAAATCAGCAAGTGTGTGTGCCTGTCAGTGAGTGTGTCTGTTTAGGTGACTGCCTCCCCTTTCACATGAAAAAGGTGTTCTTACTCTTCTCTTGCTGCAATGGGCCACTTGACTGGATTTGGCCTAAACCGCTGGGTTCTTCATGACTGATGAAGAGCAATTTTGAGAGTTAATACTTGGAAAACCTAAAGACAGGCAATGTTTTTATATGACTGGTTGATGGTTTATGGGTGTATGGTTCTTTGTTGGTTCAACTGAATAAGCAGTCCCTGTTCCACTTGGAATTATCTGGTGTCTTTCATATCTATATTGCAAGTATCCATTTTCACGAATACAGTTCTCACCATTTGTTTCAGTTATGAGTCTGCAAATGCCAGATTTAGTTAGCATTTCATGGCATGTGATATAAACAGTTTATATTTTCCATAAATGTTGTTTTTACTAAGTCAGAATGTGTCTTGCTCTGTCAGTCATTCAGGGTTATTCAATAAAAGTCCAAAAGGCTCCGTACCGAACAAATTCAAACTGTCTAGTGCTCTAAGAGGTCACCTGGACTACAAAATCCAGACATTGTTCACACTATCTAACAATGTCCCAATTTTGTATTGCAGCCTCTTAATGAGTCTAAACTTGGTCTGGGTTTCAGCAGGGCCAAATGCTGCCAGATGGCTAAAATCCAGAGCTGGATTGTGTTTAATCACTTTTTATTGAGGTATTTAAAAAACATATAGATGAAACAGAAATAATATGCCTGGGCAGTAAACATCAATAATAAGCAGTTGAAAAAGTCATACCTCATCTGTTGCTCATATTAAGTAACATGAGAATGAATGAACATCATACAGTTGGTTATTAACACGAGATTATGAATGAAGGTGACAGGCTGAGGTCAAGTGTAAAGCCATTAACAATAATGACAATAACGAGCAGCTAAAGCATAAAAGTGTATAATCATCTATAAACTATACACAAAAGTGCAAAGAGAATATAGGCTCAGCTGAACTAAAAGTGAATGACATACAATACATATGCTGCATTGTTGCTTATAAAGATTTTCCAACCCAATATAGTGAGGATGCTTAAGGAGAGATAATGAAATGTGTGACATGCCACAACATCGCACCATGGTAGAATATGAAAAGCCTAGCCTACCCATATAAGAACTAGTATATCTATAGCCTGACTATATTAGTATGAGGTCTCTAGGGCCATCATTACATAGTAAGAGAAGCTTTACCTAAAAACTGTTGCAAAATAAAATAAAAGAAATGCAAATGATATTGCATGCTAAATTTACCTAAAAAGTAGTGCAAATTAATGAATGAGCATTGGTTAGTTGGTTAAGAACACAAGATTATGAAACAATGTGGCACGGTAAGACCGAGTCTAATGTAACTGATAACTATGACAATAATGAGCAGGTAGACTGCCAGCTAGGCTGCACAAAAGTGGATGATCACCTATACATAAAAGAGCAAAAAGCATATAAACCCAGCTGAGCTGAAAGTGAATGCCACAAAGGCACATTGGCGTTGTTTTACATAAGAGTTTCACAGCAAAATATAGGGAGAATGCGTAAGGAGAGATACCGAAGTATACAACGTGTCGCAATATCTCACAGTGGTTGAATATGAAAAGTTCTATTAATTAAAAATATAGGGTGATATTCTAACATCCCCTCCTGCCCTCACCTGTCATAAGCATGGATGGGAGCAGGTGGGGGACACTATACCCCCTATTTAGCAAGAAGCCACTACCTGCTTCCATCCATGGTTGGTGGGTGGGGCAAATACAATATAAATGTGTAATTGACCCACATTCTAGTTATTGTAAAGGGGGTGCAATAAAAATAAGGAGACAATAGGTCCCCCTTTAGTATTGATATTAGGACGCTCCCTCCTGCCAGTCCCTCAGTGTAGCATGGTCGAGCTCCGGTCTGGTCCGCAGTACAGTAGCATCCGTTTCCTGTACCCGGCCGGACTGACAGGAAGTCCTCACTGAGTGAGCACTTCCTGTCAGTCCAGCCATGTACAGGAAATAGAAGCTACTGTACCGTGGACTACTATGGGAGGGAGAGGGGTGTAGGAGAGACCACTATGGAAGGGAGGGGGTGGAGGAGAGACCACTAGGGGAGAGGGGGTGAGGAGAGACAACTAAGGGTGGGAGAGACCACTACGGGAGGGGGGCAGATGAGAGACCACTAAGGGGGAGGGGGTAGGAGAGACAACAAGGGGGAGAGGAGAGACCATGAGGGGAGGAGAGGAGAGACCACTAATAGGTATATAGTGCCAAGGTCTAGTGTGTTTATAAGGGACACCATAGATAATATTCATTATAAAAAAATACAAGTTAAAAATGTACTCACATATTTTCTGCTGCTAATCAAGAGTTTGGATTCCTTAATTCTACTGCAACCCAGAGATTAATTAAAATTGCCCAGGGCCCTAGTCTAAATGCCAAATTCGTGGGAGGAGGGGAGAGACCAGGAATGGAAAGGGGGGAGAGGAGAGACGACTTATGGAGGGGGGGCAGAGGAGAGCAGAAACCACTAAGGGGGAGGGAGAAGAGGAGAGACCACTAAGGAAGGTGGGGGAGAAGAGGAGAGACCACTAAGG
>OW240912.1:328961891-328973375 GCA_933207985.1 Pelobates cultripes | reverse complement strand
CACTTTAAAAAGATTAACTATTGATGACCTACACTAGTGACCTTTTCTACTATTTACAACAGGTTTTACTAACACCCAGAAATGTGTCAAGTGTTTTCCTGAACTGCCTTGAAATAACTTTTATTTTAATTATTATTATTATTATTATTTTATTATTTATATAGTGCCATCAGATTCCGTAGCGCTGTACAATGGGATTTCTCGTGTGCTTCTTTTGGCTGCTTTAAAATAGAATATATATATATGTTTGTTTTTTTAAACAACATGGGTTCCTTTTCCCAAAGTAAATAGGTACACACGTGACCTCTTGAGTACAATTTTAAAGTTTACACCAAGAGAGGGGATATAGCCTCCACACAAGCACAAAAGTACCCTCCTGTCTACATCCTCAGAAGCATGGGAGGAAATGTGAAGGATAAAGTCAAGTGTGAGGCAAATAATGAAGGGACTTAAAAAAACACTATAGGCACCGTGGCACCTCATTGAACTTGTTATTGTGTCATTTAGCGTTAAACAGTTTTTAATGTTTTTATGTTTTAATGCTAAATGAGAATCTTTAGAAGCCCATCCCCTCTGTGTTGCTTTGGTGAACAAAGAAGTATTAGCCTGAGCAGCAAGGGGCTGTTGTGATTGGATGAGAGTGTCAGCTGACTATGTTTTGGCCTGTAATGGGTATGAATGGGTATGACTACAAGGAAGTGTATAATCTCTGCCTTAGCCACACTTCCAGTAGGGTCTAGGTGATGAGTGGCCAGCAACCCTTATTACATGTAAAACTGCTCAAAATGGTTTAATCCTAAAGGGAGGGACAGTGCCAGGGAATATCAGCCGCTATAACCAATTCAAAGAGATAAAATGACTATAGTGACTTCAGCATCCCTTCAATCTTTGGAATAAATCTCCAGTCTTGTTAAGAACCAGTGAACCACTCTTCAGAGTCAATTCAGTTTTTGATTCCTACGTTTACAGGTGGTGTGTTGGGGATATGCCATGCCTAACTGGTGCAAATACAAATGTTTTAATAAAAGGGAATATACCACACTTTTTGGAACTCTTGCATTACTTCTAGACAGCCAATCCATAAACACATGTTAAACATGTTAAACATGTTTACCATTACAGTAATTCCTACTTTATGGATTATTTACTACACTTGAAACTGTTGTGCAGTTACAAGGGACATTCTAAGTTATGTAAAATAAGTGAGCTTTTAAAACAATGGAATGTAATTTTTTTTTTCTGATACAGCTAGTTTTGGCTAATATTAATTCTCAATTTAGTTAATTGGTCTAGTGATTTTTTGCTGTTACATCAAGGGTGCATAATTCAGTGTTGCATTATAGAATATTGCTATTTTTTTATATTTCTTTATTTTTTTGTCATATAAAATTTTAACATTTGCATGTGAGGTACCCCAAAGGCAATCCTCATGCACATTATAACATCCAGATACAGAAATAAATGTAAAAAAAAAGGAAAAAAAAAAACCCCATCAATATGACTGCTAATAACATAGGTAAACCAGCAATATATTGTAGTATAGGCACTGTGTATAATTAAACACCGAATGTTTCCACATAAAATACAGTATTTCCATTGAAAACCATCACCCGATGTATATTTCATTCACATTACATTTGTCTACTGCTGATCTCTATCAAAAAGAATTAACACCAGAAAGTCCATGGTATAGCTGTCACATTAATAGACATACAGATAAATAAATAAATGAAATAATAATAGAAAAAAAAGAAAAAGTAAATAAATAACTAAATAGATATAATAAAAAAGGACTCGATAAGGGGGGAACCACAGTATGTAATCATGAATTCTGTCTATTTGTCCAGGGTAACCAAAATTTGGCCACATCTCTAATACCAAAAAAGGGATTTGATTCCATCCTGTATTGATAATCTATTTGCTCCATAATATTATGCCATATCAATGTATTGGGGAGGGGTCAGTAATGTATTGGGGAAGGGTGGGGTCAGTAATGTATTGGGGAAGGGTGGGGTCAGTATTGGGGAGGGGAGGGGGGTCAGAAATGGCTTTCAGGGGGCTGCAATGTATTGGGGAGAGGAGGGGGGGGGCAATGCGGTATTGGGGAGTAGAGAGGAGGAGGGGGGTCGCAATGTATTGAGTGAGGGAGGGGGGGGCCGTGCATTGGGAGGGAAGGAGGTGGGGGGCTGCAATGTATTGGGGAGAGGGAGGGGGTCGCAAATGTATTGGGGAGAGAAGGGAGGGGGGGTCAGTAAATGTATTGGGGAGGGGTAAGGTAGTAATGTATTGGGGAGGGAGAGGGAGGGGCAGTAGCCGTATTGGGGAGGGGGGGCTGTAATGTATTGGGAGGGGAGGGGGTCAGCAGTATATTAGGGGAGGGGGGTGACAGCAGTATATTAGCGGGAGGGGGGTCAGCAGTGTATTAGGGGGAGGGGAGGCCAGTGTGTCTGTGTGTGACTGTCTGTGACTGTGTGACTGTGCATGTGACTTCCTGTGACTGTGTGTGTGTGTGACTGTGTGTGTGTGACTGTGTGTCTGTTTGTGTGTGTGACTGCCTGTGTATGACTGTGTGTGTGTGACTGTGTGCGTGTGACTGTGTGTGTCTGTCTGCCTGTGTGTGTGAGTGACTGCCTGCGTGTGAGTGACTGTCTGTGTCTGAC
Source organism: Pelobates cultripes (assembly GCA_933207985.1). Classification (NCBI taxonomy): domain Eukaryota; kingdom Metazoa; phylum Chordata; class Amphibia; order Anura; family Pelobatidae; genus Pelobates; species Pelobates cultripes. The sequence continues at coordinate 328,970,715 of OW240912.1, read as the reverse complement.
TGCCTGTGTGTGTGTGTCTGACTGCCTGTGTGTGTGTGACTGTCTGCCTGTGTGTGTGTGGCTGTCTGCCTGTGTATGTGGCTGTCTGCCTGTGTGTTTGACAGTCTGCCTGTGTGTGTGTGTGTGTGTGGCTGTCTGCCTGTCTTTGTATGTGTGGATGTTTTCCTCGTTGTCAGTGACTGTCTGCCTCTGTGTGTGTGTGTGTGTGTGTGCATGCACATCTGCTAGTGAGGGAGCCTCTGTGTGTCTGTACCTGCTAGTGAGTTTGTGTGTGTGCCTGCTAGTGAGTGAGCTTGTCTGTAGGGATAATATGTGTGTGTGTGTTAATGAGTTTGTCTGTAAGGAGCATGGGTGAGTCGGAGCCTGTCTGTGGTGAGTATGTGTGTACAGTGAGCTTGTCTGTAGTAAGCATGAGTGTGATCGTGAGCTTGTCTGTAGTGACCATATGTGTGTGTCAGTGAGCATGTCTGTAGTGAATCTGTGTGTTAATGAGCTCTTCTGTAGGGAGCATGTGTGTGTCAATGGGCTTGTCTGTAGGGAGAGTGTGTGCGCATCAGTGAGCGTGTCTGTAGTGAGCGTGTGTGTGACAGCTTGTCTGTAGTAAGCTTGTGTGTATCAGAGCTTGTCTGTACTAAATTTGTGTGTGTGCCAGTAACCTTGTCTGTGTGTGTCATTGAGATTGTCTGTCAATGAGCCTATTTGTGTGCATCAGTAAGATTGTCTGTGTGTGAGTATGCGTTACTATATAATTGAATTACCCTAAAAGAACTAATATTTTGAATAAGAAGAAATGTATCAATAAAAAATAAATAAATTTTATATATATATATATATATATATATATATATATACTGTTGCATCACCGGGGCTCCAGTATCCAGTATATATATATATATATAGGCAATTGAAATAGTTGGCTGCACGCTTGGATTCCCTTAAAATGTAACTTTTATTGAAATATTTAAGAGAAGATCAACGTTTCAGTCCCTCTTGTGGACTTGCATCAGGATCATGACGAAAGTCCACAAGAGGGACTGAAACAGTGATCTTCTCTTAAATATTTCAATAAAAGTTACATTTTAAGGAAATCCGAGAGTGCAGCCAACTATTTCAATTGTGTATATATATATATATATATATATATATATATATATATATATATATATTTGTGTTAGGTGCTCATGATAGTACAGAGTAAAATACCATAATTAAATGTAGGATAGTAAAAAGGGCAAGTCGGTTGTGGTGTGCCGGAACCGACGATGAGGTAGGCCTGAGAAAGAAGAGGGCCTACCCAGGAAAAAGAAATAGAAAGGAAATAAATTTTAAAATGTGGTGTGGTGGGAGGGTCATTCAACGCTGACCTCGAACGGTAAGGAGCAAGGTAAGGGGAGTGCCTTAAGTAGGCTAGGGGTAGAAAACCAGCACCTCCCACAAATGCGTGCAAATTGCCTTAATACTTATGTTAGGTGCTTAAGATAGTACAGTGTGAAATACCATGAATAAGCGTAGGATGATAAAAGGAGCAAGTCGGTTGTGGTGTGCCGAAACCGACGATGAGGTAGGCCTGAGAAAGAAGAGGGCAAAATTAAGTAATCCAATTTATTAACAGACAACCAATACATATACATTTATCAACCAGACATGTTTATGAAAGCATCTCTTAACTCTTGTACTGGGTTCGGTATGTACCGTGAGTAAGCAGATGACTTCCAGCGCCCCAGTGTTTTGATAACATGAGTTGGGACGTTGAAACTGGAGGCTGTGGACGCGGCTCCTATACGAAAGGAGTGTCCTGAGTAATTGTTTGCGTTGAGGCCCAGTTGTGTGAGCAAGGACCTGACGTAGGTCATGAAGGCTGTAGTGGTGAGTACTGCACCTTGTAGTTGTAATAACGGTTGCGAGGGCAGTAAGTGATGGTGCTGTATGTAGGCATCAAGAACTTTTACGGGACACCATCTGTTATGCGTGGGGTAGTACGGAATGTTTACAGGTATGTGCTGGCTGGTTTTGGAGTGAGGTAAAGACAGGATGTAATGATCCATATGTTTTGTCAAGTGGGAATAGAGGAGGAATGGAGTGGTTTGGGTCGTGGAGGTCGTAGTGAATCGTAGCACAATGAATTATGGGGCTGGCATAGATTTTTTTCCAGGGCTGCTTCGTATCCCCAGTCCGGCCCTGTTCATGAATATTGCTATTTAATGTAATTTGTCTAGTGCATATATGCATTGGCCACTTGGTAGAGGTGGTAGGGCCAATGTGATTATAGAGGACAGATTTCAGAAAGTGTTAATTTAAAGTATAGGACCCTGCTCAAACAAGCTTACAGTTTAGAGGAGGTAGGGTATAAAACCACAATAGGAATCTGTCAGAAGGTTTATAACTCCTGTAGTTGTCACTCCAGAGCCCCTCTGCAAGGTGTGAAGGTGTCATATGCAAAAGAAACGTTAATAATAACCCACAGATGAATATTCATGCCTCAATTTGTTCATATTTAAAGTGGCACAAGCATAAACATGATTAGTGCAACTTAAGCCGTTTGGAAAAAATTGTGATGTCCATTATATTAAGTCATAGTAGGGTATGTGACATATCTATAGAATGGAAAAATTGCAACACATTCGTAGATGCAATTATTATTTCTGTGGCAAGCACAAAAGAGGAGATAAAACCAATAGTTTCTATTTGGATTGATGTTGATTTGGAACACAAGGGGGTGGTCGCTTATTGTTTCGAATTTTTAGTGAATCGCCATCTTTCTTTGCCAGAGACCCCGGAATAGAAGGAGGTTTTGGTTCTGCATATGCAAACCATGGAACCAGTTGCACCAAAGATCTCTTAACCCTCTCCTTCTTTTAAATAGCTTGTTGAGTATGTATATGAGTGTCTATCGAGCCTCATGGACCCCAGGTAAAAAGCAAACCATTTAAAAGCAGTGTGACTCCATTCAGTAGGGGGTACCAGAGCACTCCTGGCACCATAACCACTTCAGTGCCTTTACATAGCTACTCATGTTTTCAATAGCTATACACAATAGAATAACCAATATGACGATTAAGTGAGATATCCCAGAAATGTGACTTATCTTTCTGGGGTTAATAAAACAAGTACAATTAAGTTGAATAATTTTAATATTGAAACACAGGAAAACACTGACAATTCATTTATAAATGTATGCTTCTATGCATAAAAAACAACATTCTGAAATAGTCAATAACATTTAATCAATGTTTAATTACCGATTCTGTATTCACCTATATATGGAATACCAACCTCATATTTATCTTTTATAATGTGAGGCATACATATTATGTTGGAATTAGCAGTCAGGAGAGTCAAGTCAGCACATACTTGGAGTCCTTGACACCTAATATTGTGGGTAGCAGTTGCATAGAATAAACATGCCAATTTCTGTTTTTAATTTCCAGTAAACTTGATATAGATGCTGATCTCCATTTATTGGATGCCTACTGTGAATGGATAGAGATAGATTAATGTAACTTCTGTCTGCATCCTAAAAACATGCTCTTTCAAAACAAGAAGACATTAGTATGTTGCAATCTGATTCCTTTAAAGAGGAACACAAAATATTAAATAAACTGTAAAAACAAAATATTAGCAAGATGCATTGTTCGCGGCTTACAAAGACGAAGCAAAATAATAGGTTTTTTATATTTTTATAGCAATATCCTTGTGTATATAAATGTGTTTATATAAAGTACATTAGATAAATGCATGACCATTTTTGTATTTGTATTGTTGCAACCTAAAAAAAAAATATAATAGTATTATTGTGACACAAAAGTTTACCCCCTTTGCTAAAAAGTGCTGGTACTACAGTACATTGCCTACAGAAGTTATAGCAGTAACTAGGATTTAGTAATTATCTAAATCCATACTAATTCTTCTTGACCTCTCTGCCGCCTTTGAAACTGTTGATCATGTCCTCCTTCTCCAAACTCTCCGATCTCTTGGTCTCTGTGATACTGTCCTCTCATGGTTCTCCTCCTATCTCTCCAACATTTATTCAGTGTCTCCTTTGGCAGTGACATCTCCTCCTCTCGCCCTGTCTGGGTTGGAGTCCCCCAAGGATCTGTTCTTGGTTCCCTTCCGTTCTCTCTTTATTCTGCCTCTTTTGGTAAACTCATTAACTCCTTTGGATTCCGCTACCATCTGTGTGCTGACGACACCCATGTATATCTCTCCCCCCTGCCTGATCTCTCCCCCACAGTTTTACAACGTGTCACTGCTTGCTTTTCTTCAATCTCTGATTAGATGTCCTCCTGTTTTTTGAAACTCAATCTCTCTAAAACTGAGCTTCGTATTTTTCCCTCTCATAATGCTGATTGCTGATCCTCCTCTTTCACTTTCCCTGCAAATAGATGGTACTTGCATCAGTCCGTCCTTGCAAGCTCATTGTCTTAGTGTTATCTTTGATCCTGGCCTCACCTTCTGCATATCCAGAATGTTGCTAAAACCTAAACCACCTTAGAAACATTGCCTGCATCTGCCCCTTTCTCACGCAAGACTCTGCCAAGAATCTTATTTATGCTCTGGTATATCCCACATGGATTACTGTAATTCTTTCCTAGTTGGTCTCCCCAGAAGCTGAACTGCCCCGCTGCAATCAGTAATGAATGCTGCCATCAGGCTGATGTTTCTCACCCTTCGTTCCTCCCATACCTCGCCCCTCTGTCGATCCTTAGACTGGCTTCCTGTATCCTACAGGTGTCAATCACTGGCGGATCCAGGGGGGGGGGCAACGGGGCAATTGCCCCCCCCGAGAAATCCGCCGGTCTCCCTCCCCTGTCAGCACATGCAGGTGCTAGCCCTGCAATGTGCCTGTGGACCGGAGGGGAGATCAGAGATCTCCCTCCCCGGTCCGCAGGCACTGTGCTGGCAGCCGGCAGGGGAGGGAGAGGGAGGACCCGGGAGCTCAGTCTGCAGCTCCTCCGGATCCTCCTCTCGCGAGATTTGGAGCGTTGCCGCGGTTACCACGGCAACGCTCCAAATCTCGCGAGAGTGAACTCTAGCCCGGGAGCGCGGGCTAGAGTTCACTGTAACCACTGGGACCACCAGGGAATCACCACTGGGACCACCAGGGATGAAAATATGTCCCCCCTCCTCCTCAATAAAGGTAAGAAGGGAGGGGGGACATAGAATATATATTATTTTTTTATTAAATAAATAAAGATACATATTATTAGTCTTCAATTGTTTAAAAAGTCCCTTAAAACACATCTGTTCAGCAATGCTTATGGACTCCCAAAGTAACTTATCTATACCTATCCATATATGTCTTGTGCTCGTCTAAAGAGCCATACTCCACTTTCACCTCCAGTTATGCTACTTTTCCACCTTGTTTGGTGGCTGTCACCCTTACTGCCCTGTTGTGTATTTGTACCTCACCTCCTCTAGACTGTAAGCCATAGACGTGCGCAACCTATTGCATTAGGGTGTGCACCCTAAAGCACAAGCACACGCCGCGTATGTATATGTATGTATAGAATAGATCTTTTAATGGATACTCAATAAATTGTTATTTTTAATTCTTGAAAATCCGAGAGTGCTGATCACTATTTGGATTTATATATATATGTGTGTATATATATATATATATATACGCATATACACATATATACACACACACATACACTGTTGTGTGTGTGTGTGTGCAGTGTGAGGGTGCTGTTAGTGTGATGTGTGTGTGAGGGTGCTGGTAGTGTGCTATGTGGGTGAGGGTGTTTGTGTGTGCGCGCTTGTGAGGGTGCTGTTAATGTACTGTGTGTGAGGGTGCTGTTTGTGTGTGTGCGCTTGTGAGGGTGCTGTTAATGTACTGTGTGTGAGGGTGCTGTTTGTGTGTGAGGGTACTGGTAGTGTGCTGTGTGTGTGTTTGTTAGGGTCCTGTTTGTGAGGGTACTGTTAGTGTGCTGTGTGTGTGAGGGTGCTGTTTGTGTGCTGTGTGTGAGGGTGTTGTTTGTGTGCTGTGTGTAAGGGTGCTGTGTGTGTTTTTTGAGGGTGCTGTGTGTGTGGGTGCTGTATGTTTGTGTATGTGCTGTATGTGTGTAGCTGCTGTGTACGTGTGTTGGTGCTGTGTATGTGTATAGGTGCTGTATGTGTATAGGTGCTGTATGTGTGTAGGTGCTGTGTACGTGTGTTGGTGCTGTGTATGTGTGTAGGTGCTGTGTATGTGTGTTGGTGCTGTATGTCTGTGGGTGCTGTATGTCTGTGGGTGCTGTATGTGTGTAGGTGCTGTGTATGTGTGTGGGTGCTGTATGTGTGTGGGTACATTACTTAATATCCCCCCTCCCTTCTTACTTTATGTAGGGAGGGGGGATTCTTGTTCCTTGCTGCCTTCCCTGGTGGTCCAGTGGAGGTGGGGGCAGATTACTTAATATCCCCCCTCCCTTCTCACCTTTTGTAGGGAGGGGGGATCCTTTCTGCCATCCCTGGTGGTCCAGTGGAGAGTGCACTCTAGCCTGCGGGGCTAGAGTTCACTCTCGCGAGAATGAGCGTTGCCGCGGCAACGATCAGATCTCGCGAGAGGAACCCAGCGGAGCTGCCGTTAATAGCTCCACGGGTCCTCTCCTGCCTCCCTCCCTGCATGTGGGTCGGTGGGGAGGGAGGCTGAGAGCAGAGCCGGTGCTCCGATAGCGCCGGCTCTGCATGAGCCGACAGGGGAGATCCTGAGATCTCCCTTGCTGGTCTCAATACATAGGCATGCCGCGGGGATAAGGGGGTGCCCAGGCACACCCGGCACACCCCGTGCACACGCCTATGCTGTAAGCTCATTTGAGCAGGGCCCTCATCTGCCCATTGTTTCTGTGTCACTGTGTAATTGTCTCATTTATCGGCTGCGGAATTAGTTGACGCTATATAAATACTACTACTACTAATAATAATAAGTTAGGCTATAGAGTTTGGTAGAATGCATAAGCCAACTATAAGCATCGTGAATACCAAGAAGCTATCAAGACAAGCCTGGAGTAAGGTTATGCGGAGGCACAAATCTGCACTGGCTTATAGAAAAATGTGCCAAATACTGAAAATTCCCCGGAGCATTTGTTATTAAATAACAAGATAAAATATGACACAACTCTGACTCTGTAACTAGAGAATACATTCCACTAAAAGTCAGTGACCTGGTAATTAGTCATAGAAGAAATAACAGAGCTAATGGGTCATGTGATTTTGTGACCCTAAATGAACTAATTTTCTTTTCTGACTTTTTATGAATGATATGTTCCATATTCATCCCAAGTGGCATACAGTATATCATATTTAGATTATGTTTTTGCTTTTTCAGCAATGCAAACACGGTATTCAGTTACAAAAAGGAGATAATCTTGACCTACTTTCATTTTCGATCTACAGTTCTTTTAATAGGGTAGCAGGAATTATAGTAGTTAAAGACTTTAAATGCGCACAGTTTTTTAAATTTTAAGGAAACTTAAGGATCTCATCCCATTTTATCCTATTTTCAGACTGTCTGCTTTGTTGAAAGGGAAACCAATCATTACTGATGACTTATACATTGACCTCTAGATATGAGGGATATATTCAGCTGTCCAGTAGTTATTTCCTCCAATGACATACATACTAAAAAAAAAAAAAACACAAACTGAAAAGAAAAAAATATATATTGTACACTTATCTATAAGAGGAATAATAGTAGCAAACATTCAGTTATGACTTCTTAACCACGATTCAACCACACAATAGAATATGCCATCATGCAGTGCAGGGCTTTATTGACTATTGACAGCATAGATTATTATGCATTAAAAGTGTCAGTGGGGCTAGATCCCTGCTGTGATCAGAGAGCCCCAGGTATCATTCAATACTAGAGGATACTCTCTGTTAGCTGGGGCCACAATTAGTTGTTGGTGCTGACAGCTTGTTAAAAAAAAGTTTAATACTGGCATTTACTGACATTTCTAAAGCACCATCGTATACTGCAGCACTGTACAATTAGGGAAGAATGTACAATATACACGGACCAATACAAAAGGTAAACAGGTCTCTGCACGTGAGCTGAGATCTGGCCATTGAAGTTCTTTCATACAAAGTGCTTAGTAAGATAGCTATATGCAGTGCTCAAAGTGCTCAAAGTGCATACTCTTTAAATATAGGCAGTGGAAAAGATGTGAATCTGTGTCATTTGTGTAATGACGCTGATGCATATGCATTGTGTCATAAGAGGGGGCAAAGCCCAAGCCTCCGGCATCAGAATCCCCAAACTTCTGGAGAGAGGAGCATTCAGCAGGCAACTCCCCATGTGGGCACTTGAGAGGTAAGCAATTGTGACAACTGGCTGTTATCACAGACTTATTCTATGTCCGGTTTTTACCTTTGAGTTTGAAATACAGTGTACTAATTTTAGCTATGGTTGCCAAGTAAGTTCTTTTGCATTTGATTGTGGTCTAAATAAGAATGACAGAAGTCTCAGAAATCAAGATTTATGATGTCTTTGAGAACTGATGTGTAAAGTATCATTAAAGTTATTTTGCGGTTCATGTTGGATAGCGCAGGCATGTCTGATGACCACAGGCATCATGACATGTGATGACATTGTGAGTCAATGCCGAGATGCACAAATGCAGGACCACAAAGACACAAGAAACAAGTTATTCAAACACTGAAGCAGAAGGCAGAAGACATCTCTTGAGGAAGTCTGATGAGTAAGTGGACAAAAAGCATTGAGCTATTTGCATGGTCCCCACCAGGCACCTCATTTTTAGAGAACAACCAGCCACATACATTGAAACATTGGATTCTGGATGTTATAGAGAAGGTTACCCTTGAGGAAGAGTGGTAGGATTAA
>OW240912.1:328898725-328955056 GCA_933207985.1 Pelobates cultripes | reverse complement strand
ACTCCACTCCCTATCTGGTGTCACATTAGCTGACAGCCGCCAGTGCCCCAAATTTGCAGGAAGAAGACCCGACCAAGCCTCTTCTTCCATCTCCCTGTTACAAAAATCAATGCCGTGTACACGTCCACTGATAGGAGACGCGGAAGGTATTAAACTGATAAAAATAGTACTAAACACACCACTCCTATCTGGTGTCACATTAGCTTGACCGCGCAGTGCCCCAAATTTGCAGTAAGAGGACCGACCAAGCCTCTTCTTCCATCTCCCTGTTACAAAAATCAACGCCGTGTACACCACCACCGATAGGAGACGTGGAAGGTATTAAACTGATCAGAACAATACTAAACACACCACTCCTATCTGGTGGCACATTAGCTTGACCGCGCAGTGCCCCAAATTTGAATTAAGAGGACCGACCAAGCATCTTCTTCCATCTCCCTGTTACAGAAATCACTGCCATATCCATACAAATTGTACAGAATGTCCAGGATAGTTTTCCAGGGACAAATGTTGTCGCCTGTTGAACGAGGTGACCTTGCTCGGGTCCCAGGTGTACGGTTCCTAAAATGGCTGCCATATACACGTCCACTGATAGGAGACGCGGAAGGTATTAAACTGATCAGAACAATACTAAACACACCACAAATAAGGTTTCTCTCCTGTATGGCTCCTCAAATGATGCTTAAGATTAGAAGCGGCTGAAAAGCATTTCTCACACTCCGAACAAAAATATATTTTTTTAACATTCTCTCCACTTTGAACGAAATGACGTTTGGGAAGAGATTAACATAATTAAACACAGGCAGTAAAAATACAGTTTTTAGCCATACACTGTAACTTTAAAACTACACATCCCATCTTCATAATTACATATTTGGAATCAGCACACTTAAAACATAAACATAACCAAAAATCAGCCAAATCCATCCAGGGGTTAAAAAGTTAGCTGGAGGTCCCTTTATGACCGACCGCAAGCACATTTTCCTGCCCAAAACAGTTCCATAGATTTGGGCTGTGAGGTCGGTCTATTTCAGGCTGAAAAAACGACTAAGTCCCATCGCCGAATGGGACTTAGTCTCTGCAGCTGAAATAAGGCTGAAAAAAACGGCTGAAAAAAAGACTAAGTCCCATCGCCGAATGGGACTTAGTCTCTGCAGCTGAAATAATTTCCCATTTACTGAACCAAGTGGGAAATAGCAAGGCAGGCACAAAGGGTTTGCACCAGGTCTGGGGACACAGGGGACACCGTCTTAAAGGGGCCGTGTCCCCAACAAGTCTGGGGACACGGCCTTAAAGGGGCAGTGTCCCAATCTTCCTGATGTCCCAAAAAAGGTGTTTAAAGGGCCAGCACCAGTCACATAAAGAGTCCATAAGCCCCAATATGCCCACCGACAGTCTTAAAGGGCCATACACACCAAATAAAAGTGCATACATTTTCACAATCTCCCAGGGGCCATAGTCATGCGGGAGGAGGCTGGCAAGTAGGCTTCTCCACAACCCAGGGAAGCAGGGCAATTTGCCATTTAAAGGGCCCGTTACAAATAGCAGTTTGTAACAAGGTGTCAATCCATATCTGCCAAGTGACCCGATGTAGGGGGACCAGTCCCTATTCTGCTCTGTGTCAGTGTGTATCAGGGAACCTTAGGACAGGTGTCAATCCATATCTGCCAAGTGACCCGATGTAGGGGGAACAGTCCCTATTCTGCTCTGTGTCAGTGTGTATCAGGGATCCTTAGGACAGGTGTCAATCCATATCTGCCAAGTGACCCTATGTAGGGGGACCAGTCTCTATTCTGCTCTGTGTCCGTGTGCATCAGGGGCTCTGAGGACAGGTGTCAATCCATATGTCAAGGTGTCAATATGTCATATGTCAGGTGTCAATCCATATTGATTGTGATTTAGGAATGTTAGGTGATTTCTGCCCTTTATGGATTAAAACCAGACTCTGTATCAACTGTGTAATTTTCCATGGGAGTTTTGCCATGGATCCCCCTCCGGCATGCCACAGTCCAGGTGTTAGTCCCCTTGAAACAACTTTTCCATCCCTATTGTGGCCAGAAAGAGTCCCTGTGTGTTTTAAAATTCGCCTCCCCATTGAAGTCAATGGCGTTTCGGGCGGTTCGCCGGTTCGCGAACATTTGCGGAAGTTCGCGTTCGCCGTTCGCGAACCGAAAATTTCGGGTTCGCGACATCACTAACAGTGGGTTGCATATGTTTGTGTTTTGTTAAATTTCACACACACACACACACACTTAAAATTTAACATTATAAACAAGCAGACTGAGAGATTTTTTTTCAATACGGCTATTATGACCTTAAATATGAAATTCCCTCTAAATTTCCTTTCAATTTTCAATTTAGTAAGTAACCCTTATAGTAGCTCATCCATCTATCAAGCCCAGGGAAAGGATCTTACACAGAGATAGATTTGAAAGTAGAATCGTTATTTGGTTGAGAAAAGTGTGAAGAATTGCAAACTGGACTTTTTTTACAGTCCTCATATAAGTCCTGATTAAATCCATGCTATTGGACCCTATCAGAAGATTCAAGAATCATGCCTTTTCTTTTTTTTTTTAATTTTACTTGTAATAGTGTTGATTAAAGAGATAAAAGCGAACTTATAAATGATGTTCAGGAAACAGAGATGACATAGTCCTACAAAATCCCTGACTTTAAAGAGTGCAACAAAAGGAAACCAGATGTTTCATCTTTTACCTAACAGGAAATTACATGGTAGGACATAAGTAAAGTGACTTCATATTGCTATTAGAATATTATTTAAAACATGTTTATTATAATGGACCACAAGTAGATGAGTGAGCTCAAAGGTATTCTATAACTTTAAAGGAGATGATAAAGGATCATTTGTACTTCCATACTTATAATAATGAAGAAATGATAGGTCGTATGATTTAAATCTAGATTGAAACAAAATAATGCAATGGTATTGCATACATTTAGCAATACTAAAACAAAGGAAACAATGCATCATAGAGGCAGCAAATATAAGAAAATATTAACACTGATTGATCAGCTGAGATACAATGTACAAAACAGCAATAAGTATATTATTACTCCTTGGTGGTAAAATATTAAAATGTATGGATAAATGAATAAATATTAAGAAGGGGTAAATATCTACTTACATGTCTTAACCCCTTTAAGGCACATGACTGACATGATTTGTCTAACTCTAATGCCTTGCTTGGAAGGGGTAAAATGTTTACATCCAATATAGTATAATTAATAGGTATATACTGCCAAGGTCTAGTGTGTTTATAAGGGACACCATAGATAATATTCATTATAAAAAATACAAGTTAAAAATGTGCTCACATATTTTCTGCTGCTAACCAAGAGTTTGGATTCCTTAATTCTACCGCAACCCAGAGATGAATTAAAATTGCCCAGGGCCCTAGTCTAAATGCCAAATTGAGGCCCCTTGCTAGAGCCCTGGTCTCTGTTCTGTGAATGGATTTGTGTGTGTGGTTGAGTGTTGTATGTGTGTGTGTGTGAGATGTGTAGTGACTGAGTTTTGTTTGTGTGGAACTGTATGTTGGGGGAACAGGGTATGCCTGTATGTGTTGGTTGAGTGTGACTGAATTTTGTGTTGTGTGTAGTGTCTGAATGTGTTAGGGAGGGGGTTGAGTGAGTGTGTAGTAAGGTTTTCAGTTACCCCTCTCCAGTGAACCATTTGGAAAGAGGGGATTTTATCCCTGGTAGTCTGGTGGAGGGTTAACTGAGTAGCAAGATCCCTAGTAATCAAGTGGAGGAGCATTGTGTTCTGCACATCTATCAGGTGCAGATCACTTTAACAGCTCCTTTGTGGTCTTGGTGTTCAGTGAATGATTTAAAGCACTGGCTGTGGCAATGAAAAGCACCACATAGCTGTGAGGGAGCTCTTAAAGTGAGGTTCAGACCATTATACTCCCTCAAGGTAGTGAACAGACCCATGTCTGTGCAATGAGACCTTCTGATTTCCATGCTAGCTCAGGGATGGACTTCTCAAAGACAGAGCTAGAGTTCCATGGTCTGGGCTCACTGAGTCCCTGTCTGAGCAAAGGCCTAAAGTGGCCTCCTATGATGGCATATTGGTAATCCAGCAAAGCTTCAACCAGGAAATGCCTTTGATCTGTTAGCCAGTCCTGGTCCTTCTAAAGCTTACTGAACTATAAGGTGCTGCAAATTTGCTAGCCCCATAATTATTAGCAATTGGTTTATTGTTTTAAAAACAAAATATCATCAAAATAAAATAAAATTAATTCAAATTAACTTAAGTTTCTTACAGTAAAGTTTTTTTATTCTCATTGAATAATAACCCCAACTGGAAATGACATGTGTAACTGTAATTTGTTTTGTATCATCAGCATATAAATTAATTTAAACTTCCTGTACAGACCTAAGAATGACTTTTTTTTTACAATTTCTGCAAATATTTGCTGAAACAACAGAAACACAGATCCCTCACAGCATACCTCACTCCCTCGATAAGATTTATAACAATTTATTGTTGCTAAAATAATCTGTTTATGTAGCAGTGTCAAGCTCTTTGATTTATTTCTTTCAAATTATTAGGCTGTGGAATTTCCAGACAGTGCTCTTTTTGAAAGAACTTTTAAAATATGCTTTTATATATAACATTTTGATACTCGTACGTTTTGTTTTTAACCTCCGATTCAATGTTGTGTTTCCAGTTAGAAGCTTCTGTGGTTACGTACTAAAACAAACAACTGTCATTACTTTGTAAAAGCTATTACTAACTATTATGAGACTTTCTTAGTCTGAATTATATATTGAGTGGGAAGAGTATGGAATTTGACGTCATAGACAAAAAAATAGTATTTTGCCAGGTCCTTTCAGGGTTTACATTCTCTAAGAGTGGAGAAAGATTATATAGCACCCCCTAGTTAATCGTATAGGGGTCCTTGCACCAACTGGTTGAATGTCTCAGTCAATCCCAGGTTGCAAAGGACTAGACAGTTCATATAAAGAAATGTGCATCTTTTTCTTCTCCTAATGTATGTGCATAGTTTAATAAATGATCTAAATAATGCATTAAAACGGTGGATTCTATCCCAACTAGTTTATTTTATAGAAATAAATATTTCTTAGATTCAAGTTCTCATAAATCAAGCTCTTTATTTAGTTTTATGTCTACAGATTGCTTGTCCATTTGCTTTTACATTACGGCACAGATGTAAACACTTTAAATATCATCAATAATAATATAGAAATAGCGAATAGAACTCACTGCCTTGTTCACAAATTATTTCTCTTAGAAACTAGTTTAACCCCTTAAGGACACATGACATGTGTGACATGTCATGATTCCATTTTATTCCAGAAGTTTGGTCTTTAAGGGGTTAAACTACAATCCTGCATGGGTTCTGTATGTTCATATTACTAAGATGGGTCCTTCTAATGGGTTATTAACCTAGTTTACATTTAATGGCACAAATCAACAAACTACATGTACTTAATTGAAAGGAATGTAGTATTATTACATGATTTGCCAAGTTGAAGACTTTTTAACCCCTTAATGCCATTAGGACATACTACGCCGCACCGCATTTAGGGACCCTAAACGCCGTTAGGGCGGCATAGTACGCCCTAATGATAGTTAGCTCCCTGGCCGCAATTCACTTACCCGGACCGACGATCCGCGGCAATCCCGGTCCGGGGGGACTGCCTCATGAGCCAGGCAGTCCTTCTTCTTCCTTTCCGGCCCTCCAGGGCCATATGATCTGAAAAGTGTCTGAAAAGTTTTAAAAAGTTAAAACCACACATTCAAATATTATATTATACATGTATACTATATTATAAATTCATTAAACATGTGATTAGCATATTATAATATAAAAATATATAATTTAATTCTTATTGTATTTTGGTATTACTAAACAAAAACAAAATGATATATAATATGTGTGGGTGTACTTAATATGAAAGAGTTGAATTATGGTTGAACAGACATATAGCGCAAATTACAGGTTTTGTTTACATTTTGTATTGATCACAACTTGTACAACTGACTCAGTTCTTAAGGGGTTAACACACTTGATCAAGAAAATGTAGACATATTTTAAAATAATACCAAAGCTGATTTATTTTATGAGAACTTTATTTTAGTATTAAAAAAAATAAATGTAAAATGTGTATAGTGTTATATTGCTGTTTAGACAGTGATCAATATTAGATTATAAAAAGTAGAATAAGTAAGGTATATCTAATATCTTTTCTGCATTGTTTACGATTAGTGGTCGCTAGAATCTTGAAAGGTCCAGAATCACAGAATGTGACATTTGGTTCAGAAGTATCTCTGCGTTGCACAGCAGCAGGACTCCCAGTTCCCTCTATACGGTGGTTTGAAAATGGAAAAGCTGTAAGTAATACTTGCTAAAATTATTGCTTTTCCTGCAAACATTAGCCATTTTCTTTCATTAATTGTATAACTATGTATTAAAGAGTATTGTCCTGGTTGGCACCGTCTGTCTGTCTATCTATCTTACTGGATATATAAAGGTATATGAGGTAGAGCGTTCTGGTATACCTATTGTGTACACAGAGGAGACGGAGTTCAACTGGCACTGAGTCGCTCACACTGGAAAGAATATGGATTCACAAAAACCTATAACTAATAGCAAAAAAAAACACTCTAGAATATAGTGCATGGGTACCAGGAGCTGACTTGTGAAAATAGCTTAAAATAGAATAATAAAATAACTAATATGGTGAATATGTGATTTACAAAAAAAAAAGTTTTTGTAAATCACATATTCACCATATTAGTTATTTTATTATTCTATTTTAAGCTATTTTCACAAGTCAGCTCCTGGTACCCATGCACTATCTTCTAGAGTGTTTTTTTTCTATATAAAGGTATATATTTGCCTTTAATTACACTAGAAAATATTATTAAACTCTCTGGTGACCTCCTCAATAACAAATGTATGCTAAAGAGACTAAGGAGGTGATTTATTCACAAAGAATTATATATTAATATTATTGGATCATTTCCTTCCTAGACATGTGCTATCTAAGTTGTTATAAAACAATAGTCTCTATGCCTTTCTAGTAAAGTAAGACATGCAGCACTATAATAACTAGTTGGAATACTAAGAGACAAACCAGGTACTAATTTGGGTCAAAGTGCTAGATGTTGAGGGATACTAGTTTCTCTGATGATTGCTTTATAAATCAAATGTTGCCCTTTTTCTTGAGAAACATCCCCCTTCCCTCTAATGGTATCTTATTAGTTGACAAAATTATCTTCTTGCGGTTTTGAAACTCAAGAAGGATTTATTTCCTTGTTGACAGAACATTGAAAACTGTCACAAGTTGCATGTCTTATCTTCTTCTGAGTCGACATTAGCAACTTTAATGACTGAAAGCTTCAAACTCTTATTTTTTTTTTGTTATAACAGCCATACTGTATTATGCTAATTTAAACATATGTATGAAATATAAAGTTATCTTTAACAATGAAATATATCTTGCTATCTCATTGGTGTCTTAACTAGTTGTTATCTATATATTTGTTCTCGACAAGGTTCCATCAGAAGCTGCGGAGGAAAATATCAAGGATGGGGTTATTTTCTCCAAATTACGTATATATGCCACCAGACCTGGACTGTTTACTTGTATGGCAGATAACAAGCATAGTGGCAGCTTTGGTACAGCCAAAGCTGCTGCAACAATCACCATATCAGGTAAATAATAAAATGTTGTGTGTCGCTTAAGACATTTATTCATTCAAATTGGAATTGTGGAGACTTGAGAACCAATTTGCAAAAATATAGGATTCAATTATGTGTTGGATAAACTCTACAATTCCCTTGAGTTGTAGATATTTTTCCAGCGTTTCCTTTGGGGGTTTTTTTTAACATGTCCTTGTTGTATGGTTTCCCATTTCTGTCACCATAATAAAAAAAGCATTGGCATTGTAAATTCTGTACTTGCAAGGTGAAAAAAAAAATGTTTCCACCAAGACACTTTGTCCAAAAAAAGAAAAAAATGGAATGGCAGAACTTTGACCATATAGCAGTATAGCTCATCCAAATTTGTAACAAAAATGATTCAGAAAAACGAATCAAAAGGGAGTGAAAATGGGCAACTCAGTGTACTGCAAAACATATCTATAATACTATGTTTATATTTTGCAATACACTTGCTTACAGAAAAATGTCAATAATTTCTCTTTTTGGTATGGAATGGGTGGAGCTCCGAATCAGGCATTAAATTTTTGGTCCATGAGTCAGCTGCATTTTGTCTCTCTATTTGCAGAGTTGTGAGAGGTGATCAGGTGATCAAAAACATGTTTATTAAACTATGAATGATAACAGGAATGGTAGTCTTGAAGAAATGTACATGCAATAATATGGTATTGATTGGAGAGACAATAAAGGTTATTTTATATAGGAGGAGGACAGATTAATCTAAGATACTCCTTTCTGTGGTGAATGAGGCCCCTTTTATAGCCATTACTATGTGCACTTCCTTCTCCATACATTGCATCTGATTTAAACAACCAGATCTTAAAAACACATATAGGTGAAGAGTTGCAGTGTGAATTAAACTACACCATGTCTGCAGAAAAACTATATTCACTATATTTTAAAAACTTTAAAATATAGTGAATATAAACTGCATAAATTAATGTGAAGAGAAATAGCCACATCCACATAATTATTTTGTATTTTGGCAACACAGAGTTTTCCTGACTTGCTTCAGCAAGAGTTATTTGGCCAGAATTTTATGTCATGCCAGATGACATTAAGCACTGTTGGCCAGTTATGAATGATCACAATAAATTAGAGGGGAAGGTGGCATAAAATGTCAGCCAAAGGAAATGTTGATATCAAAGAGCATACAACTGGTTTCTTGTGTCAGCTCCTATTACTTTAGGAAGTGACATAATACATTATGATTATGTCCAAATGAACATTACTTCATATTCTGAATTAAGGATTATGCCGTGTGTCCAAAACTCATTCGGAATCTTTCTGAATCTGACTTACTTGGTGCCAGTATATGGCACTAAATTAATATTACTTCAGGGTCTGAGGTAACGACTGAAGTGTGCCCACATTTCTTGCCATGTTAGACTGAGTTAATAATTTCACTGACCAAACAAACTTTAACTATACAGGAATATAAATGAACCTAATAAATGGCTTCAGAACATGAACTATAAATTTTGGATTTCACAATAAATCCCAATACTTCATAATGTGAGCAAGTGGTTTATTCACTAGGAAGAAGATTATAATGAAATGCAAAAAAAAAAAAAAAAACGAATTGCTGCCGGTAATTAAACTGATATTTTCCATTAATATTTAGATAAACTAATTAGATAATGTCTGTCCCTAAACTATTTCAGAATTATTTATGATTCAGCTACAAATATTGAATGAGATCCATCCATGTAAAATAGGTGCAATTTTGGGACAATGTGCTAAATGTTAAAGGACATTTAATAGTTTTCTATCAAGATTTATTCTTTATTAGCACATTGTGCATTAGAGACTCTCAATTAATTATTGTTTTCAACAGAATAATGTTCTTCATATTTTATCTTTCAGTTTAGAACAGTGTAGAATAGTTTTATTTATGCTTAGATGCTAAAAATATTAATATTTACAGAATAAAATCATAGTGTATACTTTTCTTCAATTTACCATGCTTTGATTGACTTTAATAATTAATCAAAATAGCTCTCAATTGCTATAACCTGGCCATGTTCCTGTGAGTGGGCCCTGTCACCTGTCTTTTCTGAATTAATTGATCCCCTGTGGTAACTTGAAATGTTATTGGTGTACATGTCAATAAATACATTATTCAGTAAATTAATTACAACACAGTGATGGATCCATATGTACTAATTATTCTTTTCTTTTTCTCCCAATGCTGGCTTTTGGGTACCGGATTATGTTTCTTTCATAAAGAATGGAGGTAAGACACTTTGTATTTCAGCATCTGCAAATGTTTTGCTTGTTCTCTTGGAACACGTTTAAGATTTAATTGTATTAATTTGTAAAACAAATCTTGTTTATATCACTCCTAGTAAACCATTAATGAGTATTAACAAATAGCCCACAGAGAAAAGAATGTCAAACACAATGAATTAAACTTTTAAATGGAAAATTGATTTTAATAGAATTTTGTTTCCTGTTTTAATGTTAAACTTTTTATGTTAGTCCAAAACTGCCAATTGTTATATATGCAGATTATCTTGCTAACACCCAGCCTTTACATCATCACCTTTCCTTTGTCTTACCCCATAGAAACCTCATTCATCCCACTCAGAAAGTAAAATTACTGTAAGTCACTAAAAAGATTACTGTGTTTATTAGTGTTTTATAGAATTCACATGTTCTTACATTCAGGCATAATATACAATTAAAACCAAACAAAACAAAAGTTACCTGCACACGTTCCCAAATCCCTATGCACATTTAAATAACTGGAAGTTATATGTATAAAGAATATAATATGAAATGGCTGCATATTAGAAGTAGTCAGAGGTAGTATACATCTTCCTTAGGAGGAGATATTCCTTCTTTGTAGTAGATATTAAGGGGGTTTTGTGATTAGGGGGTTTTATATTAGGCTCTGCAGTAGTGGTCATGTGACCAAATTTGCTAGTAGTTTACACCAGAGGTGTTTCTGGGAAGCCAGGTGATATGGGTCAGGTGACGGCATGCTTAGGGAGTCATTTTGTGAAGTCACGCCAATAATTGTGCTTCAGGATGGTCTGTAATACCCGTCCTGTGACTGCATGTGTAGGGAATCAGTAGGAGCATTGACAGAGAATGCTTGTGTATTTGTGTATAATGCTGATATTTGAATGCAGGTGTCTGCTTGCACATTCCATTCCTTATGGGCCCCTCTGACAGGTGAGGTCCTCACAAGTAGCTAGAGAAGCTATGGCCAGCTTACAATATGGCAGCGTAATTGGCCTCTCAGTGACATGATAATGTTTGTAAAGGCAGAATAAGGGATACCTTATTTTTATTTGTTTTAATTTTGGCTAGCTATGCTATTGTAGAGAACTAGGTAGATGAATACACATTCTTTGTGAGCCACTCCTCTGTTATATTTTGTGTGTTTCAGACTGTACAAAGATGAAATCGGGTACTGTAGTACATATAGAGGTGATACCTGTAATACCATACTCTCTAAGGATTTATTGGTGTTCTTCAATTCTTCTAATACTGACCCAGAAGAAAGCCAAGAGAAGCTTGCCGAAATGGCCTGGTCTGAGCTGAAATCAGTTAGCTCTCTCTGTCGACCTGCTGCAGAAGCTCTCCTGTGTAATTCCTTTTTTCAAGAATGCAACCCAACTGGAGAAGGGCCAACTCCCAAACTAATATGCAGGTAAATAGTATTTTATTTCTAACATATTGAGATGGTGAATGCTCTCCATAGAGGTGTATTGATTCAATGCACCTCTATGAGAAGATGCTAATTGGCACAGTGCTACATTTTGCTGCGCATGTGCAATTGACACCCAATGATTTCCTATTGTTAAGCATTGGGTTGGCTGAGATAATCAATACTGATAGTAATTCAACGAATGGAATAAAGGTTCAGGGATGATTCTAAGTTGTTAGGGTGTGGCATTATGTGGACACATGTTTGGGAATGAAGTCAGAAGTAGGAAAAAATAAACTATTTATGCCTCGATTTAATATTTTTTTCAAATTACTTCATATTTTGGATACATTTTTAAAATTATTTTTTTTAAATATAAAATACCAAAAAATATGTTTATATCAATGTAGCAAAAAAATCTAAATATTGCAAAGTAAGAAATAAATCAGGATATTTTCATAATATCTAAATACCGTATATACTTGAGTATAAGTCGAGTTTTTCAGCACATTTTTTGTGCTGAAAAACCCCCACTCGACTTATACTCGAGTCAATGTCTGTATTATGGCAACTTACATTGCCTACATTGCCATAATACAGACAAGGACCGCCGGGCTCATTATAAGCCCGTCGGTCCTGTTGGGGGCTGGCAGCGAGCTGTTACTTACCTTTCCTGCAGCTCCTGTCAGCTCCCTTCTCTCTCCTCCAGTCCGGTCAGCTCCACTGTAAATCTTGCGTGAGCCGCGGGGTCAGAGTGTTGCTACAGGTTACCGTGGCAATGCTCCGCGCGGCACTCACGCCACGAGACATACAGTGGAGGAAAAGGGAGCTGACCAGAACGGAGGTGAAGGGAGCTGACAGGAGCTGCAGGAAAGGTAAGTTACAGCTTGCTGCCAGCCCCCCTCCTACACAGTGCACACCACTGGACCACCAGGGAATGAGAGTCCCCTTCCCTGGCCAGCTAACAAGCAGGGAGGGGGGGGACGAAAAAAATATAAATAAAAAATTAAATAATAATAAAATAAAAAAATATTAATAATATAAATTTTAAAAAATTATAATAATTTTAAAAAAAAAATGCCCACCCCCCACCAAGGCTCTGCATTCATACACACACACACACACACTGCATTCATACATACACACACACTGTACTCATACACACACACACACTGCATTCATACACACACACACACACTGCATTCATACAAACACACTGCATTATATACACACACACACACACTGCATTCATTAAATACCCACACTGTAAATAAATATTCAATTAATATAATTTTTTGGGGATCTAATTTTATTTAGAAATTTACCAGTAGCTGCTGCCTTTCCCATCCTAGTCTTATACCCGAGTCAATACGTTTTCCCATTTTTGGGGGGTAAAATTAGGGGTCTCGACTTATATTCAGGTGGACTTATACTCGAGTATATACGGTATTTGAAAAATGTATCAAAAAATATTCAGTGATTTGACAAGTTTATCCAACCATATTAAAACTGGGCATTATTGAGAAAACAAGTTGATGGTTGAACAATTTAGTCACATAGGACAAGATAGGATAATGACAATCCAGTTCACTAATTATTACATTAACAGAGTTGAAAGATAGAGGAGAAGAGAGTTAAAACACACACATAAATAGTGCATCGAAAGTATCAAGGAGATTCTTGTGATTATGAGGCGAGAAAGAAAAGGATATTTTCTTTTCAAAGGAGAAGGCTGAACTGCAGAAAGAAAACATTAATTTGTAGAGAACACAATTGGATCTTTGGTGGTAATTGATGTTTTGTGTGGCAAGTTTTATTACCACAAAGTGTGATTATGGTGAGGGCATGGTTTTTGCATGCTGTTTTCTCTATGGGTGCGAATAGAGCGTGCCATTAGCAGATTAGGACAGCTAGCACGGTGTTTGTTAGGTGTGCTATGTACTTTAAAAGAAACCGTAGGATAAAAAGTTAGTCAATGGTAATTAAAGAGTTAAAAATATGTTAGCAATAGAAACAAGGTTATAAATGATGATCATAGGGTATTCCCATCTAATATATGGGGAAAACAAATCCACTGCATCATACATTTGAAGTCGTCATAGCTGGCTACTGATGGGATTGTTGGCATCATTTAGGATAAATGCAATAATAACAGAAATAGCAGATGAGTGGAACTTAAGGATTTTAGGGTTAGCGGATTTGCCAATAGAGATTTTAAAACATTGAGGCTAAGAGAGGTTATGCAGGGGCAGAGTAAAAAGTCATGCTCGGAAGTATTGAAAGGAAAAACAAAGAAGACTAGAGATATATGGTAGATGATGACTGAATATCCAAATATGTTATGGTATATGTAAGTAGAGTAATGCTATTTTAGTAAAATTCCATCTTCATAAAGATTTTATCTTTGTGAAATTTTCATTTTTGGTGTTTAGCACCCACTTTAATGTTAAGCAAATTTGATTTACAGATACAAGACGGTATCCTTTGTTAGATCTGCATTGATAACTAATATTAGCAGTTGGTGGCCATCTAAATCATTTATGAATAGGATGTTCTGGGCTATCCCTGAGTCCTCTTGTTTTGAAATGATCACAGTTGGCAGTTCTGGTTATGGTTGTCAAAATAAAGGTCTTGAAGAAGACATGAAATTTAAATCTTGTCCATTGGGCCATATAAATGTTCTATTACCTAAGCTTTCCTTAGACAGTACATTCTCCTTGGTGATGCTGAAACGTCTGTAAAGCATTAACAGAACTATTTAAAATATTGTGAGAAGCCAAAACAAGAATCCTTAGAACTAATATGATAGTTATAGCTTCTATATTTTAATGCTGACAGCTGCTGCTTGACCTTCATGAAATGAGGTGTTGATGTCCGTCAATTGTGCAGTGGGCAGGTTTCCACAGACCACTCACCTAGTTGGTAAATGATATCAGCATGGTTTGGGGATCATGGACATTCTGAGTGCTCGTAATGTGTTTTAGGAACTACAAAAAGTAATAAGGGGCTGTCTTTCATTTCATGGTGTGCATGTATTGTGATGTGCTTGTAATTAAAGGTAACTGAAAGGGAAATTTTGCCGAATGAATGGATGGATGTATTTATGCGTGGATGTACAAACAGACAAAGCTTTAACTGAAGTGGATAATTTAAATAAAAGAAGCTCAGATTTATTTTTGCAAAATGCTTCGACAATATGCATTTGGTTTGTAAGGCTTCCTGTGAAATTAATTTTGGATTCATTGCCTTTCATTGTCATAGTACAACATATTGCATGCACAGTGAAAATGTCTAATCCTTATTTTAATATAAATTTTGTTTGTGTTTTATTATTAATATTATTATAGCCCAAACTTACTACGCAGAACTTTACAATATTCTATATCCTGCAGACAGGAGAAGGTCACGGCAGAGCAGAGAGAATGAGAAGGTGCATACCTACAAGCTAGTGAAGAAATCTAACAGGGGCTAGAGTTGTTTAGAGCTTTATAGATAATAGTTAGTATTTTGAATTGACTCCTATAGGATACAGTAAGCCAATTTAAGAATTGACAGAGGGGCGAGGTGTGAGAGGAGCAACAGGAAAGAAATATCAGTCTGGCGGCAGCATTCTTTATGAACTATAGCAAGGCAGTATGGCTTCTGGGGAGACAAATTAGGAGAGATGGCGGGATGTGGAAGCAGAATGGACATGAGGTGAGACCAGGATCAAAGATAACACCAAGACAGCGAGCTTGCAAGGATGGGCTGATGCAGGTATTATCAACTTGCAGGGATAGTGAAAAAAGAGGATCAGTATTTTGATGAGGAAAATAAAAAGCTTAGTTTTAGCGATACAGAGCTTTAAAAAAGCAGGAGGGCGTCAAATCGGATATGGAAGAAAGGCAAGTGGTGACACGTTGTAGGAGAGTAGGGAGACATCAGGAGAGGAGAGATATATTTGGGTGTCATATGCATGCAAATGGTAGCAGAATCCCAAGGAATTTATATGGTTGCCAAGAGAGTCCACAAACTGGGTCATTCAATTCTTTAAAATAATATTATAATCAAAACATATATTTTAAAACACATTGGGATTTTCATGGCCCTTATTAATTAAACGCAATTCATGTTATCCTCATGCTATGTGTGATGAATAGTTGTGTTTAAATTATGAGTAAGTAAATAACCATATGCCTCCCATCCCATTTATTTGTCACTGAGACAGTTAGAGAGGGAACTAAAATGCTTGGATTGCATAGTTTCAAGTCGTGTTAACACAATCCTAAATTGCAATCTAAATGTAATAAAACCTATATTACTGCATCTAACTACTGCATTTAAAGGAATACTATATTGTAAGGAATACAAACATGTATTCCTGACACTATAGTTCCTGTGTGCCTATTTAGGTCCCTAGCACCCCTGTGAGAGCAGTGAAAAGGTGATTTTACTTATCTTTTCTGATACAGGTTTTGCAGCAGCTGGCCCCACCTCGAACCACCTCCATGGCTGATATCATCAAAGGAAAACATTAGAAAACTATTGTGCATGTGCATCTCTACATGCAGAGCGTGGAGAAACGTAATGCCAGTGCTGCACACTGTCACTGACACAGGAAGCACTTCTGGTGTCCGTCTGAGTGACTGCCACTAGAGATGTCCTTAGGCACTAAAATAAACACTTCCTTTTTTCTCTGAAAAGGCAGCATTTACATTGAAAAGCCAACAGAGACAGGCTATAGACACAACAATCACTACATTAAGCTGTAGTTGTTCTGGTGTCTATAGTGTCCCTTTAACTACTAAACACATAAGTAGAAAAGTAATTAAAAGTTCAAAAGTTATAACAACACCTTAAAATATTTAAAATAACAGGAGCCCTCCATTGGTTTTCATAGTGTAGTGCTTTCATAAACCTCACTCCCTTTTGGAGTATATGAAATGGAACAGAAAAATTGATTCGGAGGCAGATAAATTCTTGGACTACGACAGAGTACACAATACATGCCAGGCAATAACCTTACGTTTAAGATTTATTCCATTTAGACTCAATACATTATACAGCATTTACTTAACCAAGGCCAGTGCAATTACTATTTTTACTTCAGCTCATTAAATGTGTATCTGGAAAAATACAGCTCTAAGTTACATTATACACTTGTGTAAACATTGGCATATTCCTTTAGCATTGATTTTTATTCCAGCTGTGCTATGTCTCACATTTAATTTTACTTGTGTTCTGGTTATGAGTCCCCTATATCAAGTCAACAACATTATTTTCTTACTTGAGGACTGTACTTCACCTCATGGGGGATTTTGGTGAATGTCAGAATGACCTTAGTAGAGCGTGAGGAAACTTTGCATTTGCTGTAGAGAGCAGCAATATATTTTTATTGAGAACACATTTTCTTTTTCTTAACAATTTCCTGTTTGGATCTACATTTTGCAAAGTCAGAAAAAAAAAAGATTTAAAATTTTCATAATATTTTATAGAGCCTAGTCATTTTGATTTAATTTTTGTTCCACAGAATTATATAGGATTAGAAGGTATTTTCTTAAATAATGTCATATTCTGTAAAACATCCAGCACAGGTCAAAAGTAAAAATAGAAGTAAAAAGTCACATAGTTACTTGTTTTAATGTTACTGAATCAAGCAATATTCTGTAAAACAAAAATCTGTGTTAAAGATTCTTCAAAGCTGTATATTAAGGTTTCAATTTAATATTTTTGGAAATTTTCTTTTAAATGATTTAATATTTTTGTATAGTTTTTTTTATTTGTAATAAAATAATTTGAAGAGTATTTAAACTTTCTGAATATATATTTAAAAAAAAATATTTAAAGGTTTATCTAAAAATATTAAATCATTTCCAAAGCTTGTCCAAAAAAATAAAATGTATGTGTAATTAATATAATATAATATAACTATCATTATGTGGTTAAGACAGGACTTTTAGTACTTGGCAGTACTTACTGGGACTTGCAATATCACCTGCAGTTGGTATCTCACCCTAGTCTCCTTACCAGGAGGGTTAGCTGGCAGCCTGCAGAGAAGGCATACCTTATCAGCAAATCTTTCTTGCAACAGCGTATTCTCGCTGCCAGTATGATAAACTGAGCATTCAGTTATTCTTGTTTGTTTAGTTTGTCCCGGGTGTGATAAATGTCACCCGTGGGTGTTAATAATTATTAAATGTGCAGTTTGTTCTGCACTAGATTAGCCGGGTGTATAGGAGTTGGATCTGTTTCCTAAATTGTCACTTAAAAACAAGTGACAAATATCTGAGAGTTTAACATGTTTCAAACTAATCGGAAGAAAAAAAAGCTTGATATTCCTTGTAAATCATGTAGAGGTTGTATAACCTGGAAAAAATAGGAAAAGGGGAGTATAGAGAATGTAAAACTGCTTTCATGAGCTTGTTTGTTATTATTACTGTTATTATTTGTAAAGATCCAACGTATTCTGTATCACCCTACAAACGGTAAATAATATATACAAGTAATTGCAACAAAACAAGTTTAGAAAATAGGAAAGTGGTATGATGGGAAAGGCATTGAGAGTCCTCAAATGAGCTAACAGCTTAAATTATGTAAAATGTAAAAAATGCAAAAAGGATGTTCATTAAAGTGTTGGTAATAGAAAAGTAGGAACGGGGGGCGGAGCCAGCTGCCTAACTGAACGGACGCTTCCTGCAGGAGCTCCGGCTGCACAGACAACCAAAAGAGGCAAAAAAACCTGATTAAGACCTGAAAATCCTACCCAAAGACGGGCTACAGCTTGCAGCTACGATGGGGCATAAATCAAAACAATACCGGGCAGATAAGCCCTTGACGACCGCCGATATTGGCGATCTCCTTTGGAGGCCCCAGAGCTCCATGAGGCCTGACATGGCGCCTCTCACGGATGGGCCGTCTCGCTCATCCAGTGAAACTTCCCTCACCGATCTGAGAGATCTGGAATCACCGGCACGAAGTAAACGGGCTGACAAACTGTCTGACCGACAACCTGGGGCGCCAGTGACAGAAAACACCCTAAAGGCCCTCCTGGACGAAATACGCCGCAACATAGCTATTGACATCTCTACATTCAGGGATGAAATCAGAGGTGTCTCGGCCCACCTCCATAACACAGAGGTGACTACGACAGGCCACGAGACAAGACTCAGAGCACTGGAACGGGAACTCTCCACACTGAGGTGCGAGCAAGCAAAGATACAACACCGCATGGCCGCAGCAGAAGACCGGAGGTGGTGGAAGAATATAAAGGTCCGAGGCCTACCTGACACAATTACCACGGCGGAAATACCTCACCTAATCCGGAGGGCTCCTAACCCAATTATTCTCAGCCAAACAAGCCAAACTGATGACACTAGATGGCTGCTACAGACTCCCAGCACCACCTGCAAGTGCTACTGGAGCGCATAGGGATGTAAATAGTCAAAATAAATGCCCACTTGCTAATCTGTTTATTGCAAATCATTAACTGTAACAAAATGGTCTATGTGACATGTGTTACTTTGGTATATTAGTTATAATCTGCATTACATGCCCTAAGAAAGATCCAGAGAATTAGGGCAATTCAACAGTTGTATACATAACCTATGTTTGAAGTGTTTATTAACATAGTGTGGGGGGGGGGAGAACTAGTCTTCCATTGGAGCATCCAAGGTTATTGTGTCGTGTGATAAAGTCAAAGGGCTCTTGGGGATAATTAGCTCTACCTAATTTACAACCCTCAGTCAGGGCTCGGGTCTCCCATCCCCCTGGGTATTGACAAGTAAGCATAATTTGTGGCTCTGTGTGTGTGTGTGTGTGTGTGTGTGTGTGTCTGATAACCCCTTCACAGTTTGTATTTTGATTGATGTAAATAATTGTAACATTTCCTTTGAGTGCTATGATCTTTAAGATAAGCTGGGAGCTCCAAAATAAAGTGAGTCAACAAGTTGCCAACAAGAAACATGTTGTCTTGTCTCTTTTTGAGGTCTTTGAATATAATAAGTGTTATTCGTGCTGATCCACTAAAGAACCACATTCATTGAAGTGTATTTTTAGTGGAACAAGCTAGTTAGCATACTCTGTAACAGTCAGAACATACAGCCACAGTATATCCTGGATTGCCGGTGAGTCCGCTACCAAGCAAATGTAACATTGGGGTTCAGTTGAGCAGTTAGTGATGCATGTTAGACAAAGAAACCCATGGACAATAGCAGGTCTGAACTGCCTGACACCATGGCCATATCATCATAATAACACATAATTTTAAAAGCACATATTCATTCACAGACACACATTCATTAAACATAAATATCAGTATTCATTCAGGGTTCTTGACTAAAGTGAGAATTGTTGGAAAATTAAAGTGAATGCTGGTTGTTGGGGATGGTAATAAAACCAGTATAAAACAGAGTCTGTTTCTTAGGCATGAACATTTCTCTGTAAATGTTCCCACATACAGGGTAGTTACCATAAAAGATACCGCACTCTTCTGGATCCCAGGATGCAACCAGAGCTGTGGTTGGCCAATCATCACAATGTCATTTGCAGAAAATAAGTAATGGTCCAAGCAATCAAGAAAAATCCAGTTAGCAGGTTTATTGAAGCTCATAAAAAGCAACATTTCGGCACACAAGAGGGTCTTTGTCAAGCACTGTCAAAGGTGCTGTTGTGGGCCGAAAATTTACTTTGCATCTGCTCCAATAAACCTGCTCAATGGATTTACCCTTAGTGCCTGGACCATCATTTGTTTTTTGCAACCTACATACAATGTAGACCATAGCGATGGAAGTTACAGGGATATGTGATTGCATATCTTGAAACTCTTGCAGCCACCATCTATACTTGCCTTCAAGCTAAAAGTTGTCAGCCCTCCCCTGTTTACAGCTTTGGCAAAGCGTATAAACAATGAAAAAAAACTATATAGAATCTGAAAGTCATTTTAACACGAGCTAGAACGGATATGTGGTGCCAAAATTGACAGTTCCATGTACAATGTAAATGTAGACAATGAGGGAGATTTCTTAAAGTGGTGCAAAAAAGTACAAGTGGATGAATCTCCAAAAGAATATGCCTCCTGTTCCATTGGTTTACATGGTGGTTGTCCTACTTTTAGTATTTTAGAACACGTTTTAGTCTTTTTAACTAAAGACTTCGATAAATATCTCCTTTTGTGTTAAAAAATATATCGTTATCAGCTTGATAGAGCTCACAACACTTCAAATTAAACAGGAATCGAAATATCAATGTAACTCTTATAGATATTATTCTGACGGTCATTTATTGATCTACATTAATTAGGATTACCAAAGAGCAATTATGTTAAGGCTTTCCATGGAATGTTTGTATTGATAGCCTACATTAAACATAAAAATGTATTGAATTTTTATGACTGTTTGCTTTCATTACATAATGTTTTCCAGGGAACATTGTCTTGCAGTTAAAGATCTCTACTGTTTTAAAGAGTGGCTATCAGCAGAAGAAAATCCACACAAAGCCATCTATAAAGATGGATTGATGTTATTGGCGCTTCCTGATTGTGAAAAACTGCCTAGCATTCATAACAGCCCTAAGGTCTGCACCCGAATTCCATATTTTGGTAAGACAATGCATTATCATAATTCCAATATATCAATAATGTTGACTCACAATGATTCATTTGACATATTGTATACTAACATCAAATTTTGGATACAATTATGATGGTAAGATACTCCGTGTGATATATTAAACAAATCGTTCCAGGCCATCTTAGACGTAAGATGGGAAATATTATGCACTCTAATGCATTCAGTAAGTAGAAGTATATAATAACTAACTCGGACGCTTTTACTCACTGTAGTGCAAGATCTTGTTTCAATTTTTAGTGCATATCTCTCATTCATTCTTATTATTTTTTAGTACTGTACTGTATTAGAGTGGACCTGTCATTTATATGGAAGATTTATCAAAGTGTACTGAAAATTGACTTTTGTCTCTAATCAGTTTATAATAATCAAATTGCTCTAGAAAAACAGCTATAAAAGTGTCACCTTATTTGTGCCTAAATGCCACCATATTACGTAAGATTATCCATTTAAGAAGAGGCCAAAAACTTTAGAGTGAAAGAATTGTACTGCTATTGCATCTATGAAAAAATGGTGTACATTCAAAAATGCAAAAAAAGCAACAGATAAAAAAAAACATCTGAAAGATTTAATAAATTGCATTGAAAGAAAGTACTGAAAAAAATGCCAAAAGATATAAAAAAAAAAAAAGCAAAGAGCTTTCTGTGACACTTTGATAAATCTCCCCCATTATTTCTCCACTCTTTATTCTGGTTCTGTGCACTGCTGACTGGCAGGTGCAAAAGGCAGAGCATATAACAATGAGTGACAGGGAGCCAAGATGGAAACACTCAGTTCCACGCTAGAGGAAGTAGATTTCTATATAGAATTATATTTTTTAGACCTCACAAACACACTTTTAACATTTTTAAAGGAAAAAAAATGCAGAATTTGTTGTTTCTTTTTTATTATATATTAATAAAAAAGCTCTTGAACTTGTCTTTATTCCAGCATCTGAAAAGACATTTTACTGCATGACTTTACCTAATTAGATATTTCTCACAAAGAAGTATTGAGGATGCACATCATTTGCTGCCATCAGCCAATCATATGTCTCTCTATAAAAAGCATTGGATACACCGTTTATAGCAGCAACACACATTGTCTGTTGATGGCCAACAACCAATGCAAGATTGTAGGTGCAACATCTATGTAGAAAAGGTGCAGTAAAGCACAATAGTAACCCGAAATGAATGCTTTAGATTTTTTTATTTTATTTTTTAAATATGATTTAACTATTTCATGTAGTCCTTTTCATACAAGGAGCTTAAATGCAGAATGCCTCTGCATTAATATTATAAAATCTCTCAATACCTAGTATTCCACATATCAGAACACATCCACATCAGCCTGTCATGCACACTTTCATGAAATAAAATAGAAAATCTAAATACTTGGACTCACTGGATTTATGTTTACATACAAGAAATGGTATGTCTGAAGGATCATGAGATGAACGGTCCATATATCTTTTAGGTGAATTAGCTATATGGAAGGCCTTCTGAGCTCCTATATAACTGTTCACATTTGTAAAGTATTAAAATGATTAAAAATAAAAACAGCTTTATTTTCTTATGTACATACTTTGTCCACATAATGCTAAAATAAAAACATAAAAACAAATGGATCAAGAACACAACAGCAATAAACTGTGTCCTTCTGGTTCAAATGTCAATATATGAGAAAACTCAATTTAAGGTGGTATTGTGTATTTGCCTATTGTTGTTTGTAAATGCATGTTTTGTATTGACATGGCCATATTGGGTATAGGTATGACGTGAAACTTGTATTTACTTTTGATTTCTAATTTGTTCTGTCTTTATTTTCAGAGTTAAATAAAGACGATATAACGAGTAAGTGCTTCATATATTTCTCAGTATTACAATCATATATATATTTTTTAAACTAAGCTGCAATGGTTTATGTTCCATCATACATAAGGGACACCAAGCACCCATTCTCTAAGCTTAAAATATGATTGTAGCGGGTTTGGATGTTGTTGCATTATGTTGCAACATTCCATATAAATTTGGTTTTCATGCCTGTGAATACTTCATAACTCATAATGTATTGTATCATTCAAGTAACACTATAGTGTCAGGAATACAAGCATGTATTCCTGACACTATAGGTCTAAAAGTGCACCCTCGCTCCACTGCCTTGGCTGAGAGCATCAAATTTGATGATCTCAGCCAATCCAATGCATTATTAAAGGAAAGCATTGAGAGGCAATTGGGCATGCGTGGCAAAATGCCACGCTGCGCCAATCAGCATGTCCTCATAGAGACACATTGCATCAATGCACTTCTATGAAGAATGTTCAGTGCCTCCATGCAGTGTGTGGAGACGATGAAAGTCAATTTCTTCACAATCACTGAATGACGGCCACTAGAAATGTTACTAGCAAGTAATGTAAACAAATGTTCATTCAATCTAAAATCTTTTACGAGATCTGTGGCAATATACCTCAATACAGAATGCTCCTGTCATGGTTGAATATATTTATTACTTGTTATGTATTAAATGTGTGTGTGTGTGTGTGTTTAAATATATATATATATATATATATATATATATATATATATATATATTTTGTGATCCTTGTCGGCAGGTAGCACGGTCCTCTAGGGCAAAAACATGCACAGTCCTTGTAATTGCATATACTCCAGGCACTTTATTTTTAAATCCACACAGGATACAGCAGTAAATGAAAAACATAAATGTAACACAAAACCTTATAAACAAAAACCTAGCTCGTCTGAGCACTAACTGACATTAGGTTCCCTATCTCTCAGGGTTAAACTAAACAAAACAATGTGGTTTCACCAACCTAGAGTCTTTGTCCACTTTCAGCACTCCAGTATTTAGCCAGCCTGCTGCTTCCAGCCTTTCAGAGAGAAACAAAACATTCTCTCTTACCTGCCTAGCAGGGAGGGATTTATTCCCACTGCTGCAGCCGATTACCTACAGCTGAGCAGTAGGTTGGAGACAGTCCAAAACCCTGGGCTGGATCTAAGTCTTCCAAGAAAACCGCTAAACTGCGGAGTGGAGCACTGGCCCACCCTGCTCTCCAAATGCTCCACCCCAGGGGCCCATAACTAAATATTCATTCTGGTTACATACACAGAAACATACACTCCCCCTGGGGTTAAAAATCATATGCCTCTCTGAACAATTCTGTCGAGATATAGACTCCCTCACAGACCACCCCATTCACCTTATCACAATATATATATTGTTTGAATATTGTATTTTTGTAATATTGTATCCTTTTGTTACAATACAAGGTTTTGTTGAACAGGGCATATTTGAAAACGAGAAAAATCTCAATGTATCCATCCTGGTAAAATATATATTAAGTTGATAGTTCTGGTGACGTTGGTGTCCCTTTAAAGGCAATTTAGTAGAGATCTCCTGCACTTTGTCCTCACCCATAACTTTTTTCTGATGGCCAATTTTGGCCTTGATTTAATATTTTTGCATATGCTTTCAATATATCAATAAATAAGATACCAATATATATAAACAATCTAAATATATATTTTTTCAATATTAAGTTATTTGCAAATCTTATCTAAAAATATAAAATCAAAGCCT
This sequence comes from Pelobates cultripes, assembly GCA_933207985.1. Classification (NCBI taxonomy): domain Eukaryota; kingdom Metazoa; phylum Chordata; class Amphibia; order Anura; family Pelobatidae; genus Pelobates; species Pelobates cultripes. The sequence continues at coordinate 328,930,505 of OW240912.1, read as the reverse complement.
TTCTTTGCAAACTAAAGGCACAGCTATGTGGCCTAGTTGTGACCCTATTTATGCCAATTTATTTTTTAACACATCCTAATCGTACACATTTATAATATATACATGTTTTATATTTTAGGGCAATTTTGTATACTGCATTTTTTTTCCAATGACAGAAAATTATATAAATTCATATATCGAATCTATGATACTGTAGTAGATGATTTACTGCAAACCAATTAGTTTGAATGACTATCTGTTCCTGTCCAAATTAAAGATAATAAAGTTGCGTGCACGCAGAAGTAAATTCACACTGAGACACAGAGTTCAGGTTAATGAAAGAACTTCGGAGAAGTTTAATGGCTTCTGATTAAAAAGCAGGCTCGCAGGCCCTTTTAAAGGCATTATTACATCATTGAAGAAAATCAAGATATAGACAAATAGACATTGTTAATTGGCTTAGGTGCTAAGTAGTTTGTAAAATGCCCTCCCTACGGGGTGTACCATCTTAGGTCACTATCCTCGTCATGATTGTCTCCTCCAGGTTTTAGCGCCATTTTGTTAACATGAGGAGCTCACTCGACGGGAGGGGCATTTTGGCAGCTATCCATTTAGAGTGTAGCCTGGCACTGTTAGTTTCTCAAGGTTAGGTTTCAAGGCTTTTAGTAAATACACATTTTATCAAACCTATTTCTTGCTGACATGCAAATTCTATGTTCTATAGACAAAGCTTTCTTGTAAAACTATGGGGCCTCTTAGAGGTATAGCAAGAGGATTTAAAGGGGCCTTACAGATTTATAGAGGCCTAATAATTCTACAACAATACGATATGTTACATAATGACCCTAGCAACAAAAGTATCAATCCAGCTGCCAGGCATACCCTGGAGTTACCAACAAAGAAGCCTGAAGGAAAGTGCATACAGGGCACAGTTCACTAAACGATTCTCTGGGCCTGATTAAAAAAAAAAACTGTGATGATAACCAAATAGAAAACTCTGTAATATTTAGTATAAATCAACATAAAATGTTAGCAGTATGTGTGTTTGATAATCTAGCTGCTTAACAAAATATTTGTAATGTGCCTTCGTTGGTACCTGTGCCTTAAAGAAAGCAAAATTTAACTGGTCTTAAAGCAGCAAAGTTTAATAAGGGATCTATGTCTGTGCCATATATATACCACTGGCTCAAACTTCCAATTGGTAAAATGTAACATAATACTGTGTGCCTGATATTCTCTGACAGCTCTAGAGTCTGCCATATGTGGTGACACTGTGTATAGCACCTCTGGTAGTTTGGTACTTACTGATAGTGCTGCATCTCAGGCTGTATTTTCCAGAACAGACTACACACCCTGCCTTCACAGTGCTACACTGTACAGATCTTGTATATATTCAGTAGTGGTGTGGTGTACCTACCACGGTCACAGGCGTCACTGCTGCAACCAGGCCCATCACTCCAGGGGGCCCGGCCTCAGTGGCAGCCCCTGCGGCCATGGGTGCAAGCATATGTTCAGCCTCGGTCCGTAGTTGTTGCTGTGCTGCACCCCTCCTGCCGCAATATGTAGCATAGTCGAGGCGCTCTGACAGGATGTGCTCACTGGAGGGGAGGGAGAGAGACACATGGAGGGGCTGGGGGGGGAGAGAATGGAACATGGATGGTCTATGGGGGAGGGACTGAGACACATGGAGGGGCTGTAGGGGCATGGGACACATGTAGGGGCTTAGTGAGGGAGGAAATAAGACACATAAATGGGCTGGGGGGAGTAAATGAAACACATGGAGGGGCTTTGAGGGGAAATGAGACACATGGAGGGGCTGTGGGGGAATGCGATACATGAAGGGGCTGTGGGAAATGAGACACATCGAGGGTCTGGGGGGGGTGAGATGGTGAGGGGTGTGAAGAATTAGACACAGACAATTAGGCCTTGGGCACTTTTTGTACCGGGGCCTGGTGGTTTCTAGTTATGCCTCTGGTATTCAGATTAGTATTGTATATACTTTATTTCACCTTGTTCTTTCACTATTTTGTAAATTGTCTTTCGTATCTTATATGGAGTGTCTCAGTTTATTTATTAGCTTTTTTCTATTATCCTTTTAAAGTAAAATGTTAACTCCTTACTGCCTAATACTAGTTGGTCAGGGCCTCTCTGTTCTGCTCCTATTTTGTTTTTAGGCGCTTAATTTTTTATATTTAAACTACTTCAGTTTGGATTCCTGGTTTGCACGTGATAAACTAAAACTGTACTAAAGGACATCTGTCATGCCCAAAACTACATTTGCTCCTTAAAAATGTAATCGGATTTCATGAGACCTTCAAGAGAGCAGAAGAGACCTACCACAAGTAGTTCTTCTGCTGTCCACTGCTAGTACTGGCTAGGGAGTATAGGAATGGATGCAGTGGCGTACACATGACCCATGGGGCCCCGGTGCGAAAATTGATCCGTGGGCCCCCTCCCAGCGCGGGCCGGGCCGCAACACATGGCGGTGGGCACCTGGTCGCAGGGGTTACAGGGCTGCGACCCCTGCGACCGCGGTATGTACGCCAGTGCATGCAGATGCACACACACTTAAAGGACCACTCTAGGCACCCAGACCACTTCAGCTTAATGAAGTGGTCTGGGTGCCAGGTCGAGCTAGGGTTAACCCATTTTTTCATAAACATAGCAGTTTCAGAGAAACTGCTGTGTTTATGAATGGGTTAAGCCTTCCCCTATTTCCTCTAGTGGCTGTCCCATTGACAGCCGCTAGAGGCGCTTGCGTGCTTCTCACTGTGATTTTCACAGTGAGAGCACGCCAGCGTCCATAGGAAAGCATTATGAATGCTTTCCTATGTGACCGGCTGAATGCGTGCACAGCTCTTGCCGCGCGTGCGCATACAGCCGACGGGGAGGAGAAGAGGAGGATCGGAGGAGGAGAGCTCTCCGCCCAGCGGTGGAAAAAGGTAAGTTTTACCCCTTTCCAGAGCCGGGCGGGAGGGGGTCCCTGAGGGTGGGGCACCCTCAGGGCACTATAGTGCCAGGAAACGAGTATGTTTTCCTGGCACTATAGTGGTCCTTTAAAGGACCACTACAGACACCAGATCACATCAGCTCCAGTAGAAGTTGTCTGGGTGTCCAAGGAATTACTCTAGTTTAACCCTGCAGCTGAAAACACTTAGCAGTTTCAGAGAGCACCTGCTGGCTCGCACTGGTAATCCAGCGCTGCATTGTCCCGCGGACAGCCGGCTAGAACACCTGAAACGTCCATAGGGAAGCATTGAGTAATGCTTTCCTATGGGCTGATTTGAGTCGTCTTGGCGGTAGCGTGGAGCTGAAGGCAAAGGATCTCAAGCCGCCAAAGGGAGATCAGCTGGAAAGGTAAGTACTGAAGACACACACACACTTACAGACGCATACACACTAGCTAACAGACACACACATTTACTGACAGAGACACAGTCAGCGACAGACATACATACACACTCACTTACAAAACATACACTCTCATTGACAAACACACACTCACTAACAGACATCAAAAAGACTCACTAACACACACTCAGTAAGACACACACAGTAACACACTCACTGACACTCACTAGCAGACACACACACTAACACACTAACACTCACTAGCAGACACACACTAACACTCACTCTAACACTCACACACACTAACACTCACACAAACTAACACTCACTCTAACACTCACACACACTAACACTCACACACACTAACACTCACACTAACACTCACACACACTAACACTCACACTCACTCTAACACTCACACACACTCACTCTAACACTCACTCTAACACTCACACACACTAACACACACACACACTAACACTCACACATGATTTTTTTTTTTTTTTTAATATAATCCCCCCAGCCTCCTTACCTCTTGGAGTGCTGGGGGGGATTATTCCCTGGGGTCCAGTGGGGCTCCTGGGCGGGCGGGCGGCCGGTCGGGCAGGCAGGCGGGCGCGCCGCGTAGGGATGCCGGCGCCGGAAGATAACGGCATCTTCCGGCTCCGGTATCATTGCGGTGCGCGAGGGAGCTGAAGAGGAAGCACTGAGTGCTCCCTCGCGCGCCCGCCTGCCCGACCGGCCACCCGGGGTCAGCAGGGCGTACATACCGGGTCGCAGGGGCGGCCGGGCCCCCTGGTGGGCCGGGCCCGGTCGCAGTCGCGACCCCTGCGACCCTGGTATGTACGCCAGTGAATGGATGCCACTCCATTCAGATGCGGGCATGCTGGCAACGAAGACAGCATGTCGGTGCCATGGAGGAGGTTTGCCAGGTAAATCAATGAAGAGATTGGGCAGAGTACAGATGGATCACAGATGGTTGTTACAGAAGTTTAACACAGACCTCTGTAATAATATTATGGCAAAAGAGTTGTGGGTTAGATAAGTGGTGACAGGTTACCATTAAGTAAATTTGTAAATCTATCAAGTGGCTATGAAAAACAGTTACCGTATATACTCGAGTATAAGATGAGTTTTTCAGCACATTTTTTGTGCTGAAAAACCTCCACTCGTCTTATACTCGAGTCAATGTATGTATTATGGCAACTTACATTGCCAGAATACAGACAAGGACCGCGGGCTCATTACAAGCCTGGCGGTCCTGTTGGGGGCTGGCAGGAAGCGTTTACTTACCTTTCCTGCAGCTCCTGTCAGCACCCTTCTCTCTCCTCTGGTCCGGTCAGCTCCCCTGCAAGTCTCGCGAGAGCCTCGGGGTCAGAGCGTTGCCACGGTTTACCGTGGCAACGCTCCGCGCGGCACTCACACCGCAAGACTTGCAGGGAAGCTGACCGGACCGGAGGAGAGAGAAGGGAGCTGACAGGAGCTGCAGGAAAGGTAAGTAAACGCTTGCTACCAGCCCCCTCCTACACAGTGCACACCACTGGACCACCAGGGAATGAGAGCCCCCCTCCCTTGCCAGCTAACAAGCAGGCAGGGGGAACGAAGAAAAATAACATAAAAATTTTAATAAATAAAATAACATAAAAATAATAATATTAAAAAATATATATTAAAATAATAATAATAATATAAAAAATAATAATAAAAATGCCCACCAAGGCTCTGCATCACATACACATACACTGTACTCATTCATACACACTGCATTCATACACACACTGCACTCATACACACACACACTGCATTCATACACACACACACACACTGCATTCATACACACACACACTGCACTCATACACACACACTGCACTCATACACACTGCACTCATACACACACACACACTGCATTCATACACACACACTGCACTCATACACACACACACACACTGCACTCACACACACACTGCATTCATACACACACACTGCATTCATTGTCACACACACTGCATTCATTATATACACACACTGTAAATAAATATTCAATTAATATAATTTTTTGGGGGATCTAATTTTATTTAGAAATTTGCCAGTAGCTGCTGCATTTCCCACCCTAGTGTTATACTCGAGTCAATAAGTTTTCCCAGTTTTGGGGGGTACAATTAGGGGTCTCGACTTATTTTCGGGTGGACTTATACTCGAGGATATACGGGTAAGTTCATTCTAGATGGCATCCAAATCAACACAATCATATGTGTCTGTGTACATTTTATATATTGTTATATTGTTTATATTATACATTTATTTTTTTCCAGAAACATGTTACAAAGGCAATGGAAGACATTACCAAGGAAATGTTAATACTACAATTTCTGGTATTCATTGTCAAAAATGGAGTCAACAGGTAATACATATTTAATAAATTATTCCACACCTTTGTTGTTATATAGATATAATGATGTACGATACTCCCTTTATGTGTAGCAAGTCAGTTTAGAGTATGTATGATTCAAGAGTTGAACGTTTATTTAAACCTCTTTTCCACCCTTAGAGATCAGTTTAAATTGTTATAATCTGTTAAAATCAACAGTGGATGTTTTCATAACAATGCTTGTAAAGTTAATCCAAGTAAAGGTGTAGTTCAAAGGCCATGACTATTTTTCTGTACACACTTTTGTTTTATTAGGTTGAATCAGAAAACATAATTAAGTTTTGAGATGCTGCATTGAGATATAAACAAAACCTGTGTAATAGTTTTTTTTGTTTGTTTTTTAGTGAAACAATTAGATAATGTGCAGCTGCATGTGTACTGCTAATTATTGTGTGAGAAACTGGGTACATTTTTATTTAGCACTGATGATACACATGCTTACCAATTCCATTAGACTATAGCGGAATGGATGCTCTAGCTACACTTTTATTTCCTTTTGTTCAGCTGTCCTTACACCCCCCTGTTTGTTTACCGAACCAACTATGTGTGGGTCCACAGATTCCTGTTGTATTTTGGTCACCCTGTGCCCATTATTGGTGCAGGGTATGTTGAATGTATTGCTTGTCTGTGCCTCTCCCCCTCCCCCTTTTTCTTGTCCTATTGTTTCCTCAGCAAGGCGTTGTCCCAGAGACACTGCCAGACCAGTTTAAACTAACTGCTTTGTCCCTCCTCAATCTCCCATCAGCCCTTGCTATTGTCAGACCCCATAAGCTATGCACCATTGTATGTAAAGGAGGCCATTGGGGGGCTTAAAATGTGTGTGCTATGTCTAGTAAAGTCAGTTGACTACCAGAACTATGTTTTGTCTGATTACTGGGGGAATGGATGTCTGTATGTTTTACTGGTTCCAGAGTGGCTGAAGGAAGGAATTAGGGCACGTAACTAGTTGGGTTACCCGTGGTCCGCTAAACTATTAAAGGTAATTTGTTTACCTTGGTATAATATTTGCAGGAAAAGATAGACAGGCAGGCAGGCAGACTCATCAATTTTACAAGAGGCATGAGACTTTTACAGGAGACATGCTCTTAACACCCTAAAACACTTCATCAGCCACATTTATTCAAGACTCCCAAGCAGCTTGTTGTGCTTTTCAGTCTCCACTTGTTCTCCTTGTCCAAATGCTTGCTCTATTTCATCACCATTTATTATGTGCACCAACATAGTTATTGTTTTTAATTTTTACTTTTCTTCCTTCACATTATTGGTTTAGCTTAACAGCTCAGGTTTGATATTACAGGCACTAGGTGAGGAGCCCATTACATCAACTAATATAGAAATATGTGCGTAGCTGTTCTTCCTGGTATCAATTATTTTACAGTTGTTATGATATATTTCTGTTATCAATATGTCAGGTTGTGGTCATTCCTAAACAATCTTTATTGTTTTGTGGTAGCTGCCCCATCTACACAGACGCTTACCTGAGGTTTTCCCAGAGCTGCCTCGGTCTGAAAATTATTGCAGAAACCCTGGAGGAGAAAGCGAGCGCCCCTGGTGTTATACAATGGATCCAAATGTACGATGGGAATACTGCAACATAGCATCGTGCGGGACAAGTAATATTTTATTTTCCTATTATCACACAATTACTTGTGCATTTTTATTGTAAGTCTTACATGTGTCCTGCTGCAGAATGTGGCCCAAAATAACTTTGCATTTAAATAACATAAACATCACTACTGCATCTTGTTCACTGAGATCCTAAGCTTTAATAATTATAAGGATATTTTACATATGGGGAAGAGGTAAGTACCAGGAGCCTTAATCAGTGTCCTCTGTAGTCCAGTTATCATTAATAGCAGAGCTGCAGGAACAGTTTAGAGGGTGTAAAACTCAATGCTGTCCAAGCTCTTCCAGTGTCTGTTTGTGAGGCTTGACAGGTTGAGGAAAGTATCACTTTCTGTCTGCCCACTAGCAACCTCGCACGAGGAGTATAGGAAGGTCTGAGTGATGCACACTGTACAACCACTCCTGCAGCTCTAATATCATCAATCTGACTGGTCTACAGAAGTCATAGGAAGGTGAGTAGCACTCAAATCCTAAACCTGAAAATAAACCATTTACATTAATCCTATGTTTGCCTTTAAACACTAAACACCTCCTGTACCCCAATAATAAATGTTTACCAACTCATGTCCTAAACTAATTCATCCTTAAACAGCCTTTATATTACAACTTTAATACCTTCCAATATGTCAATGTTCTTAACACTAAACAACCTATGTAATCTAACTCTGAAATTAACCCCTCTCCCTATGTTACATTCCCCCTTTACTTATAACATTATCACTAACACTGTATCAACACAGCTGCATACACCCACTATATTCACAAATTAAAACACATAACATTACAAACAGGGCAGAAATATGTACATACATGCATTTACTTTATCAGCCTTATTTTAGGGAGAAGGTGGTGCCTCTATATGTTGTGCCTACAGGCATCTGACATGTAAATCTGGTCATTGGTGGACTTCTCAAATGAGCTGTTATTGTGAGTAGGTGGCTGTATGGTTGTGAGGTGCAATCTGAACAATGCAGGAGGATAAAGGAAGACTCCGGTGTAGACATAATTCAGAGGGTTTGAAAAACACTCATGCACACATATAGGCGCGAGGTTTAAAGAGTAAAAAAAGGAAATAAGCCACATATCTATTGTATACACTGATCAGCCACAACATTAAAACAACCTGCCTAAAATGATTTAGGTCCCCCTAGTGTTGCCAAAACAGCTCTGATGCGTCAAGGCATGGACTCCACAAGACCTCTGAACGTGTCTTGTGGTATCTGGCACCAGATCCTTAAAGGGACACTACAGTCACCAAAACAACTTTAGCTTATAGATCATGCTCCAGCAGTCTATTATAATATGACTGTAATTATGAAGTCACAAAATTGCTAATATGATCTTTCATTGCATTACTTTGTAGAAAAAAAACATATATTAATGTGCGACTTATCTTTGGTCTTTTAATATCAAATATTTAATAGTATTTTACAGAATTTTGACAATAACTTAGTATGAACCTAACTCACTTTATTGTATTGATGTATTTCAGGTGCTGCAAATTTACCTGCGACAATTAAAACAGTGTTTGAATCCCCCATTATGCCTTCCTCATCTTCTTTCTTTTCTTCAACTCACTCCATGATTATCATAATATCCGCCATCTGCAGCTTTGGAGCTTTGACATTAGTGTTGATTGTTGCAGTTTTTTGCTGCCGCAGACAAAAGAAATTGAAAACCAAAAACAGGTGAGGTCTTATCGTCTCTTTGATATGGTAAAGGACATACTCAGTGATCACTTATTAAAGGGGAACTGACACTTTTCAGGATTATTTTATATTAAATTTACTTATTCCTATATTTAACAAATATGCATTTGTCAAATGTGAAAATAATATTACATCTAGAAAGGTATGCCTCTTTATCAGTCAATTGGGTGCCTCCATTTTAGTTCCATGTCAAGCAATATTAAAAGCTTGGTCCTTTAACTGGCAGTCAGCATAGAGAAAGCATACATAGAAGAGTAAAAATTAAGACATGTTTCTATTTTTCCTCTACTTTTGCAATACTTGCCTTCAAATTGCCTTGTCTGAAGTAGGTTATAATGTTGTTTATTAAAACTTTAATATAAATTGAAAAGAAATTGGAGAATCTCATGTAAACAGGTTAATGCAAGCTGTAGGTGGTTTTCAATGTTATATTCAGTGGTGTAATTTCCAGAGAAGTGGCTATTCCTCTTTAAGGAAGTGATTTTTATTTTTTCTTGTATCCATAGGTACAAGATTTATAAAGTGGAATATATATATAAACAGGATTTTCTTGGCACTCACCCTCCAGCGTTGTAGATTAACCAAATCTTGCCCAGGTGCAAGCCCAGCGTAGTAATAGGAGCACTCATAGGACTTTCTTTCCAGTGATCTTTTATTGTGCTATCATATATTGTTCAAAAAATTTAGATCAACGTTTTGACCCCTATATAATATGAAAATATGACACCACAATAAAAGAATCACTGGAAAGAAAGTCCTATGAGTGCTCCTATTACTCCTTGTTTATATATATATATATATAAATATATATATATATATACACACACACACTTTGTATGTATATATATATATATATATATAAAATATCAAAAAATTACCGTCACTCTTGGGCTTAGTTCATCCAATTTATTGTTGGTCAATTCAAGCAAAGTCAACGTTTCAGCTCCCGATCGGAGCTTTCATCAGGACATAAAGAGACATCAGGACAAACGTTGACTTTGCTTGAATTGACCAACAATAAATTGGATGAACTAAACCCAAGAGTGCCGGTAATTTTTTGATATTTTTTATATGATTGGGACTTGGCACCTGGTATTAATGAATTTTGAGTAAGAGTGTAAGAGGTTCAAACTTGTTTCTATATATATATATATATATATATATATATATACTGTGTGTGTATATATATATATATATATATATATTAAGGATGCTTCTTATTGATACAGGATGAACACACATCAACTGTAACAGTGAACAGCAGTGAAGTTCTAGGTTGTGTCAATCTAAAAACAAGCCTACAAAGTGTTAGGTTAAATGTACTGTGTGTAGTCATGTTTTGTGATCTTTTCTTTCAGTGCTAGTATTTTTATTTTAGAATGCATTAAATAATATGAATCAGTAACATACTATATAGCAGGCAGTTAATATTTTAGGGGTACCAAAAAAAAAATATATTTTGTATCAGTTCTATATGGACTATGCCATCAAGCAGTGCAGGACATTAATGCCCATTTGCGGCATAGACCATCATTTGTTAAAAGTACCAGGTATCATTGGATGAGCATCTTCTCTGTCACCTGGGACCCTATTTGTTGACAGATAGTTGACAGATTGACAGATGAAAAGACCCTGCCTGCACAAATCCCCTGCAGAGTGGGAGATTTTCCTCTCATGCTATAAGAACACAGTACAGAGCACTCTGTACTATGTGAACTGACATTAGCAGAGTGAATCCCTCTGTGGTATGATAAAAGGATGGGATTAAAGGGAGGGATTAGGGACAGGATTATGAGTTGGATTATGGATAGGATTATGGATTGGATTATGGATAGGTTTATGAGGGGCTGGATTATGGGTAGAATTACGAGTTGGATCATCATTACATAATCCTATGTGTAGGATTATGGGTTGGATTAGGATCAAAGCTATACATTTAGGGTATAGTACTTGAAAATAGTTCCAGAATGGTGTTTACACACATGAACTGTGGTCAATTTCCCCCCCAAAAAATTAAATCCTATTTTTTTTTCATATTTTTTAGAGGGTATCAAAAGAAAGCTATATTTCTCCTTTAAAATTCAATGTATAATATTTATGAGTACATGTAAACAGAAAGAGTAAAATGGCTAAAGTACCAAAAAGACCTTGTCACAAATGTATTGAATCTCAAAAAAGCCTTGGTCCTTGAAATTGAAAGATGCTTTTTAACTTTTTCTAAATATTATTTTAGTCTACATTTATTCTGGTAAAATATTGAAGTACATGGGAAGCGGTTCCATAGGGGCAGGTGAAGCAGTGCTCCCTACTTTTTAGGTAACAGCATCAGACAATGAAATTAGAACGCTTTAAAGTAGCTGTAGTTTCCCATTTACATGGATCTATATGTTTATGAATGTTGAACAAGGAATGAGCTCTCATTGGATCAGGGGTGAATACATGAGGTTAAATATGTAGAGCCTAACAAGGGTGTGGAATAATACTTCAGAAGTTAGAGTCTAGCACCCTACCATCTTCAAACATCAACAGCCACCACTGCTGATGTAGTAGAGGTGGTGTATGGTGAGATAGAAATACTTAGGTACTTCCCATTGTTTGGTATTAATACAGGGTTATTCACAAATGGGGTAAAACCATCCAGCTTCACACTGGGCTATCCATCAATGTGCGGATGTACAGGACCTCAAAAGTCCTGAATTTGGGATTTCACCCAGACTGAATGCCTCCAAAGGCTGAAATCCAGACTGAATGCTTCAATTCTGGGCCTGGATACATCAAATCCAGGCCGAATTTGAAAAAAATGTGAACTATTTGCCCGCTTGCAGTGCAAGTAGCAAGCGTGCAAATAGTTCAAATACTGTGACAGTGTAAGGGTTAATTATGTAGCAGCTGGCCAGCACTTGCTAAAAAATTAGATATGATAGAGGAGATAAGATAACATGTTGCCAATATTTACAAACATTTATAAACATATTTAAATTACAAATATGTATATGGTAACTTGTCCATTAATACAAGTTGGCAGAAAACACGTTTGAGCCATTTAAACTTGAGGAAACTGGATTTCATGTACAGCATTTGGAAGTTTTTTTTTAACAGTTACAAGAATAAATATATAATATTCAACAAATTTAACAAACAGAGGTTGTGCTGTCAAAATAACAAACATTCTCTTTCATTGTTGTTTTTACAAAGCAAGTCATGCATGATTGTAAAAATCAATATTGGTATTATTAGTAATAACATTATAATCAGGAAGAATTGGATTTGAGAATCAGGAGTTCATTTTTTCTCATTAGGGTATACAGTAGGAAATTGTAGAGCCAACCGTAACATGGAGGGTGGGGAAGGGCTTTAAAGTTTGATAAACTTCAACATAAATCACTATGGTTTTATGCTAACGGTGATTTGCCTCTTACAGGGAGGCTGCTGCACCGACCCTAACTGCTCTGCCATCAGAGCTTTTACTGGACAGGTTACATCCTAACCCTATGTATCAACGACTGCCACTTCTTCTAAATCCTAAACTCCTAAGCCTTGAGTATCCAAGAAATAACATTGAGTATGTGAGAGACATTGGAGAAGGGGCATTTGGACGAGTCTTTCAAGCAAGGTAAAAAAACTGTACTTATGAAATTTTAATCACTAATCTCTTGTCATCTATAATTGGTTCTGTAATAGGTTTTATGATACCTGAACATTTTTATCAGTAATCCCTGAGAATCTTGAAAAAAGAAAGCCTTGAGTTCTAAGAAACCAAGTGTATGCCCAGTAAGTGACCACAGTTCTGAACAAGTTATCTTGAATCCCTACCAAGCCAAGGCATGCAGAGTGTGATAACTGGATCCTCTGTATTTAACAAGATAATTTTACAAGTAGGAGACGAACACCAGCTGTTAAGCTAGAGTATCATTGCTTCCTTATGACTCTTGCATTTGTGTGATGCTGAGAATTTAGCATGTCAACCTGATGTTCTGGAAAATACCCAGAGTCTCATGGTTACATTGGGTTGCACAGATATGCTTCTGGTACTTCTGTTCTTGTTTATCTACATTTGTAATCTAGATGAAACTGATTTATTTCCACTAAACATGAATATTAATTTCAGCAACTGAAAGACAGGAATATCTTAAAATTCTCTTGTTATGTGTGAACTGTTCCTAACCCGTGTTTGGATTTATATTATATCACTGCGTTGCCATATGTTCATCTCGAAAAACTCTGCATTTGTCAAAACAAGTTAAAACAGCTCCTTCTGTTCCTTTTAAAATATTTATATTGACTCATATTAAACACATGCCTTTTGCTAAACTTAGTAACCTCCTGATTTCCCCTGGTACCATATTTCAGCACTCCAGACATAATTCAATGTTTAGCGCCAATGATATGTCATACAACTGGATTCCTCATTCATTCCCAGTCTATATGTACTGACATTTAGTCATGGAGCATGTCTATTCAGGAAGTGTCTGCCAAATAAATCACTGATATTTTTAATGCAGATGCTAAGACTTTACCAATGTAGAGTGTAGAAGCCTAGCCAATAACCAACAGACTTCTCGCATGAAACACTTGTGTATAACTAGAATTTACATAAGCTTTACATTGAAGGCAGCCAAATTCTACATCTTGATTCAATACAGTGGTAATGAACGCAATGTAGGATGAGTGGAAAAGCAAGGACCTTCACCTCTTATGTTTCCAGTAGTGAATGTTGCCTCTACAAAACGTGGACTTATTATTCCATTCTAGTGATGACGTGACAATATTTTGAACTTGTGTATGTCTTTACAAAGCTTAAGCAATTGTAGACATATAAATTATATACTGAAACAATTCAAATTAGCTTACTAAGGGGTGGGTTTAGGTTTTCTTAGTACTAATACTAAATGCACATTGTTGCAAAAGCAGGTAAATGTAGTAACTTACAAATTCCCACATGAAGTCCAATTAGCAGCCTATAAGCAGTCTTGTAATGCCAATGGGTTCTTTGAATTCATGAATTATGTGACATTTCTGCTTCACTATAGTGATGTCAGCATTAAAACATTTTAAAGGTGGCCTGCATATGTATATAATATTTGTAACATCTGATATATGTGTAACCTTGTTATAAGATAGGTTAAAGGGACACTATAGTCACCTGAACAACTTTAGCTTAATGAAGCAGTTTTGGTGTATAGAACATGCCCCTGCAACCTCACTGCTCAATCCTCTGCCATTTAGGAGTTAAATCCCTTTGTTTATGAACCCTAGTCACACCTCCCTGCATGTGACTTGCACAGCCTTCCATAAACACTTCCTGTAAAGAGAGCCCTATTTAGGCTTTCTTTATTGCAAGTTCTGTTTAATTAAGATTTTCTTATCCCCTGCTATGTTAATAGCTTGCTAGACCCTGCAAGAGCCTCCTGTATGTGATTAAAGTTCAATTTAGAGATTGAGATACAATTATTTAAGGTAAATTACATCTGTTTGAAAGTGAAACCATTTTTTTTTTTCATGCAGGCTCTGTCAATCATAGCCAGGGGAGGTGTGGCTAGGGCTGAATAAACAGAAACAAAGTGATTTAACTCCTAAATGACAGTGAAATTCGAGAATGATCCAGTATGCTCTGAGACTTATAAAGTTTGCAAGTCTGAAATCTAAGTCCACAGATATAACAGTGAGATAAGGCAGGGAAATCCATAGAGAAATAAAGCTTGGTAAACTGGTTCACTGGATATAAAAATAACAAAAGTGGAAAGAGAGAATTTTCAAGTGTTCAGTATAAATAGTAATTCACTTCTACAATGAAATAAGCAAAAGATAAACTTAAATATGGGGCAAACAGAAAAATATATGTCCCTCTTGAGAAGTAGCTGGAAAAAACAGAATGTTCTCCAAAGGTCCTATCTAAGGGGCTTGGGATTGTTGTGGACATCAGAGATAGGTAGTGGTTACTTTAGGAGGTCCATTTTTTTTTAGGAAAAAGCTGCACCAGTCAGGTGATGTGTAGCACAGTTTTTTGAACCAGCAGCAACTGTGGCCTGCCTCCTTGATCTTGAATGTTACAAAATCAGACTGAATGTCTCCAGCTAGCTAACATACCTACAGTTAAACCATAATCCTGGCCAGCTTCACATGTGGTGGGTGGAGAACCTCTACCCCATAATGATGTCATAGGCACCCAACAGCCACTTAGGGTCAGGGTCCATAATGATTAATAAAGGTAGAGACCAGTTAACCAATAGTGTGGGAGAGGTGAGAGACTGTGAGAGACTCTCCCCTATCTTAGCACATCTAGCCATGTCCTCAGTGTTCAGTTATACTGTGCTCTCAGTTTATACACTTCACAGTGATTTCTATTGTCTGCTTGATTTTGACCTATTTGCCTGTTACTTCGTTTCTGATGCCTGCCCCTGACCTTGACTTCCGTTGACCATGAGTTTGGTAATCCCTATTTGATACCTTGCTTTTTGCTTACTACTAATACCTGAGCTCCTCCTGTCAAAACCATAACACAGGACTGACCTAAGCCTAACTCACAAACCTAGGTAGGAGTGAGCACCAGACATTAGAGAGGCCAGGCTACCACAGAGTATAAATAACAGAACATCTGCAAGCAGACACAGAGTAAACAGAAGTACATGGTATTGAAAGGCAAATGACCCGTATAACATTTTATATTTATTTAATTAATTGACCCTCACCCATTTAATATTTGGTTTCTAGGTGGTAGCACTGTCATCGGGCACATAGTTGAGATTTTTGTAAAATTCAGCCTCGGATTTAAAACATCCGGGCCCGTATTTGAAGCAGTCGGTTGGGATTTCAGCCGCCTGGCTGTGTTTGGTCCACCTGAAGTTCGTACCAAATTCAGGCCCATTCAGGGCGTGAATTTGCAAAATCTGGACATTGTTAAATAGTGTGAACAATGTCTGCATTTTGCAGTACAAATGGCCCTATAAGCAATAGAATGGTTTTGCCTCACTATTTTTATGTAATAACAACTTGGCAGCACCGGCCCTAATAGGACCACTGACCCTTCATAGGCACGGAGGACAGATTCGCGTGCACGGACTGGAGCAATTCAGCCAGACATGAATGCCAGGCAGCCTCCTTGTCTCCCTCTCGCAAGCTCTGAAATACCAACACTCGCGTAAAGGGAGAGAGATGGTCTGTACCATGCGGAGGTACAGACCAAATAACCAGCCCCCTGGACCACCAGGAATAGTCATCAGCATGCTCTCTCTCCCCTGAAAGATAAAATTAAACTGTAGGCACTCAGACCACTTTTTTGGTCATCTAAATGACCCTGGATGCCCTCACATTATGCATGATGACTTCCTGCACCACCGGAATCCCCATAGGAAAGCACTGATTCATGCTTTCCTATGTGGAAATACTAATGCGAGCGCATTAGGTCTCCCCTGTCAACGTCAGTGGGAGAAGCCTGACACAGTGCTGAGGGACATCGGATTCATGCTTTCGTATGTGGAAACACTAACGCGAGCGCATTAGGTCTCCCCTGTCAACATCAGTGGGAGAAGCCTGACACAGCGCTGAGGGACATCAGCACTGGATTCAGGTAAGAGTTTTAAAACCTTCAGCTCTGTGGGAGGGGGGTGCAAGGGAGGGGGCAGTGTAGGAACCTATAACAGGTTTGTTTTCCTGGCACTATAGAATTCCTTTTAGCAACCATCCTACACCCAAACACCTAACCCTCTGCCACCTTATTAACACACTACACCCTCTGCCATCTTACCCCATATTAACACTACATCCACCTGCCATTATACCCCTACCCCCATTAACACACTACATCCCCTGCTATCCAATCCCCTATTAACTCACTACACCCTCTGCCATCCTACCTCAACTAGCCATAATGAAATTGACTGGGAACAAATATGTCACCATAGCTATACCTTGTAGCTGTAATAAAACATAACTTTTGGAAAAATATCCACTTAATTTTTTCTATGATTAATGAAACATATAATTCAAAAAATCTACCAGAAATCATCAGATGCTAGTGTACAGCCTCACAACTATGATCATGCAGAATGGAGTGTACAGGGAGAACACATCACAAAAAAACAATACTTAGGAGTCATCTTAAAATTCCTAAGCACATTTATAATATATGTAGTGTCTTTCCAAAAGACGCTGTAGATTGTACAATATATTGGAGATTTAAATCAATACATATTGATAAGTTAGCAGAGTCAGATCAAATTCTGGATGCGAGTCAGATCAAATTCTGGATGCGAGTCAGATCAAATTCTGGATGCTATAGGGTTTCCAGGTGGGGAGTTTAAACCATTATAAATGTTTGGTTAGATATACAAAGTCAGTATATGTGGAAATTCATTGTTTAAAAACTTAAACACTTATCTTCATAAGGATGCCCAATGTAATCATCTCTTATCCCTTATCTAGATATCCCAAGAAGATTCTTGAGAATCTTGAGAATTTCCTAATCATATTTTTCTCATAATCAGTCTTGTCCCGCATATACTGCCAATACATTTGACCTGTTCCTCCAATGCTTTAAAACGAACTAGTTGTTTTTTGTTTTGTTTTTTGTTCATTCTTTATAGTTCCTGTTCCAACTGTGGTTTCTAATCATCTGGATTCCCTTAATCTCTTGATTTAATTGAGATAGCTTTTCACTCTGCAAGATATACAAATGTTCATCATTTCAAATGAAAAGTTTTCCAAAGCATTATTCTAAATTTCCACATGCTTTAGATTTGCTTCACTTTTAAAAGTGTGAGCCTTAATTCTAGGATTATTTTATTTATTTTTTCTTTTAAATACCTTAAGGTTGCAGTTTTCCATTTATACTTTAATTCTTTCACTAACAATATTTCCAAATGTTTAAATGTGACCTCTATGTCATCCTCTTTATTTGTTCTACCATCATTAATCTGAGTGGGCGTCCCATCAAAATTAAACAGTATATTTGTTCTATAGTCAAACAGTGACATTTCATCATTAGCCTCATTTATTTTAACCAATACAATTAAAGTGACAAAATGCAACTTGCAATAAGTGACCAGATGTTGCTAAGCAAATATATTACAATCAGTGCAACCACCAAATAAGAATCAATAACTCAAGCACTAAAAAGACATTATATATATATATATATATATATATATATATATATATATATATATATACACTGCTCAAAAAAATAAAGGGAACACTTAACCAACACAATGTAACTCCAAGTCAATCACACTTCTGTGAAATCAAACTGTCCACTTAGGAAGCAACACTGAGTGACAATCAATTTCACATGCTGTTGTGCAAATGGGATAGACAACAGGTGGACATTATTGGCAATTAGCAAGACACCTCCAATAAAGGAGTGGTTCTGCAGGTGGTGACCACAGACCACTTCTCAGTTCCTATGCTTCCTGGCTGATGTTTTGGTCACTTTTGAATGCTGGCGGTGCTTTCACTCTAGTGGTAGCATGAGATGGAGTCTACAACCCACAGAAGTGGCTCGGGTAGTGCAGCTCATCCAGTATGGCACATCAATTCGAATAGTGGCAAGAAGGTTTTCTGTGTCTGTCAGCATAGTGTCCAGAGCATGGAGGCGCTACCAGGAGACAGGCCAGTACATCAGGAGATGTGGAGGAGGCCATAGGAGGGCAACAAGCCAGCAGCAGGACCGCTACCTCTGCCTTTGTGCAAGGAGGAACAGGAGGAGCACTGCCAGAGCCCTGCAAAATGACCTCCAGCAGGCCACAAATGTGCATGTGTCTGCTCAAACGGTCAGAAACAGACTCCATGAGAGTGGTATGAGGGCCCGACGTCCACAGGTGGTGGTTGTGCTTACAGCCCAACACCGTGCAGGACGTTTGGCATTTAACAGAGAACACCAAAATTGGCAAATTCGCCACTGGCGCCCTGTGGTCTTCACAGATGAAAGCAGGTTCACACTGAGCACATGTGACAGACGTGACAGAGTCTGGAAACGCCGTGGAGAATGTTCTGCTGCCTGCAACATCCTCCAGCATGACCGGTTTGGCAGTGGGTCAGTAATGGTGTGGGGTGCATTTCTTTGGGGGGCCGCACAGCCCTCTGTGTGCTCGCTAGAGGTAGCCTGACTGCCGAGATGAGATCCTCAGACCCCTTGTGAGACCATATGCTGATGCGGTTGGCCCTGGGTTCCTCCTAATGCAAGATAATGCTAGACCTCATGTGGCTGGAGTGTGTCAGCAGTTCCTGCAAGACGAAGGCATGCTATGGACTGGCCCGCCCGTTCCCCAGACCTGAATCCAATTGAGCACATCTGGGACATCATGTTTCTCTCCATTGATCAACGTCATATTGCACCACAGACTGTCCAGGAGTTGGCAGATGCTTTAGTCCAGGTCTGGGAGGAGATCCCTCAGGAGACCATCCGCCACCTCATCAGGAACATGCACAGGCATTGTAGGGAGGTTGTTCAGGCACGTGGAGGCCACACACACTACTGAGCCTCTTTTTGACTTGTTTTAAGGACATTACATCAAAGTTGGATCAGCATGTAGTGTGTTTTTCCACTTTAATTTTGAGCGTGACTCCAAATCCAGACCTCCATGGGTTGAAAAATTTGATTTCCATTTTTTAATTTTTGTGTGATTTTGTTGTCAGCACATTCAACTATGTAAAGAACAAAGTATTTCAGAAGAATATTTAATTCATTCACATCTAGGATGTGTTATTTTTGTGTTCCCTTTATTTTTTTGAACAGTATATATATATATATATTTATATATAGCCACTATTATATAATATGTTGTGTCTCCCTCTCATTTTTTTATCTATCTATCCATCTACAGTGAGAGAGAAAAAAGTAGTTGATCCCCTGCTGATTTTGGTTGATGTATTTTATCAGTGAGAGACAGAATAACAAATATAAAAATCCAGAAAAACGCATGTCAAAAAAGTTATACATTGATTTGCATGTATTTGACTCCTTTGACTTAGTACTTAGTGGCAAAACCCTTGTTGACAATCACAGAGGTCAGATGTTTCTTGTAGTTGGCCACCAGGTTTGCACACATCTCAGGAGGGGATTTTTTCACACTCCTCTTTTCCGATCCTCTCCAAATCTTTAAGGTTTCGAGGCTGATGTTTGGCAACTCGAACCATAAGCTCCCTCCACAGATTTTCTATGGGATTAAGGTCTGGAGACTGGCTGGGCCATTTCATTATTCTCCACCCGGGGCTATAAAAAAAAAAAAAACGAGGCGGGGGGGCGAGCCTATTGCGAGGCAGAAGCGGGGCTAGTACCTACCCAAAGCAGCACAGGAAGAGGGAAGAAGGAAGGAGCCTCTGCTTCCCCAACAACCAACTTCTTCCACTCCCCCTTCCAGCCATAATGGAAAGAGGTAAGTCTGTGTGTGTGGGACTGTGACTGTTTGACTGGCTGCCTGCCTGCCTGTGTGTGTGTGACTGTCTGCCTTCCTGCCTGTGTGTCTGCATGTATGTGTGAGTGTGTGTGTGACTGTCTGCCTGTGTGTGTGACTGTCTGTCTGTGTGTGTGTGTGACTGTCTCTCTGTGTGACTGCCTGCCTGTGTGTGTGACTGCCTGCCTGTGTGTCTGCATGCCTGTGTGTATGTGTGTGTGTGTGTGACTGCCTGCCTGTGTGTGTGTGTGTGTGTGTGACTCTACTTCTGTGTGACTGCCTGCGTGTGTGTGTGTGTGATTGTCTGTCTGACTGCCTGTGTGTGACTGTTTGCATGTGTGTGTGTGTGTGTGTGTGTGACTGTCTGACTGTGTGTGACTCCAATTGTGTGTGTTGCTGTAGCTGTGCCGTTGTGTGCCTGTATGTGTGACTATCTGCCTTTTACTGAGTGTGTGTGCCTATCAGTGTGCGTGAGTGTCTGCATGCCTGTAACCGAGTGTGTATGACTGTCTGCCTGTGACTGTGTGTGTGACTGTGTGCCTGTAACTGTGTGTGACTGTCTGCCGTTAACTGTGTATTTTGCTCTGTGACTGTCTGCCTGTAACTGAACATGTGTGATTCTCTGCCTGTAACTGTGTGTGTGTGTGTGACTGTCTTCCGGTAACTGAGTGTGTCTGACTGTCTGCCTGTGCCTGTGTGTGTGACTGTATAGAGGCAATTTGGTGGGGGGTGCCATGAAGAGTTTTCGCCTAATGGCCTAAAGCCAGCCCTGCATGTGGTAGCCCAGGAATGAGAATTACCCCATGATAGCATACCATCATACCATTTGCAAAAGTAGACAACCCAAGCTATTGCAATGTCCAGTCTTTCTTAGTAGCCACTTAGTCACAAACACTGGCCAAAGTTAGCCTTCATATTTGTTTTTGTGTGAAAAAAGCAAAAAAATCATATTTGGCCAGTGTTTGTGACTAAGTGGCTACTAAAAATGACTGGACACACTCCATTTGCAATACTTTGGGTTGTCTACTTTTGCAAATGGTATGCCATCATGGGGGTAATTCTCATTGCTGGGCTACCATACGATCTCAAAGGCAACATAACCAATCTGGCAAATTTCAATTTGAAAAAAATGAAATTCAAGCATTATATTTGACTCTCTAACTTTCCAAAACACCGTAAAACCTGTACATGGGGGTTCTGTTATACTTGGGAGACTTCACTGAACACAAACATAAGTGTTTCAAAACAGTAAAGCATATTACAACAATATCATCAGTAAAAGTGCTGTTCATATGTGAAAAATGCAAAAAATTTCACTTTTACTAAATATATCATCATAGTAATACAAGTTACCCTTTTGAAACACTAATATTTGTGTTCAGCTAGGTCTCCTGAGTAAAACCGTACCCCCCATGTACAGGTTTTATGGTGTCTTGGAAAGTTACAGGGTTAAATATAGTGCTTGCGAATTACATACTCTGCACTTTCTGCCTGGGTTGTCAGGCACGTTAATCAAATTTTAATTAATTAAATCACATAATTATGTTAAAAAATTACTTAAATATACACGTAGAATTTTAATATATATACATATATATGTATTTAAATTCTATGTGTATACTTATGTAGTTATTTATGTAATTATATATATTTATCTATATATAAATATTTGCAGTTATTTGTATTTTATATATAGATATATATAGAATGTCATTCTAAGTGCATTTTGTTACCTATATATATATATATATTATTATTATTATTATTATTGCCATTTATATAGCGATAACAGATTCCATGGTGCTTTACAATATTTTGAGAGGGGGGATGTAACAATAAATAGGACTATTACAAGAAAACTTACAGGAACAATAGGTTGAAGAGGACCCTGCTCAAACGAGCTTACAGACTATAGGAGGTGGGGTATTGGAAACATTAGGACAGGAAATATCAAGTAGGAGTGAAGCAGAGCTGGAGGAGAGAGCAAAGCACTGTCCCATAGGAGAGAACAGGAGACAGGTATGTAAGGTAAAGATTACTCTGGGAGGTCATAAGCTTTCCTGAAGAGATGGGTTTTAAGGCCCTTCTTAAATTATTGAAGACTAGGGGAGAGTCTGATGGCAGTAGTCAAGCTATAGCATAGGAGAGGAGCCGCCCGTGAGAGGTCCTGCAAGCACGAGTTGGCCGTACGGGTGCGAGCAGCGGTCAGGAGGTGGTCACGGGCAGAGCGTGAGTGTGTGTGTGCCTATCAGTGTGCGTGAGTGTCTGCATGCCTGTAACCAAGTGTGTATGACTGTCTGCCTGTGACTGTGTGTGTGACTGTGTGCCTGTGACTGTGTGTGACTGTCTGCCGTTAACTGTGTGTTTTGCTCTGTGAGTGTCTGCCTGCAACTGAACATGTGTGATTGTCTACAGGAAAAAGTTAAAAAAGGTTAGCGCTAATAATACAAAGAATAAAAATGAATAAAAAGGCAGCAGCCTAATAGGGGTTCACCCTCTAACCCTCTACAGTGAAAGTATACAGAAAAACAAAGAAGAGGCTGCGCCAAAATATTTAACGGATAAAATAATAGAGTATAATGTAAAAGAGTTCCAGTATAAAATTGGTGAGAGTAATAATATAAAATAATATAAAAGAGTCCCAGTATTAAATGTTGTCCGAACTGGTATGGTGTCTTCTTTATTGGTAGTCGTCCGTCTCACGATATGAAAGACACAATGGGAAAGAACCAGTCGTGCAGATTGTATAAATAAGTGATAGTGAAGTTAAAATATAAATTGCGCACTCACATTTCCATGAGCTAGGACTAGCTCTAGTATGATGGGCATACAGCGGATAACCCTCCGCTTATGGGGGTGCTTGTCCTCCTGGAGAGTGGTGGTGTCCAATTCTCAGGAAAAGAGAAAAACAGCAAATAGTGCTCTCTGCTTTTCTGTTTTTCTCTTTTCCTGAGAATTGGACACCAGCACTCTCCAGGAGGACAAGCACCCCCATAAGCGGAGGGTTATCCGCTGTATGCCCATCATACTAGAGCTAGTCCTAGCTCATGGAAATGTGAGTGTGCAATTTATATTTTAACTTCACTATGACTTATTTATACAATCTGCACGACTGGTTCTTTCCCATTGTGTCTTTCATATCGTGAGACGGACGACTACCAATAAAGAAGACACCATACCAGTTCGGACAACATTTAATACTGGGACTCTTTTATATTATTTTATATTATTACTCTCACCAATTTTATACTGGGACTCTTTTACATTATACTCTATTATTTTATCCGTTAAATATTTTGGCGCAGCCTCTTCTTTGTTTTTATGTGTGATTGTCTGCCTGTAACTGTGTGTGTGTGTGTGACTGTCTTCCGGTAACTGAGTGTGTCTGACTGTCTGCCTGCCCGCAGAGCGGAGGGTACGAGGAGGGGCATATCTATGGATTAGTGAAGAGATATAAGAGGGGCTAGAATTGTTCAGTGCTTTAAATGTATGGGTTAGCACTTTGAATTGACTCCTATAGCATACAGGGAGCCAATGTAAGGACTGGCAGAGGGGTGAGGTGTGAGAGGACCGACTAGAGAGGAAAATCAGTCTAGCTGGGCAATACGGCTTTTGGGGAGACCAATCAGGAGAGGGTTACAGTAATCCATGCGGGAAATTACTAGAGCATTGGCAAGCTCCTTGGTAGCATCTTGCTTAAGAAAGGGGCGGATGCGGGCTATGTTTTAGAGTTGGAACCTACAGGACTTGGCAACAAACTGGATGTGAGACTCAAAGGTGAGACCAGAGTCAGGTATGACGCCAAGACAGCGTGCTTGCAGGGATGGACTTATGTGGATATCACTGACTTGAAGGGAGAGCGAGAGAGGAGGATCAGTATTAGGAGGAGGAAAGACAAGGAGTTCAGTTTTAGAGAGGTTAAGTTTCAGAAAGCGTGAGGACATCCAGTCAGAGATGGAAGAAAGGCAAGCAGTGACACGTTGCAGGACGGCAGGGGAGAGGTCCGGGGAGGAGAGGTATATCTGAGTGTCATCAGCATACAGGTGGTAGTGGAATCCAAAAGAGGCAATAAGTTTACCAAGAGAGGCAGTATAAAGAGAAAATAGAAGGGGACCAAGGACAGACCATTGGGGAACTCCAACCGAGACAGGACGAGGGGAGGAGGTATCCTTGGAAAAGGAGACACTGAATGAGAATTGGGAGAGATAGGAGGAAAACCAAGAGAGGACAGAGTCACAGAGACCGAGCGATTGAAGAGTTTGAAGGAGGAGAGCATGATCAACGGTTTCAAACGGTGTCATATATATATATATATATATATATATATATTAATAACAAAATACAGTTAGAATGAGATTACATATGTATATATAATTTATTTACATTTTTTTAAATATTTTATTTATTATTGTAATTATATGTATATATGTAAACATAAAATATATATAGATATGTATTATATGTATAATATATATCTTGTATATATGTAATGTCATTCTAAGTGTATTTTAATATTACTATATGTACTTATATTAACATTAAAATACACTAACTATGACGTTACATATATATAAGATGTGTATATATATATATATATATATATATATATACATTTAATTTATTTTAACATGTTTAATTATTATTTTTTTTACACCTCCCACCAGCAGGGGGACTGCCTGATAGTCCAGACAGTCCACCTGCTGGTAGATCCACAGCCAGCTATAGGGGGCCATATTTAATGGGGGAGGGCTGCCTGGGCTGTCAGGCAGTCCTCCCGATGAGAATCGCGGTGAAGGTAAGTACTGCTGACCTCCTGGGGTTGAAAGCCATTATGGCGTTCTATGCCGCCGCAACAGCTTTAAAGCCCATTTAATGCGGGACGGCATAGAACGCCGTAACAGCGTTAGGAGGTTAAGGGGTTAAAAAGAGCTAAAGTTGTTTATGTGGTGACAGGTTCCCTGTTCTATGTTTCTATGATTTCCCAGCCAATCCAATGCTTTTTTATAGAAAGCCACATAGCTACTCTGACAGAGTACTCAGGGTATATGAGGAAGAATGCCCAAGGGTACAACCTTGTCAGTTTATAGAAGTGAGACTACTCTTGAAATCACCACTTTTATAAAGAAATAAGGGACACTTTAAATACTGTAACCATGTCAGCAACGTTTAGAGATTTAGAGAGTTCCTTTAATTGCATATGTGCAGTTTTCATGATCTGCAAAAGTATGTAAAGGATGAAGACTGGGCTGCTTTAAACGCATATGTGATCGCTGGAATGCTCTTACTCCAGTCTGCTGTTGATTGTGTCTCATAAATGCTTAAGCCCCACTATCTGCTAAGACAAATATTAACAGTGCTTTTCAGAAACTAGACATGACTCTAAATGCATTTTTAGACCGTGCTAAAAAGTTATGTGTGAAACTGTATTTATTGAATTACGTAGAAGCAAAAAAAAAAAAGCAACCGTTAAAAAGATTCTTCAGACACATTCATAAATTCTCTTAGAATTGGTTGCCGTGACTAAGTATTAATATACAGATAAGTCAAATTAGATGTGATTTTGTTTGCAATGTGCAAAGAATAACTGTGGTTTATATTTCCATTTCACATAAACGGATTTGTGAATATACTCTAAATCGTTTGGCCCTTTGTGACATATGTATATCATTCTTTTTGGATATTGTCTGCTTGGTATTTATAATCAAATGATAATACATACCTATGCAAAATATGGACTTGTCTGATGTCCTGAAGTGCACAGATTTAAATGTGTTTTAGTCTGCATAAAACCCAATTTTTTATTTTAGTAACTATTTTATTTGTACAGGTAACTAGCTCTGAGCAATTCCCTCTGATTTCTGAACAACATAAATTCTTAACAGAAAGGATACTACAGACTGATAAAGCTTCGGGGATTTTGTTCCACATTAACAATTTCATGCTGATGTTTCTGCCACTTTTTTTTTATCCGAACAGTTTTAACCCCTTAAGGACACATGACATGATTCCATTTTATTCCAGAAGTTTGGTCCTTAAGGGGTTAAGCTAATGTTATCTATAGAATATACATGTTATAATCTGTAATCATTATAAACATTTTGTTATCCCTTTTTCAATTAAATGTCTGATTAAACATAGCATGCAAATATTTAAAAGTGGATTGAAGGGTTTCCACATTATTGTTTACTGCAGTAGTTTCCAAACCAGTCCTCAAGTCATGCCTATTAGTCCAGGATTTAGGGATTTAAAATCATGAAAATGATCTGAGGCAAGGGGTGGAGGCAATCATGAGAAGACCCGCACCACTGGAAAGAGGAGAGTAAAATCACCTTAAAACGCTTTTCACAGGTGGGACGGCCACCAAAACTGTTATTGAACATAACAGGAGTATATGTTTGTATTCCTAAAACTGTAATGTTCCTTTAACCCCTTAAGGACACATTACATGTGTGACATGTCATGATTCCCTTTTATTCCAGAAGTTTGGTCCTTAAGAGGTCAAATGTGGTATGAGGCAGACAACTTGAAATGACAATGTGCTGATATCTATATCTCTAGAACAGTGCTTATATTTGTAGATTCTGTTTGTTAGTATGGAAATGTCTCACGTTAATGAAATGTTCTTATTATTTAACAGAGCTCCAGGGCTACTACCATACGAACCATTCACCATGGTTGCAGTAAAGATGCTCAAAGAAGAAGCCTCAGCTGATATGCAGGCTGATTTCCAGAGGGAGGCAGCACTGATGGCGGAATTTGACCACGCAAATATTGTAAAGCTTCTAGGTATTATTATAATTCTTTATGTAGTAATGATGAACAGCTTAATACCTCCACATTATTTTAATTTATTTATTGGATATTTTATCAAGTATAATATACATGTTTTCTTATTTTCTGGTATAACCTGGCAGGCACATACAATGTAATACATTTAAACATATGGTTTTATGATCATACAGAACGTACATTGAATGTACATTGGATTAGAAATCTGACTAAAATCTTACTGTGCAGTAGTTATTCAGCATACTGTACAGACAAAATCAACTTTAAATGGATATTTGAAACATCAAAAACACTACAATGACCATGTTCCTGAAGTCTGACGATCATAAAAATCGCTGTGTCGAAGATATGGCAGCATTCACATTTGTCAGTCACTAGATGCATTTTCCCTTGAATACTTTAAATTAAAGTCTTCACATTGTGCATCACCTCGCACATTGTAATGCTACCTAAAGCTGTGACTGCTTCTCATTGAGTAGCATCCTAGAAGCATCAAATTGCAAATAGCAGTGGATGGCATGCCTGCCCGGTAGGTCCTCATTGCTACTTGTGAGAAGCACTAGAGTCATCCAGTAAGTTAAATTGAACTCAGAAAATGAGGATTGTCTGGTCATTGGCGATTGAATGATGTGAGATACAGGATGAGTAAAAATGTACGCTTTTAACTTACACAGTATGTGCTTGAGATCACCAAGCTGTTCATACTGACAATATTCTCAATTCAATAGCTGTAAACATTTCTAAATTTGCCTAAATATTTTTAAAATAATAATTATAAAATTATTACTAAAAAGAAACATGATCTCATAAATCCATTCTATTGCAAATAAATTGTATTTGGTTTTTACTCCATTCCATTTTTCCACTTTTTATTATAATTATTATTATTGCCATTCATATAGAGCCGTAGCGCTTTACAATATGAGAGGGGGGATTTAACTATAAATAGTACAATTACCAGAAAACTTACAGGAACAATAGGTTGAAGAGTTCCCTGCTCAAACAAGCTTATAGTCTATAGGAGGTGGGGTGTAAAACACATTAAGACACGAAATATCAATCAAATAAGGTGGGCGTTAAGCAGAGCTGGAGGAGAGAGTAGAGTTCTGCCCTTTAGGAGAGAGCGAGAGAGAGAGACAGGTATGTAAGGAAGAGGTTACTCTGTGCGGCCATAAGCTTTCCTAAAGGGATGGGTTTTGAGGCACTTCTTAAATGATTGAAGACTAGGGGAGAGTCTGATGAGCAGGCTCTTCCATAGGAAGGTAACTGCCCGCGAGAAGTCCTGCAAGTGCAAGTTGGCCGTGCGGGTGCGAGCAGCGGACAGGAGAAGGTCATGGACAGAGCGGAGGGACTAGAACTGGTCAATGCTTTTATATCTCTGTGATGAGATATAAGAGGGGCTAGAACTGGTCAATGCTTTGTAGGTATGGGTTAGAACTTTGAATTGACTCCTCTAGGATACAGGAAGCCAATGTAAGGACTGACAGAGGGGTGAAGTGTGAGAGGACCGACTAGAGAGTAAAATCAGTCTGGCGGCGGTTATTCAATATAACAAATGTTTTACTGCACCTCATATATTAAGAAAGGAAAAAAGTATGAAATGTTGGCTGAAAAAGTGCTTATTAACTTGATTATATTCCATGTCAGTGAAGTCCAAGAACTATTTGCTTGTGGTGTTGAAGAAAAGTAAAATCACAATCAAATAATCACATAGCAACAGTAACTAACACTGTTACATAATCACATATTTAGCAATTTTTTTCCCTAAAACTAAAGCCTTGTTTAAGAAATCTCTCAGTTATTTCTTCTTTAGAACAATCTGTTCAGAATGCTTTATTTGGCCCCACAGGGATTTATGTTTCGGTGGTGATAAAAATCATCTGTCTTTCTTCCATTAGAATAATTACATGGAAGCACTGTTTAAAGAAAAACTATATTGTTAGGAATACAAGGTTGTATTCTGAACACTATAGTGCCCACTGGTTCCCCCCTTTCCTCACGCCCCCTTCCCCTCCCCTCGATACCTAGAGGGTTAAAAAAACGTTATTCACTAACTTGATTCTAGCACCGAAGTCCCTCGGCTCTGTGTCACGCTCCACCTCCTCTGATGTCATCTGATGGGGGGGACCTAATGCACATGGGCAGCATGCTTTAGACCTTCCCCATAGGAAAGCATTCCCTCAATTCTAGACATCCTCATGCAGAACGTGAGAATGTCCAGCATTGTGCCACAGAGTCAAACTCCAAGATACTCCAGGAAGCACCTCTAGTGGCTGTCTGGTAAGGCATTCTTAGTGTTGCAATGTAAACATTGCAGTTTCTCAAAAACTGCAAAGTTTTACATTGCAGGAATAATGTGGACAGAGACACTGCACCCAGACCATTTCAATGAGATGAAGATGTCTGGGTACTTATAGTGTCCCTTTAAAGATTCTATATATTTTGTTCTAGGCCAATGGATTTATTAGTAATATAATTTTTATTAACTGCTTATCAAGTTAGCACAAGATACTAAAGTAAGAAATTGTCCAGATCTGTCCATGATCTCCCATTTCTATTTGAATAGTCAGTGTGAGAGAAATACTGTGAAATGATAAGCTATGGAACAATGTTGCCTCTAAGGTTAGTCCATCACACAAACAATACATATGGACTCATTATGAAATATTCATTATGTATGGTCACTTTAACCAACGATTATTTCTATGTAAACTGTGATTTTTTTTTAATTAGAAACGTCCTATCTTTTGTGATAGTCACCTTAGAGGAAATACTTGTAAAGAACTATCACAATTTAATGAACAATTTTAATGAACCCTATGTAAAAACTTACACTATAAATAGATTCTTTACGGGACTATAATATCAATAAATGAAATGAAAACATGTAAACTAAGTTTTTCATGTAAACCTTTTTATTTGAAACTTTTTAAGAAATCGGGATGGCTGGGTAACAAGCGGTCTCCCTCTTATCCGTTGCTGCTTCACTAATGTGTTGAGATTGGGGTTGGGAGAAACTGCTGGCAACATCATACACATCTTCTAGTAGGTAAAAAAGAGAAGATAGGAATAGAAAAGCCTGGAGGAGTTAGAAGACACCACAACATGAGGAACACACTAAGCTAAGAGACATAGAATGCTAGGAGAGACAAAAAGCATTGTGTACAGAAAACATGTAGTCACAGAAGCTGAATGATATAGTATATAGATATATATATATATATATATATATAAATATATATATATATATATGATTAGTGATGTACCGAACGGTTCGCTGGCGAACGGTTCCTGGCGAACATAGCATGTTCGCGTTCGCCACGGCGGGCGAACATATGCGCGGTTCGACCCGCCCCCTATTCGTCATCATTGAGTAAACTTTGACCCTGTACCACAGTCAGCAGACACATTCCAGCCAATTAGCAGCACAGCCTCCCTAGCAGACCCTCCCACCTACTGGACAGCATCCATTTTAGATTCATTCTCAAGCTGCATGCTTAGTAAGAGGAGGGAAAGTGTAGCTGCTGTTCATAAGATAGGAAAAGCATAGCTAGGTTAGGGATAAGGGTATGCTTTTTTTTTATTTTTTTTTCTATGTAATGTAAATGCACTTAGTTGTCTGCCACTGCTGCCAGCTTCTGTGTCAGGCTCACAGTGCCCATTTCCCCAGTCAGTGCCACCAATTACATCTGGTGTCACAATAGCTTGGATTTAAAAACAAAAAACTTTTTTCACTGTTATAGATTGAATAGCAGTCAGTTGTCTGCCACTGCTGCCAGCTTCTGTGTCAGGCTCACAGTGCATACTGTGCCCATTTCCCCAGTCAGTACCACCAATTACATCTGGTGTCACAATAGCTTGGATTTAAAAACAAAAAACTTTTTCACTGTTATAGATTGAATAGCAGTCAGTTGTCTGCCACTGCTGCCAGCTTCTGTGTCGGGCTCACAGTGCATACTGTGCCCATTTCCCCAGTCAGTGCCACCAATTACATCTGCAATTGTCACAATAGCTTAGTTAAAACAAAAAACTTTTTCACTGTTATAGATTGAATAGCAGTCAGTTGTCTGCCACTGCTGCAGCTTCCTGTGTCAGGCTCACAGTGCGCTTTTGTTGCCCATTCCCCAGTCAGTGCCACCAATTACATCTGGTGTCACAATAGCGTGGATTTAAAAACAAAAAACTTTTTTCACTGTTATAGATTGAATAGCAGTCAGTTGTCTGCCACTGCTGCCAGCTTCTGTGTCAGGCTCACAGTGCATACTGTGCCCATTCCCCAGTCAGTGCCACCACTTACATCTGGTGTCACAATAGCTTGTATTTAAAAACAAAAAACTTTTTTCACTGTTATAGATTGAATAGCAGTCAGTTGTCTGCCACTGCTGCCAGCTTCTGTGTCAGGCTCACAGTGCATACTGTGCCCATTTCTACAGTCAGTGCCACCACTTAGATCTGGTGACACAAAGCTTGGATTTAAAAAAACAAAACACTTTTTTCACTGTTATAGA